>OZ014438.1:46757028-47040827 GCA_963966035.1 Acleris laterana
GCCCGCGTACCCGCGCGGTCAGCTTCCAACTCGTTCAACCTTTTAGACGCAACTAGTAATAACAATTCTAACAAAGACAAAGCTTTTAAAACCTGAATTTCTATTTTAACTTATAAAATAAATACGTTTTCTTTTTCGTACATGCTCGGAAATTAAAAACAGGCACTGCCAATTTAAAAAAAACTGTTGCTATCGCTATCACGCTTGCACTCGCAACTGGCAGTATATTTGTCACCCATGTGCTAGCGTGTGATAGCTAGAAAATGGTAGCACTGTTTAGCTTTAAAGTAAACCGTTTACGCCATTTCTGTACTTTTCGCTTGTTTGCCGATAGACTACTTTACCAACCGCAATACTAGATTTCCCTAGCGACAACTTTTATCTTTATCCCCAAAAACTATGTGTTCGGGTAACTATTATTAACCCCAGTTATAATGCCCTTTTAAAAAAAGGGGGCACTTTCGATTTTTTCAAGTACTTTAAACATACTGTAACTATAGTATTTTTTTATTCCGTAGACTAAAATGACAGCTACAAATATCAAACGTGAGATGTGACCATCTTTTAGAGAAATAGTGCTGTTCTTTGTTTCGGTTAGTGGTGTAATTATTAATAACCGATTCAATAAAAAATTCAATGGACGTTATAACTTTTTTTATATTTTTAGTTACTTATCGAAAATTAATAACAAATAAAATCTACATTGTATTCAACCTTTACCTTACTGTTGGACAATTAGTACCAACCAACATAAAAAAAATTACACTGACGTGACGTAAATATTAGAAAACTATTGTATAAATTTACAGTCTATTTTTTCTTACTTGAGCTAAGTAGTAAACAAATATGGCTGATCCATAAAGTTTGACAATCCATAGGGTTGGGAATCATAGAGTGAATGTGCGAATTTATTTAGTGAATGAATGAAATGAGTGAAATACATTATATAGGTTGGGTTCTTCAATACGATTGATATAGTGAATTTCAACAATGGCACAGTTAAATAATAAGGTTGTCTTAAATACAATGGTGAATGACGCACGCGCACGCAGGTAAGTGTTGCGTTGTGTCAAACAGTTGGCGCTTGTATTGTCATAACAAAATTAAATAGACTACCTATACACATAATAATAGCACTCACGAACTAGATATATAGTTTTAAAAAGATAATTGTATTCATTTATGTTCGGAATATTGTATACTAAAACCGCCAAACAATTAAACCGTTACAAATCATTCATTCATTCACTTCATCCCATCCCTAAAATGAAAGTCCAAAGTTTTGATAATCTGTGACCGGGAGTTTCGAGGAAATTATTATTTGGCTAAAATATGTTACTTGTAAGAATAATTTAAAGCTATTATTAGTGTATATGAATGCGTGTGTGTTTAAAATAATGTTTATTACTTATTGTGGTAACCTATATTGAGTGATTCTTTCGGAATGTCGTGATATGTGATCGAGTGATGTTTTTTTTTTATGTCATAGAGAAGACAAACGAGCACACAGGCCACCTGATGGTAAGTGGAAACTGTGACCCATAGACATTCGCATTCACAGGACTGCGATGCAATCCTAAGACTGCAAATGCGTTGCCAACCCTGAGGACTAAGATGGAATGCCTCTATGCTAGTCATTTCACCGGCTGTCATGTTTGTTTACATCTTAGCTCAAGTAAGAAAAAATAGACTATACAAAAATGATAAATATCTACAAAAGGGTGACATTATTATCTAAAGCATTGCATTATTTGGAACTTCACGGATTATCCACCCATTGCGTTACAGACACTTTTATACCAATAAACATAAGTGCCTACCTACCTATATTTTTCTCGGTAGGTACCGGTTGTATCACATCACTATTTATGAGTTGTAAAAAACAGGCAACACATTAAATGTCATTTTAGTCTACGGAACAAATAAATAGACTTTTAATGAAATTCTATGCTACCGCATTAAACTATAGTAGTTTATGCAACTGATGCATAATGAGAGGCCTTAAAACACGAGTGTGGGTTTATGAAACGAGCGTCAGCAAGTTTCATAATAGGATCACACATCACACGGCTTTTTTAAGGCCTAATTATGTATAGTTGCATACACGACTTTTATCTTCTTCAGAACCCGTAGAAAAATCTACCAGAATCTCACGAAAAAAGGGAAATTCAAATTTTGGGGCTTGTAACTCCGGGGTAATAGGATTTAAAGGTTTTGATACTTGATTTTCCACCAGTTCAATAAAAGTATGATGTGGTGATCTCAGTCCACGTAGAAGTCTTTATTTCTTTGGAAATTATTCAATTCCCATGATCAAATTTAAATATCACGACTGTGCGTTAAACTATCTATAACGTCAAGATGGAACAAACCGTACAGAGACGGAACAAACCAATATTTACAATATTAATTAATAAATAATACTAACCCTTACAACCAGTTTTGGACATGCATTACTTATTCTTAAAGTATTAAGGTTAAATTAAAGCAATCATGTCCATTATGTATGATTATTAGGATTTTGTTGAAAATTCCTTCAAAAACTCAATGACGTATCGTTGCTTAGCTAACAATACCACACAGGTCCAAATTAATGTAGGTACCTATACAATTTTGAATGTTCTATTATATTAAATGAACTCTTAATTCATGTTCAATCGTTGTTTTACGCGGTTTTGCCAATTTCATATTCTAAAAAAAGTTGGGTGATATTTTTTTCTATTTCTCATGAAAACATCATGAAGACCGTGCGACAGGTAATAAATAATCCAGGAATTAAATGGCACCTCATAATTAAGGTTTCTTAATGGACTTTTACGTTTCAGACATAAAAGCCAAATGGTATCGATATTATTTGGATTCATTTACTAGTCTATTAAAAACACGACACTAAAACAAATATTGTGTTGGATTTACATCTTCTTGCTCACAATTTTTACAGTACACATGATTAACGATATTTTTCGCCTGATATCGAAGGGCAGCACCACCACAGCTACACGATGCACGATGGGTCGAACGTATAAGGCTGCTTAATTGAAAATGCACGCGCTACAATGTGTTTTGTTCGCACTGCCGGGACTACTTAATCTCGCCGCTTGGATATCACTCGACAGTCCGCACGACCGGCGTTGTTTACAGAATCACTACCCTGATCTTAGTGGTTAAAGAAAAAAAATCTTTCACCTCACTAACGACGACGATTGCCTGACGTATCACTTCATACATAATCTTAATATTGGTACTTCAATGTAATTGGCCAGCACCAAAGAAGATAATAAGTAAAGCAAATTCTACATGATTTTAATCATCAACAGAAATTTAGGTATTCTGACACTTGGTTATTTTGAATATACGGTATACTGCGATAAAGGTGTTGTGAATTTATTTTGAGTCTTATGAGAATTAGACATTTTAAAATTCAGTCATATTGGGTACATGGTGTAATGAAGAAAAATTTTAGGCGTTCTGGAATTTAGGTAATTTGACCTTTAGAGTCCTTTTGAGTTGTAGGAGTATTGGTAAAAGGGTAAACTGAAATTTCGACGGAATGAACCTAACACCTTTTTTGGTCTATAAATAATTTATTTTTAAAGTTTACTCCCTTGCGTTTCTCGGTAAATAGTTACCCACTTATTAATAAATATCAACCGTGTGGTTGCCGGATTAGAATAGTGCCACTCCAAGTCTTCCCGTGGATGTCGTAAAAGCCGACTAAGGTAATAAAGGCGTGTAGTACTGTTAGGCGATGGGCTTGCAACCTGTCACTAATACACTGGTAAACATCTTCGCCTAAGTGTGCAAAATGTGGTTACAGAATTATCAAAAAGCTTTTATAGTTGTTGGAAATTCTGTGGCTCTGCCTACCCCACTCTGGGAATGGAGGCGTGAGTTTATGTATGTATGTATGTAATAAATATTATCCATTTTATAAAATGTCAATAAAACATGGTTTTCCTATACAGCTTAAACTTTCAAATGATAACACTCATAACAGGTAAAAGCAATTTCATTTTTATATTTCTCACTGCTTTAATAAATACGAGTAACTTCAAAATTGCAAAATCAATTAAATAAATAAGGCTTTAGTAGGCGGACTACTCGTATACTACACATATTTACTTTAAATTCCAGCCTTTATCCTTTAGCCATTCCAGAGAAAAAGAGTCTTGTCAAATTACAGCTTTCTAGAACTAAGAGTCTCTGAGCTAAGATGCAGACGAACTTGGCGAGACTATAGGGGTTTGACTACGGAACCCTAAAAACGGGAATATTATTTTTGCTAACGATAACGACCAATCGGCGTTCAAAAGCAAAAATTCCTATAAACAAAAAAAACTCACCGACGAAGATGTGGAAATCGGTTTAGCAAGTAGCCAATAGTAGACGTGTTTCGCCTTTCATCGTGATCATGATAATAATCATGACATATTTAAAGAATAAAACCGGGCAAGAGTATGTCGGCCCATGCTCAGTGTAGGGTTGCAAAGCCGTTACTATAAACACCAAAAACGATTTAAAAAACCACAAGTATAAATTAATTACCCGACTACAGTGAAGTATAGGAAGAACAATTATTTTGACATCCTATATATCGTTGCTTAAATACAAAAGCGACACAAACCAAAATGTGTCTGTGTTGCATTTAAAATCAGAATGCTATTTATTTTAAGCTTTAAATCAAACTATATTTGTTTTTGAATTGTGGCGCTTTTGAATTTAAGCAGCGATATGTTTGCAGGGCTTGGGAACGGTTCGAAAAATACCGGTTAATTATGGTTCTTAACCAGGTTCCCCGTTAACGCTCGCTCGTAACGGAATCCAACCGCGAGCGTCATGATCGCTGGGATTAAACTGTTTTTTTTTATTCTTCCTGCACTTGAATGGTGTGGCGACTATGTTTTATAATGATAGGCCTACTTGACTCCAAACTAAACTTATGAAAATGCAACTAAGGAGCTAGCTATTAGGTTAGGAAATACGAGAAAAGGGTGATGGTGGTAGGCGGTGCAAACCAATTAGCGAACGAAATTACTGTAAGGCTGCGTTTCCACCAGATAAGTGTGAGGTAGCTAAGCGGCGCGAGGCTGTGTACCGAGGAGGTGTAACGGTGTGAATGTTTCCACCAAAGATGTGCGAGGTAGCTGAGCGGTGCGAGGATGCGTAGCGAGGATGTGTAGCGGGCTCTTTTTAAATAAGCGGGCGGGGTGTGGTGAGGCGGGAGCAGAGCCAGACGCCGCGTCGCAACACATCCCTGGCAACACATTCCTCGCAACACGTTCCTCGCACACTCCCTTCTTTTGTTTTGTATGTACGAAAACCTTGCTCCGCTAAGCTGTTTCCACCAGAGCTAACCTAAGCGAGGATAGGTAAATGAAGTGTTCCTATTCGTTCACGACAAACACATCCCTCGCAACGTATCCCCGCACATCTCTGGTGGAATCGCAGCATACATTTTTGCTCAACTTTAAGTCACGATAGAAAAAAATATTAACTTTTTCATCTACTTTTGAGCTTAAAAAATTTCCCATGTAATTTGTAATCTACTATCATGGCTTCACATGAAAAATCATGTATGAGAGAAGAAATCTGGGAAGCAGGAAATCTTTCACAGCCTGTAAGTACTAAGATTTCCTACAACCTACAGGTGCGTATGGCTCTTAAATTTAGGAAGGGCCTTCACTGACAAGCAGAAATGGAGAAGGAGTAGGATGTAAAAATACCGGCATTTAAACACCGAATAAACAATTAAAATTAAAATTGCAAATCATCAAGATACATACACAAACTGAATTTGAAAGAGGGAATAGGGAAGAAGTACTTACTTTATAATGTATTTTCAGTTTCAAAAGATATTTTTAGTAAGGGGGGAGGGTGCGGGGAGGGGGATTTGGGAGGATGGGTGTGCGTTATAGGGGTTGTAGAAGGTTAGGTAGGTACAAATTTAGTTTCTGGGACGTTTTGACCATATTATTTCACCACATTTAAAAATAACTTTAAATCAGATCATAATTACTAGGGCCCGGAATTTTGGGGGTGGCTTTTGACAAGTTGTAAGGAAAGAACACCGCTGTTTATCGACGATAACATCGATAAATAAACAATTAAATGTTCTTCGTTACAGTTACTCAACTGTATTAATCGAGATATCATATCGCCACCCTTGAAATAGGTACCGTTGAGTACTTCCGGTAGGTCTTTATCATCAGTTCCACTTCACCAAATGATACTTTCTGAATGCAAATGCTGCACTTGTTACTAAATTTTCACACGTACACACGTGTCAAACGCAGCCGGTACTGCCGTGCAGCTAGCCGAGCTTTACCCCTCGTAACTTCGTAATAAAAATGCATTTCTGCATATTCCCGAGGTGTACAGGGCACACCATGCATAAATTAAAATCTAGTAGTAGTACGTACTTTAAGTTTGTAATCTAGCAACATTAAATACAATCCAAACACAATCTTAGTCCTTTAAACAAGCAATCCAGTGTCATCAAAATTCAAGTCAAGTGTAATCAAATTCCAATAAACAAGCCAAAAAATTAAGATTTTAAAATTGAAAGCAAACAGGGATATAGTCAAGTACGAGCAGCCGATATGACAAAATAAACATTTTCGCGCCATTCCTTTTCTTAAATTTAACTTTTTTAATTCCGATTAATATAGGTAAAGGTTTTTTTGTGTTCAGTTTCAAGTTTTATGTTCAAGATCTCCTCCGGTGGGATAGGCATCGTTAGCATTGGGCTGCTACCTATCTAGGAGAAGGAAAACTCCGAATTCAAACCCGGCGGGATAGGCGTCGTTAGCATTGGACTGCTACTTATCTAGGAGAAGGAAAACTCCAATTTCAAACCCGACCCTGCATATGGACCATGCGAGCACCATTTAAAAGGTTTATACCCCAGGAGGGTACTGGCAATGCCAGAGAATCCCTCCCCAGGCCTAGCCTGGGCAGCCCTTCGTACTCTGGGGGGGGCAAAATAGTGCGAGCATGTTCAGATCCCTCCGGGGATCGGAACGGTGGCGATGCCGTTTGCCACGCGTCACGCTGTGTTCGTGGGGGGGTTGGCAAAAAGCGGGCCGCGGAAAGCCGCCTTGCTACGATGAATGTGTGTGGAGGGATGGAACATAAATTAGATGAGGTGTGTATGATGATGAAAGAGAGAAAGCTGGATGTTCTATGTGTGACTGAGACGAAGAAAAAAGGGGTGAGTACGTCCACACACGGAACCTTGACGGCATTGTGGTCCGGGGTCCCGGTATCCGAGTACGGTCGTCAGGGAGTTGGTATCGTACTCACAGAGCGAATGGCTGAATGTATGCAAGAGCATGAATGTGTGAGCCCAAGACTTCTCTGGGTGAGACTCAAGGTAGGTCTCACCCGTTTATTCGTAATTGGGGCTTATGCCCCAGATATGAATAAATTGAAAAAAGAAAGGGAGGAGTTTTGGGAAAGTTTGCATGAGGTTTCAACAAAATGCAAGGAGAATGAAAGGATTATTTTGCTATTTTAATGGTTGGACAGGCGTGCAAAGGGATGGTTATGAATCAGTACTGGATAAGTATGGTGATGAGCGAGTGAACGAGAATGCCAAATGCCTTCTCAATGTATGTTTGGCTAAGAATCTCTGCGTGACCAACACTTTGTTTGATCACAAAGAGATTCATCAGTATACGTGGAGACGTCAGAATGAGAAGTCTATGATAGACTTGATGATTGTAGATGAACGGTTGCGTAGCAAAGTTGTAGATACCAGAGCATTTCGAGGGGTTAGCGTAGGTTCAGATCACTACTTAAGTACTTAGTGATAACACGAGTAAGGGGTCTGTTCACACGTTGGCGCCATCGTGTTCCCGTACCGACCACTGCGTTAGAGAGGATAAAAGTAGAGAAACTGAATGATGAAGTTATAAAAGATGAGTACGTAAGAAAGCTGAAAGATTGTTTTGAATATGTTAATAAGATGAATGACAGTGAAGTTGAGAATGATATAAATAATGTATGGGAGATTATGAAGAATGGCATGGTCACATCGGCCACTGAAGTATGCGGTGTAGTAAAAAGAAGGAAAAGCAAGAATGAACGTCCGGAATGGTGGGATAGAGAGGTAGATGATGTAGTGAAAGAGAAGAAAAAGTGTTGGTTGGATTTTGTAGCTGTAGAGCCAGGACAAGATCTAAGAAACAGAAAGAAAAAAGAGTATAATAGATCAAAGAAAAGAGTGAAAGAAGTTGTAGCTAGAAAGAAAGATTTACTGAATGAAAAGTATGATAGGAGTTTCTCTGACAACTTCCGGTCGAATATTAAACTCTTTTGGAGCTTGATTAAATCGGCTCGGGGAAATCAGAAAAAACTAAATTAAGCGCGGTGAGAGATGAGTCTGGAGATTTAATATGTGAGGAAGAAAGAATGCTTGATAGATGGAAAACTTATTTTGAAAGCTTGTTTGAATGCGAAGATGTTTGTCTTGAGCCAGAAAGCACGAGTAAAGATGCAAGTAGCGAAGATGAAAGTGTGATTAGTATGAATGAAATTATGAAAGCTTTAAAAAGTATGAAAGCGAGAAAGTCACCAGGTTGTGATAAAGTGTCGATAGAAATGCTGAGGAGAGGAGATGGCGTGGTGGGTAGTCTGTTGTACCGTCTTTTCAATGCATGTTGGAGTAGCGGCCGAGTCCCGGAAGATTGGGTCAGGGCCGTTATCGTCCCTCTGTATAAAGGAAAGGGGTCACAGCAAGACTGCAAAAACTACCGCGGTATCAGCCTCCTTAGTGTTGTCGGCAAAGTATATGCGAAGATTTTAATTGAAAGGGTATTGAATGTTACGAATGACAAAATCTGGGATGTACAAGCGGGATTTCGAAAGGGAATGGGATGTACGGATCAGGTCTTTTCACTACGGTCCATCACAGAAAAGTTCTTGGCTGTCAACCAAAAAGTTTTCTGTGCTTTTGTGGACCTGGAAAAGGCCTATGATAGGGTAGATAGAAAGGAGTTGTGGACGGTGCTGTCTATGTATGGAGTGAGCAGCAACCTGGTGCAGGCTTTGAGGTCCCTTTATGAGGGCTCCAGAGCCTGTGTCAGGATCAATGGGGCATACTCGGCCTGGTTTAATATCTCTAAAGGTGTTAGACAGGGCTGTGTTGCCTCACCGTGGCTGTTTAATTTATTCATGGACAGTTGTATGCGAGATTTTAAAGAGTATGATAAGGGTTTGCGTATGCAAGAGTTGCTAATCAAATGCCTCTTATATGCCGATGATCAAGTTATACTTGCCTCATCGGCACTTGAGTTGCAGGAGATGGTGACAGTGATGAATGAGGGATTTAAGCGAAAGGGGATGAGAGTAAATGTTGCCAAGACCAAGGTCATGGTGATAGAGAAGGACGAGGAGATGACTGAGTGCGTGATAAATATAAATGGTGAATTAGTAGAACAAGTGAGCGAATTTGTGTACCTGGGAAGTGTGATTACAAGAGATGGTAAGTGCGAGAAGGATATCGAGAGGAGGGTGAATGCGGGGAATCAAATTAATGGGGCCCTGTACTCCTTTGTGAGCAGACAGGGCATTTCACAAAAAGCCCGACTGGCTGTTCACAATGGAGTGCTGGCCCCTACCCTGATGTATGGTAGTGAATGTTGGGTGTGGCAGGACAAGCATAAAAGTCGTGTAAATGACGTTGAAATGCGCTCTTTGTGTAGTATGTGTGGTGTGAAACTGATTGATAGAGTAAGGAATGAAAAAGTCAGAGAGAAATGTGGAATAAAAGAAGATGTATTGACTAAGATTGAAAAGGGCAAGCTTCGATGGTTCGGTCATTTGGAAATGATGGATGAAAGAAGATTGACGAAAGAGATATACAGATCGATAGTGAGTGGACGGGTCGGAAGGGGCCGCCCTAGGCGTACTTTTTCGAGTCAAATCGGTAAAATACTGGAAAAGGGCCGAATCTTAAGTACCCGAAACCGACGTGCGTGCATGACTCGATGTATGAATGTGGAAGAAGCGAAAGAAATTTGTCAAGATCGTAGCAAGTGGAAAGAAGTGGTCTCTGCCTACCCCTCTGGGAAACAGGCGTGATTTAATGTATGTATGTATGTGTTCAGTTTGTCTATGATGTTGATGATTTGCAATGACTTTCAAATGTTTATTCGGTATGTAACAGCTATTTTTTTTACATCCTTCTCCATTTCTGCTTGTCAGTGAAGGCCCTTCCTAAATTTAAGAGCCATACGCACCTGTAGGTTTTAAGAAAGCTTAGTACTTACAGGCTGTGAAAGTTTTCGCGCTTCCCAGATTTCTTCTTTTATACATGATTATTCATGTGAAGTTACGAACATAGGTAAATTTTCAGGGTAGATTGCTCATTACATGGGAAAGTATTTAAGCTCAAAAGTAGATTTTTTTTTTTCAATCGTGATTTAAAGTTAAGCAATGTTTTTTTTTTTTTAGTGAGTATCGTTACGAGCGTTAATTTGGGACACACTTCAAGAAAAATATGCTCGAAGTCGTCAATGTCATTAGAGATGTCAAGTCATTTATAACTTTTAGGAAACTAAATCTTAATTGTTGTGGAATGTCAGATTGACTTTGGACCTAAGGTACCAAATTAAATCTCGTGACTGTACCTAATTTTATCAATTTAGAAATAAAGGTAAAGACATTTTCTAAATATAAATTAAAACGACATGCCCCTCTTTGCGTTGAAACACTCGCGTCGCTCTATGTTGAAGTCACAGCGATGCGACGACGCAACGCACCGGCAACGCTCGTGTGCCATCGCTCTAAGGGTTCCTTGTTCACTACAGAATACTAAAACTTAATACTTTGTGACCTATTTATCTAGAGTGTGAAGCGAAAGCTTAAACCGACGGACAGTTAAACCGAATTTATAGTATCATCATTTACGATTACCTTGTTTCTAGTGCGTCGAGCAACGACGCGGGCGTGTCAGGCGGAGGGCGAGCAGGTGCCGCCAGCGGACGCAGGTGCACCGGCGGCTCCTCCAGCGGCGGCGGCGGCGGCGGCGGCGCCGCGAATGGGTTTAGCTCGCCCGCTTCCGGTTCTGTGGACACAAGGTGAGTCAACCGACCTCGAAACTGGCTCACAACAGTTTCAACCTTTCACAGTTGCCTTACACGACCACATTAAAGCAGCCAGTGTATTTATTGCTCTCACGTACAGTCTCTTCTAAAAGTGATCAATGTCAACAGATTACAGCTAACGGTGCCCTCTGGCTTATAGCCCACCGAACGAAGACCAAAATTTGCCTGTCGGGGGAAAAACTGTATATAAGCGAATTTTGCCATAGTCGTAGGCAATGGTGGTTTAAACTACATACTAAAAGTACTGGTGGGTGGGGGTGAAGCTAAAGGGGGGCGGGGGGTGTAAAGGTCCCTTATTTTAGTTTTTTGCAAAAAACTCGTAAACTGTGGCCTATGGCTAAAAATGGTCTGAAACACAAATAATGTACGTAAAATTATCTACAAAAAAGATATACACATATTTCCTCTGGGATCAATATTTCATGAGATATGGAGGGAAGTAGATGACCAATAAAGAAATAAACACATTTATTTAAGTACGATACGTATAATCCTAAAGATAAATTCCTAATTATCTTCTAAATCTAAAATATTGTCATAGTATGTATTATTATTATTTTATTATACTCATATCTCATGAAATATTGATCCCAGAGAAAAAATGTTTTTATCTTTTTTGTAGATAATTTTACGTACATTATTTGTGTTTCAGACCATTTTTAGATATAGGCCACAGTTTACGAGTTTTTTGCTAAAAACTAAAAAAGGGACCTTTACACCCCCCTCCCCCCTTTAGCTTCACCCCCACCCACCAGTACTTTTAGTATGTAGTTTAAACCACCATTGCCTACGACTATGGCAAAATTCGCTTATACACGAGTTTTTTCCACTGAGTTTCCTTCGTTTGGTGGACTATTACTCGATTTTGCTACTTCGTTAGACAAGTCACTTTGGATAAACTCAAAATCCAGCTTTAGCGAAGAACACAAAATTTATTAAAAAATGGGTGAATTGCAAAAATATTGTACATAGTTAAGGGCTTAATTGGGACAACGTTAACATTTTCCATTGTGTAACGAAAGTTATCCATATGATTATTATGACTAATCTCCGTTACACAAAGGAAAAAGTTAAGGATTGTTAGATAAGGATTTTTTAATTGAACCCTTATCTATGTACAATACTTTTGCAATTCAACCAAATGGTAAAAAAATATCGATTACAACTTTGGGATAGGTACACCTAAAATAAACAGTTCGGTTTTTCATTTTTATTCGAAAGCCGCCTTTAATTATGCACTAATTTAAAGCATTTCAAGATGTACTTAAGTGTTATTATTCTTTAAAAAAATAGTAAGTAAAAGTAACCTCAAGTAAAATGCCAAAAATAACTTTCCTTTGAAATGGTAGATGATAATACAGTCAAACAAAAGTCGGCTTTTAGTTTTGAAAGTATTGTGGGACGCCGACTTCAGTTTAATTGACCGTCTTTAGAGTCGGTTTTTTGTTTTTAAAGATTTATTTCATTTTATGCTTTTTAGTGATCGGGTCATAATTAGTGATGGGCAGCTTGTAAGTTACGAAACTGAAAGTTTCATTTAAATTTCATGTAAGTTACTATAAGTTACAAATGAAAAAATTCTGTTAATTTTCTGTAGTTTTCAGGTGTAAATTATATGTTTGTGTGTAATTTTATACTTCACGATGAAATCAACGTTGGTATTAGATTGTCATTGTTATCAAAGCATCCACTTTAAGATAATTCCTTTAACTACTCTGGATATTATTATGTACAGTCGAGTGCAAAAATAAGTTATCACCCAAAGTCTCAAATATATGTATACAGCAACTTTACTACTGTAGTAATAAGGGCTGCATACATATTTATGAAACTTTGTGGTGTTTACTTATTTATGCACTCGACTGTACAACAAAGATAACATACTTAATTTACTTACCTACTTTTAACGTACAAATCAATGACTGGCCAGAGAACAGTCATAAAGTCATTTTTGACTCATGATTGTCGTAGAAACTTTGTAAAGACTACGGTAAAATGAAACCAAAAGGTGTTATTTACAATTGCTTTAGAATTTCACAAGAGGGAAATAAAAGAGTGTATTATTGTAAATATTGTACAAAAAAATTCGGCTATCGAAATGCCACTAGAAAAACCACACATATTTTAAATTGTGAAAAGTGTCCACATGATGTTAAGGCATTATTTTCACTAAGAACATCCTCCGTGCAAAATAATAATGCATCACCAAATGAACTACCGGAACAATCCAACAGACAAACAGTACGTAACCATTTTCGACTTTTAATGCACGTATGGCTCGACTTTAAATGCAAATGTATTATACAGTATAATATAGTATTATTTTTATTTTTCAGAACTATGATAAAGTGCATAAAGTTTATCCTCTTTTTTTGGTCGGCAACGTGCTAGCAATCCCTTAGGAAATGCTTGTGCTTATAGGTAAAGGTATCTGCTTAACATCATACGAACCGAATGCTTGTTTACCACCGTGGTAGTACATAAAAAAAAAACATCTCAAGAAAAATCGAAACTCGGTCTTGAACTTCCGTCCTTCGTATAACAGCTGAGAACATATACCCCTAGGCCAAGCGGCCACTGACGTAAATCTACGAATTTTATAATAATAACCCGTTCTACTGGCGTCAGAAGTAGCGAAGAAGTGACATGAAATTTAAGTGAAATTTATTCGGTAATATTACTCTCAGAAACGTTTCTTGTCAATTATGTAGCGATTTTCCAATTAGTGGAGAAATACCGTCATACGTTTTACATAAATAGGTCAATTCAGTCAAATTTAGGTAATTTTTTTGATATAGCAGAAGAGATTTATTTCAGAACCATATTCCTCTAAATTGTTTTCCATATTTTATACATTTTTAAAAACAGGTGTATCCCAATTGCGAGGAAGAGACTAAGTCGAAGTCAGAGAAACTAGTTCGTCGTGTAAACTTTTAAACAGTGTTCGAGTAAGTCGGAATTTCCGATTGATATTACACTAACACTTCGGTTCCTCTTTTAATCCTAAAAGTACTTCGGATCAAAGGATCGGAGGTGTTAGTGCAGTAGCGGCAGCGCTGGCTGGAAGTTTATACTTCTCGTGCTGCCAACCCCGCATCAAGCATGCTAACACATTGCAATCACCACTAATGTTTACCTCTTCCTTTGACTCCGACTTCGGTTCCGGTTTCGGTTGCGATTACGACTACGATAAACTAAATTTAAAAACTCAAATTCCGACTTCATTTCCCATTAAGCCACCTCCGTACAGATGAATAAGCGAGAGCGTGGAATTGCATTTGTAGTGGTTTTACGGTTCGCATGAAAAGTAGAATAACGTAAGTCTCTTATCATATTTCTCTTCTTAACAAGTAAAACAATACTCAGTCTTTTTTTGTTTTCAATCGCTATTATTTAATTCTTCATCTGAGCTGTCACAAGTATTGATAATAATATTATGATCTGTAATTCGATCCATCTATATTTATTTTCTTTACTTTCGACATGGCGACATTCGGCTGCTAAATTCAATACAATAAAAACAGCCTACTAATATTTAGAATTTCATACTGGCATTATTTTTGAATTTTCTTCTTAATTATCATTATTCTAATACAAACCTCTTTTTATGCTGATAGTACGGGAAAAGGGAAATTTCAAATATAGAATGCCTATAAACACACATTACCATTATTACATATGCAATTCCACGCTCTCGCTAATTAATCTATAACATCCCTAGAAGGTAGCAGGGCCCCAGAGCACTTGGGGCACTTACCTGCGTCCACACCAGCGCCACGCGCCTTGTGCATCTGCTGCGCCACCCACTCCTCGCCCTCGCTCTCCAGCTCCGCGTCCGCCGGCGCCGCTGCCGTGCCGCCTGCGCACACAACCTTTATAATTACTTGTTCACCCGTCTCCTAACAATCAACACGCGACCAATGAAGGGGTCGTCGCGACTTGAATTGTTACTTAACGCATAGAGTTCGGACAATCGGAAGTAATTCACGTAGTTCCGAAGTGGAAAGTATAATGAGCAATCTTTATAGTATACTAGCGACCCTCCCTCGCTTCGCTTCGGTTTATGCGAGTATGATATATAGCCTATATAGCGTTCTTCGATAAATGGGCTATCTAACACTGAAATAATTTTTCAAATCGGACCAGTAGCTCCTAAGATTAGCGCGTTCAAGCAAACAAATAAACAAACGCTTCAGCTTTATAATATTAGTACAGATTTTCCGAAAAGTCAACTGGTTTCATTATTATACTTAACTTCTAAATCTTTCCATGTATTTAAGTTTACCGGTGTTCCTTTTACAATCCACAAAACCCCACTACTTAATGTAACGTTCAAGGACGCAAACGTTAAACTTCAATTTGATTGACTGGGTGCACCTTCACAAATTGAAATAGTATATTAATATAAAATTTTGGTATCGGATGAATTCTCTTGGCACAGATGTATCCTTGGAGAAACTGAGCTGATGTACGGTAACTTTTTACTATACTAAACGATATTTATTACTCCTTCTGAAACCTCAAACATATCAACTGTGCGTACTCCAAAAAAATAAGCTTTGCACATGCAAGAAAAACCATTCTTTTTTTAAACGTAATATTTAAATTTAGTTACCGTTAAATTTTCCTACTTTGCTCCTCCATATGTTTCATATTGACAATCTCGTTTGTTACTTAAGTATAAGTATGTATGTAATGTATGTAAACTCTTTATTGCACAAAAATATAAATATTACAACATTGTTATTAAAATGATGTAAAAAGGCGAACTTATTCCTAAATGGGATAAGTCAAGGTTAACAACAAATTGGCTTAAAAGAATAAATAACAATAAAGGGTATAGCAGGGTAAGCATGGCGAAACTGCCCTTAGCGAAAAATATAATTTCCTTTTACTGGGTTATTAACCTTTACATATGTAGTGCTTTCACCAAAATTTAAGCCTCAAATCCTTCTAAACCGCATAAAAAGAAATAACATTTTTATTTTATTTTAGCCAAAGTACTAATCCGATTTCTTTGTAATTTGGATATGTTGTATATACAATTAAGTTCGCTTTCTAAAAAAAAAAAAATTAATTATCTCTTGAAAAAAATCGAGTTAACAATTTTCAAAACATTAAAAAAAATACGTGCGAAATTGCGACAGTTACCTAATTTACATATTATATGTAGAATTTAATAATGTTTAACATATAATTTTTTTAATAACTAAAATCGGGATTAACAGTGTGAAAAACTGGAATTTGTAACATCCCATACATTCTTTTCAAACAAAATAACTTCTACGTATTACACTATGAAATTATATTTCCAACGCATTTTGAATTTGGAACGCGACTTATTTTACTGAGTGCATACTCATGCGAACCTTAAAATCCGTGGCTGTATGCGGCTAGGGCTTACGGCATTCAGACAATTAAAAAAAAAAAAAAAAAAGCGGGAATGGTACAATGGCACGAATTTTATACTGAGCGTCAACGATTGCGAGATGTCTGTTCCTTCATTTTTAAGTGCTCTGATTTTATACGACAAATATTATTTTGGTAAACGAACTAAAATTACGCCGTCTGTGTTATTGCTACAATTTGAATCGCTGTTACAACTGCGTAATAATACAAATATCGACGGTTCTGTGACTCAACCTCGTATATAGAATAGGTATATCCAGTATTAACTGACACTCACTAAGTACACGAGTGCATGTGTTAGTTTATACTGGACAAAATTCAATATACGAGGTTGAGTCACAGAACCGTCGATATATGTATGGGATATTAAAAAATGCGTACTCCGTAGCCGTATATATAGCCACAAAAGCAATTTATAGTGCAAAACGTCACATTTTAAATTCAAATTCGTTAAGATAGCGTTCAAAATATACTTCATTCATTTATTGTCAACTTGGTTTTGCTTGTAGATAAAGTGTTATGGGATGTCACAAATTCGATTTTTCAAACTATTAATCCCGATTTTAGATTTTGAAAAAAATATATGTTAAACATCATTAAATTCTACATAAAATATGTAAATTTGGAAATTGTCGCAATCTCGCGCGTTTTTTTTTTTTTTTTTAAATTTTAACTCGTTTTTTTTTTGTTTTTTCAAGAGATAAATCATTAATTTTTTTTTTAGAGAGTGACCTTAATTGTATATACAACATATCCAAATTACAAAGAAATCGGATTAGTACTTTGGCTAAAATAAAATAGAAATGTTATTTCTTTTTATGCGGTTTTTTTTTAAACCTGAAGGATTAGAGGCTTAAATTTTGGTGAAAGCACTACATATGTAAAGGTTAATAACCCAGTAAAAGGAAATTATTTTTTTCGCTAAGGGCAGTTTCGCCATGCTTACCCGGCTATACCCTTTATTTCGCAAGAAAAAGTAAAATCGATGTAAACATCCAGGCACGAAGTGAATGAAAGCAATTGAATGATTTACAATACATATTACCTCAACTAACACTATTATGGTGCTTAAAATTTATTGTTATAATTTCGTTTTGCATAACAACCCTTGGCAGAATCATCATTTCGTAGAATTACTTTTCGCGTAAATTTCTCAGCATATTTTCTTTGGCAGAATAGTTTATTGCCACAAATTTGATTAGAATAATAGTCCTATGATAGAATATTTTGTTTCGGCGAAATTTGTATTATGGGCAGTTAAACCTATAATAATAGAAATACCACCAATTACTCCACCAATTGCAATTCGGTACTGGTCCTTTTATAGTAGCACTTCTAACCTAACCTAACCTATTTTAGGCTCATATGTACAATATGTGTCACCGAGTTCGAGGCTCAAATTTTTTTTGGAGAGAGATCTGATGATAAGGAACATTTTCACAAAGTTTCAAGTTGCGGAAACGCATAGTTACCGAGAAAAAAAATGATAAAGTTTAGTCTAAATTAATACAAGTATGCAATCGGAATTAGAATCGATGCGTTCCATTATTCACAGTGAACCTCACTTTTGTTAAAAAGTGAGGTTTTTATTTCAAGGTGTATTCTGCTGATTCATCTGTTCTATACTCAAACTTGTTGCTTTTGAATCTACTAACCTCATCAAAAATTAATAATTCGCGTTTTTGGTAGGTAATTATGCGACAGTTGTAATTATTATTTGTAAAACACGTGAAATGAAACGCCATTTTACTTTGACTTTTTCACTTCGTCTGTCAGGCGTCAGTCCAGTCATTGTTTGTACTCGCAGTTGAGAGCGTTTTCGTACTCCTGTTGATAACTCAGTGACTACAATGGTGTTCCCGAAGCCCCAGGCCTCGTCTTCCACTGCTCCGCCGTCCGAAGAGTTGAGTGTAGTGCAAGTGTTGGACTCTGATGAGCCGCTTGGTACGAAATTCGGCGTCCCCGTATGTGCAAGTTTTGGACTCTAGTGAGCCGCTTGTGCCTACTGTTTCTGTGTCTCCGTTTGTGCAAGTGTTGGACTCAAGTGAGCTGCTTGTACACGGAGTCCCGTCTTCGTCGAGCGTCCATGACGCTTGCGTAGCGCCCGAGGCTACAGTCTCCCCAACCTACACCGAGTCGGTGGCATTTACGATGCCACCATCCCCTGTGCCTGGCTGTTCTACTGCTACGCAGGATGATGCTGATGTAAGTACTTATTTAATTTTCATCGATATTGTTTATGAAGTTAGGTTAAATAAGGTTAGGTTTGAAAAAGTTAGGTTTGAAAGAGTTAGGTTTAAAATAGTTAGGTTTGAAAAAGTTAGGTTCGAAAAGGTTAGGTTCGAAAAGGTTAGGTTCGAAAAGGTTAGGTTAGGTTTTCTTGATTTTCCTTAAATCCACATCATTATGGGGCTCGAAAGCAACAGGTTTGTGCTTAATTAGCTGTAGTTAATTTCTGAAATACAAAATTTCGTAAATACTAGTTTAAAACACTAAAACCCAACAATGAAAATGTTGATGTGTTGGGAATCCCTATAAATAATATAATAATTAGAAATTGCAGGTATTAGCTTGTTCTGGCTGTCTATTATGTGTATTTGTATATCATGGGTAATATCTTAATTTGATAAGTTGTTATAGTCATATTAAAGTAACAGAACAGAATCTGTCAACCCGAATCTTTGTGGTACTTGTCTGCCCTACCCCTAGAGTGTATATAAAAGCTCGGAGGCACGAAGGTAGAGCAGCCCCCGCCTGCTGTAACACATCAGGTATGTATGTGAGCCGAAGCGGCTGAGGCTGGTCGCCGTAGGCGACCAAAAAGCCGAAGCTGTGTAGGTGAGCATTAAGTGCCTGATGGGTTACGCAAGGGCGGAGGGGCTGGTCTTACCGAAGGGCCGGAGCAGTTACAAACCACTTCCTGTCCCAGAGGCACTGTCTGTCCCGGAGTCACTTTCTGTTCCAGAGTCACTTTCTCTCCCGGAGTCCGACGCCCGCGCCCCCCCCCCTCCCCCCCTCCCCCTACCCGCACCTCACCCCCTTTTCCCCCTTTCCCTCCTCTATTCCCAATCAGGTGAAAAAGTAATTATTTCCTTCTTATTTCAGTTAGCAGCCATCACAGACTTTTCGTGGTCACCACGAAGACGGATTGGAGACGAATTAGATTTAACCATTTAGACCCGTTTGAGGAATTAATTAAATGTATAAAATATGTCTAAAATGTAAATACAACACAAACATTATAGGTTTATTTAGGTTAATATATATATATATATATATATATATATTGACCTAACTTATTATGTTTTGGTTGTATATTAGGTATATGTTTATAATAAAGTGTTAAAAAGTATATTCTGTTGTTTCATTTCTCTCTTTCTTTAGTGTATGTATACACAATATCTATTTTTAAATCAATAAAATGAGTATTTTTGTTTCATTAATATAATACCTTTAAATTTCCATTATTCGCGATTGGAAGATTAGCCTGTAATAGGCTATCGGCTTATAAATAATGAAAAAATAAATTAGGGCCAAAAAATTTTTTTATTTCGAAATACCGTTTTTTTTACTATATTTTAACTTTTCAATAACCTTGACAAGCAATTTTTTACGACCTTGACTTTTTTTTTTGACATTTTACGTCCTTGACCCATTTTTTTTGACATTTTATGACCTTGACCAGAACTTTTTGACCTTGACCACCAATTTATGACCTTGACCCTCACTTTTTGACATTTTTATGACCTTGACTACCCTTTTCCGCGTTCATTTTTCCCCACCCTAATACTCCCACATCCCACCGGGTCCCGAATGTTTGTAATGGCGTAGCTTTTTTTGTATGCTTTTCCGCATTTTCTCGTTTTCAAAATTACATTATAGACACTATTCTACATCCAAAAAAAAATACTAGGTACTTATAATCAATGACATATATTGTACAGTCCTTCCAATTCAACAAGAGTGGCAAGTCGAGTAAACGGTGACATTTCCTATCATAAGTAAGTATTTTTTCTAATAAATTTCGCCTTATTTAATTTAAATTTAATTATTTTCAACTTGGAGTGATGTCGTGTCGTTTCTACCAAAATAGTTACACACATAGTATATTTTCGAAGCACGCCATCCATTGCGGCTTCTACTTTATACTATACTTAAGGCAGGTATTATTTGTAGACCGCAATGGACAGTGAAGCAAACGATTTTTTTGTAAATGTTCTCGTTGTATGGTGGTAGGGATTTTCTCATTGTCTGTCGATTTAAAGTGAGTAGTGCTGTACACTGCGATGTTCCATGCAATGTCACTGTGCAATTCGATTTACAATCGATTCTTGTGACAGACAATGATAATTAAGGCTAGTTACTAACTATACAAAAATGTTTTGCTTTTACATTAAAAATATTTCAGATTCCCTAATGATCCAATACTAAAAGAAAAATGGATTAATGCGACAGGGAATAAAAAAGTTGGTTCCCTAGCAAACATAGCAAGATTCATTTGATTGTTGACTATACGTGTAGGTATCAGGACATTAAGCGAAGAAGAATATTATTATGCAATCATTAAATTGCATTTATTTAATAACCATATTTCACGTATTGTATGCTATCCAAAAAAATGCACTATAAAATATCTATTTTCCTTATGTCTATTCCCATTTGAAATGAACTATAGTTTTGCACCGTTAAAAGGTTGTTGTTATAAAAACATTACCCTCCTTCTATTGGGCAATCGTGTAAAAAAAATAATCTCTAACTTGTAATCTTTAAATCGCTTTCTCATTGTCTGTCTATAAACTCAAAGTATGATCGATAAAAGAATCGATAGAAATTCAATCATAAAAATATTGATTTATTATTACGGAACATTTTGTATGCTTAAATCAGACTTATTAACGTAAATTCATAGGTTACTTACTTGAATTTTGAAGTAAAATGCAGAAAGTAAACTAAAGCGGACGGGCTGCGTACATACTCTCACCGCAAAGGCCTACTGAGTACTAAGTAATCGGTCGGCGGCGCCTTTGAATCGGTTTAACGCGGCGGTAGTATTGGACATCACTACATTGCTTACGTGACGTCATAGTAGGCATATAAAAATTTACACGCTCGGATTCCATACAATTGAACGCGTTTGCGGCGTCTATATGGTCTGTGGTGGAAGGTATATTCTGCTACATAAAATTCCGCGAAATTAAAGTCAGTGATATTAGTATGCTGCTATTCAAAATTCTACCAAATGAATGTTATGCGTTATGTCAGTTATGCTAAGTATACTATTATGCTTAAGTATCGTTCGGCTGAAAATGTTTCTGCGATAACTGTTACGCGAAGTGTATTATGTATTTTCGGGTTTTGTGTGTGTTTATAAAATTATCGTACCGGTGGTAAGTCCCACCATCATTTTTTACAGTCATTAAGGTATTATTTCTGCACTTTTTGATGACACACTTCAGCATCTTATCGGCTTCGCGCGCGACCAACAGACGACTAAAGTAAGAAGTGTGCTTGATCTGTCATTAAGCACAGTTGTGCCGTCCCGTGTTTTGCGCGCTGATGGTAAGTCCTTGTGTATAGAAGGTCATTGTACTCGAATGGTTCATATCTTTTTCTTTAAAGATAAACAGAATATAGTAGAAATTTTCAAGGACTATAAGAAGAAAGTAAAGAATCAATTAAATCATAAAATAAAAGTCATAAGAACAGATAATGGCAAGGAGTAGGTCTAAGGCCCGTATTAATAAACTCATCTTGGCTGAGATGCACGTCACAAGATACGTCAAAGTAAACGTCAAACCATAGAACACTGTCATGTTTGACACATCTCGAGAAGAACTTTAGAGTTGAGATTAGTTTATTAATACGGGCCTAAAATGGGACATGGTCTATGATCTTTGTTGGTTATTGTGAAAACACAAAAGGATATCGTATTATGAACCCATTGACTCATCAGGTTACAAAGAGCAGAGATGTTATTTACTTTGAAAATGTTTGTCAATCTAATGAATGTTCAATTTCAGTCAATCCTACTGAGAAAGAAACAGTCAAGCTGGGAGATCATGCCAGCACAGGACAAGGTAACCAACTAAAGGTGGAGATCGTCTCTCTTCAGTCAAGTAGTTCAGACACAAAGCCTATCTTGAAAGCAGCCGAAGATGAAAACTCGAGTGAGTATGAAACTGAAACAGATGATCTTGAAGACAGTTACCGACCTTCAAGACAGCCATCGCAGGACCCACCGATTAGTAATATTACACTAAGGCCGCGTAATAGAAACAACCAAGATAAAAAGGGATCACTCTGCCTTTATACAAGTGTTTCAGATCCGCAAAGTGTAGAGGAACCTCTGTCATCCCCACAAGCTGATGAATGGAAAAAGGCGATGTATGAAGAATATAATTCTTTGATGGAAAACGAAACATGGCAGCTGGTTGGCACCAGTGGTAAGGTACACTTCCATTCGCTATTTGTTTGCTTTAGCAGCACAGAGGAATCTACAGATAGACCAAATGGATGCTGTATCGGCATTTTTGCAGGGAAATATAGATACCGACATATATATGGTACAACCAGAGATGTATAATGAAGGAAAGCAGGTATGCTTAAGTCGATCTATGGGCTCAAACAAGCGAGCAGGCTGTGGAATACCATGTTCAGCAAAGTTTTGAAAGAGATGGGAATCGAGCAATCGAAAACAGACCCTTGTGTTTATTATGATATCAAAAGAAGAATTTATATTGCAGTATGGGTCGATGATATAATAATATTCAGCTCGCTACCAGCGAATACTGAACAAATAAAGAGAGAATTTAGTGAAAAATTAAATATGAAGGATCTTGGTCAGCCAAACAATGTGTGAGCTTGAATATAAATAGAACTAAAGATGTAATTATGTTGGACCAGGAAAAATACATTAATGAAATAATGAATCAAGATTCAATATGACAAACTGCAAACCAGTAAAAGCACCTATAGAAGTGGGATTGAAATTTGAGGATAACAATGAAGATCCATATGATTGCCCTTATCAGCATGCCATAGGCTGTTTATTATATGTTGCTCAAGGAACGAGGTCAGACTTTTCGATTGCTGTAAACGCCCTTAGTAGATATAATAAGGAACCTAAGAGTGAACAGCCCAATGGCTGCCGTTAAAAGAGTACTGAGATACTTACATGGTACTAAACATTATAAACTAACTTATACCAAGAATGGTCAAGATGTGATCACAGGCTATTGTGATCGGGATGTGTAAATCGTGCACGGGATATATTTTTATTTCGCAGGGAGGCGCATTTTCATGGGGCTCTCGCAAACAACAGAAAGTGGCCCTCTCCACAGCGGAGGCGGAGTATATGGCTGTGTCAACAGTGGCGCAGGAGGCGCTGTGGCTGCAGCAACTGCAAGGAGAGCTTGGCGGACGAAATGATCACCCTTAGTCATCCACAGCGACAAACAAAGTGCCATCAAACTCACTGCTAATGATTGTTACTTGCCTAGGTCCAAGTATAGATATAAGGTTTTTTTTTTAAAGAACATGTAAATAATTTAAAGTTAAATTTTCGCCACCGACACTGGTAGCGCCTCTCTCTCTCTCTCTCTCTTGTCAACTCTCGGCAAATTACTTATACGTAGTTAGTTATTAGTTTCTTTAATAAAACTTAATATTCGAATAGTTTGATATTCTTATTTGCTCAAAACCCTACACCTATAGCTTAGAACTGTCCAATATTCCTGATAGAATTTTATAAGGTTTGCGTTTGACGTTCCTAAATAATCCGCAAAATTAAATGTATGAAAACCACCGTTTTCATAAAATTCTCCATTTAAAACGCCAAATTCAAAAATGTTATTTAAGTTGACACATTAACTTATAGGTAAGCGTCTACTCAGTGTAAGACAAGTTTGATTGACCTTTTCCATCGAAAATTTCGTGCTAGATATGAAGAACCTTAGAGGCTTAGAATGTATAGGCAGAATATTCCGCTTAAACTAAACGCGTGAATTGCAAAAATATTGTACATATATAGGTGTACCAGAATCTCATGGCAAATAGGGAAATTAAAAAATGTGGAGGGCAATACTGGGGAAATTGGACTAAACGGTATTGATACTATGTAATTTTTAATCGGCTTAAAAAAAACGAGGAAGTTTAAGATTCGACGAATTTGTATTTTTTTATGTTTTTAGGATTTTTAACATAAAATATATGACACTAGAGGTCTATTACATTAAACTTCCAGTATAGGATAGTAATTATTGCTCACAAATAAAATAATAAACACACCATTCTTACTCGCCAAATTGATATACTTATAATGAGTATAAGAAATAACTTGAAATCTCATATAGAACTAAAAAATTATTCCAAAAATTCTACTGTCTTTTCTTGTTCTTCATCTGCTGAGGGCGATGAAGAGAGAGGAGTATTTATAATAAACCGCTCTTTTAACATTTTCTCTACATGTTGAGAAAGCTTCTTCTGTCAATAATTTAATATCGCTGGCAGGTCTATTTACATTCTTCTCTGCAAATTTTTGTTTCATTATACCCCAAATCATTTTTATGGAATTTAATGTACAATGATAAGGTGGGAGCCTTAAAACTTCGTGGCCATGTGATTTCAATAATTCATTAATTTCATATAAGGGTAGACTGGTTTTGTTACACGGCTTCAAGTAGTTGACATTTACGCCAACGATCATCACAGTGCCCTCGGTTATAATTCGACGTATGGTAGTGCTGGGAACCCCTGTAATAAGTAGCATTTATGTAAGACAAAATATACCTAAACCTAAAAGTATCAACACAGTTCGTTTCAACTTACCAGTCAACTCCGCGATACGCTTTAAAATCGAAGATTGTGTTTGATTTACACCTCCATCTTCGCGTACTGTATTACGCACATTGTATACAATATTCCTAGCTTGAGATCTAAGCGGTTTTCTCGACATTTTCACCAGATAACAATCGCTGAAGGTGAATTTTAAAATGTATGCAACGGTAAAAAAACAATTTGACACGGCTGCCAGTTGACAGTTGCCATATGAAAATCAATGTTTTTTTACTTTTAAAAATGCCATCAGATTCTGGTAGACCTATACTAGTTAAGGGCTTAATTAGAAAATCCTTAACAATTGTTAACTTTTTCATTTGTGTAACGAAGACTAGTCATATACATACGTCGCACTCAAGTGGGCAGTTTGGGGGCAAGGTAAGGTTTAGAAAAAAATCTTAACTTACGAGTATTATAATGTACTTAGTATTTGTAATATAGTTAATTAGTTACCCGTTATCATTTATTAATCTTTAATGTGTAAATACTCTTTGAAGTGATAACTGATAGCCCATTTAAGTTGGCACTTAAAAAAACTAATTAATAGCTGACATGCGTCATTATGACTGTCGTTCATACTTATATTTGTTGGTGCACACCGTCTAATTAATAGAAAGATTTGCTTTATTTGTTCATTTGCATATCTATGTAATGCAATGGATAGCATACTACGACAGCACTCCGAACTAAAGTCGCAGAAAGGTCACATATATTGCTTAATATGTAAAGTTAATATGAAGCCCAAAAATATAATGTTGATCGGCATTTATCATCAAAAACACACAAAACAAGAAAAGCTACTACTGAGAAACTGGTCAATAAATATATAAATTTTAGTATTGAGAATAATAAAATATATTTTAATTTATGTAATTGTTACATAATTCCCAAAAAATACAATATTGAAAGACATCTTGTTTCGCTCTCACACAGGCTACAATATAACCAGCATAGAAGAAGAAGTGAAATTGATTCATACAAGTTTTTCCGAGAAAATCAATACAATACAAAACATACAATATTTGCAAAATCCGAATTTGCCGCTGCAGTCTTCCTTGAATGTAATAAATAAGACTATGAACCAATTGTCATAAGTACGTCTGCACCCTAAAGGAAAACAAGTACATAGGCTGCTACGAAATTTTTTAGCTGTACATATAAAAACTAACAACATTTTACTTTTAAAAGCGTATGGCAAATTGAGGGTAATTTAGCTATTAACCTCTTTGTAAAATGAAATTTGATACTGGCCGCTTACAACTTTTTTTTTTTGCGAAAATATCAGTCCAGTTTTGTTTCTTGCAATGGAGCTGTCGCGAGAATCGTTTCGTGCTATGATATTCTACGACTACAAAAGGAACTTAACCTTTAAGGAATCTAATAAAAATTTAAACGACGCATTTGGGGAGTCTGCTCCATCGTTAGCCACAATCTCATATTGGTACCGCGAGTTTAAGCGGGGTCGGGAGTGCCTCAAAGATGAGTCGAGACCGGGACGGCCGTCGACTGCTGTAACGCCAGAAAACGTGATCAAAGCCGAGTGGTTGATTAAAGAACGCAGAAATATTACCCATCGGGAAACAGAGCATGAACTTGGTATTGGATCACCCGCAGTTTCAAGCATTTTACATGATCATCTTGGCGTCAGGAAGGTCGCTTCGCGTTGGATACCGCATTTGCTGACCGAAGAGCAAAAAACCCGGCGAGTAGATTGGTGCCAGTTTATGCTCAAAAAATTTGACGGAGGCAATTCCCAACAGGTTTCTAATATCCTTACTACTGATGAGTCCTGGATATACTGCTATGACCCTCTAGCAAAGCAACAATCTATGCAATGGGTGTTTGAGGAAGACGCGCTGTTCGTGGCCGTAGTGTTAACAAAAAAATTATCGCCGTTTTCTTTCGCCGCGGGGGGCCAGTAGCTGTAGTTCCACTAGAAGATCGAAGAACAGTTACTAGCCAGTGGTACACAGAGGTCTGTTTACCCCAGGCATTTGACAGACTTGGTGAGGATCGTCCAAAGAGCGGAACTCATAGAATTCTTTTTCACCAAGATATTGCACCTGCACACACCGCGGCAATAACAATAGATTTTTTGACCAGTAAAGCAGTCCAGCTGGTGTCGCATCCACCCTACAGTCCTGACCTGGCCCCGTGCGACTATTTCTTGTTCCCCACTATAAAGAAAATGATGCGTGGCCGGGCTTTTATGGACTCGAACGAGGCAGTACTAGAATTTGAGCGACTTTTCTTTGACCTTCCGCAGTAAGCATTTTTTAAATGTTTTGAGGATTGGTTTTATAGAATGAGGCGATGTATTAAACTTGGAGGAGTAGATATATTTTGAAAAATATGAATGGTTTTTAATTAACTAAAAATATTCTTAGCAACCCTCGTATATCTGAAATTACGAAGTGTCTTAAAATCTAATCCAGGGTATGAGACACTAAACATGGTAAATAAACTAATTCAGAACGAAGAGATTGAGACTACAAATAAAGTTAATAAAAACACACTTCAGCATTTTGGGCAATGCAAATACTTGCCAATTACTTCAGTCGATGTTGAAAGATCGTTCTCCCATTTAAAATGGATATTTTCAAGCCGACGAAGAACCTTGACTGTCTCAATTAAATCCTTAACTATGTACAATATTTTTGCAATTCACCCAAACATACATTCTGTTATACTATGTAACCCGCTGATCGCTGTTAATATACGAGCTCCGTTTATAAGGTAAAATGGGTTGAGTTGGCGCCATTTTGGCAAAAAGACATCACTAACTGAAAACGTATTATTGGTGGTATATTTCGAACATTTATCTGATAAATTTAAGCCCGTTTCATCGTGGACATTCTATTCCATGCTTGAAAGTACTTTGAGTATAAGACATAAAGTAGATATTTCTAAATACCACAAACTGATTGCATTCCTGAAACGTAAAGCTGAAGGATATACCAACAGTAAAAATCGAAATCATTTTTACTTACCTGAAGAGTTTAAATAGTTCCATAAAGAAGCTCCTGACAAACTGTATCTTATGCAAAAGGTGAGTGGTTTTGAATTAGGTACTTATAGTTTTTTTACCTATTTTCAATTTTGTAGAAAACACGTTCCAAATGCATTTCATTGTTGATTGTTCCTCTTTATGTTTCTGTTTGGACTCACTCATTCTAATGTTATGGCTTGTATCATTGTTATAGGTCACATTCATATTCGGAATAATAAGAGAATTTTACAATATGCAATACAATGATGTCAAGATCTTTGATTCCACTATATTAGGAACTGTCCGTAACACAAAAAATATTAGGTCCTTACCCATGAAATTGGCGTTGTATATGGAGAACTTTATGAAAACGGTGGTTTTCATACATTTAATTTTGCGGATTATTTAGTAACGTCAAATGCAAACTTAACAAAATTCTGTCAGGAATATTGGACACTTCTAAGCTATAGGTATTAATGGTATTATACATATCTTAATTACTTAAAAATAGATAGCTTCATAAAACTGCGTAATTGAAACACTTGAACTCGCAGCACATGATAATAGTTGAGTTCACACTTTAATTTTAAACTTCAATTTTAACCGCCTGTTTCACAACCTTCAAGTAAAGGATATTTGACGGATAAGTTTAGCCCTCTCTTTGTCGTACACTTGAAAATAGACAAGGGGAGAGACAACTTTATGTGACAGATAAATTTACTTGTCGATTGTGAAACAGGCCCTAAGTAAGAAATTTAACCATATTCATCGCCATACTAAACAATAGACGCCGGGTCCCACACAAATTTTCTCTTCGAAAAGTGTCCTTGGGCGACCTATTATACAAACTTCATACTTGTATAAAATCTTACTTTTTGGAGGTTTTCTTTACAGACTATTTTGAGTCGGGGGATTTTAAATTTTATGTATTATTTTATGTACTACTAGTCAAGTCAAGTATGGAGGTAAGGTATTAAAAAGAATAATTATACATTTTGAACACATAGGTATAAACGTTTTTCGATACGAGTGTCACTTCTGTTATTGCCTATTTGTCATAATCTTTCAGTTTATGGGTACCTAGTTCATGGGTACAGCTTTTGAATGAACATTGCGGCGTTGTGACACTTGTGACGAGTGTTGACATTGGCTGTGTGACAACCGAACTAATCAAAGTAAGACCTCGCACCGCAAGTGATGCGTTACTTACTCTAGTTGGCATTGTTGATCGAAGTTGCCAATAATGTTGTTTAGCATAACGTCGTATACAAAATTACATACCCACCTAATTACTAAAAACAAAGGCAATGAGTGAGATAAGATAGGTCAGGCAGAAACGACTCAGATAGTCAGTAGCCTTCTAACTTAACCTAGGTTAGAAGGCTACGCTACGCTTCGCTCCCGCCTTAGCCTTCGATGTAAGATTTTTTTCTGAGCTAAAATAATTTTGCTTGCTTATTTGATTGTTCACAATTCACATGCATTCATGTCTAAACGAATAAAACAATTACTGCTAGCAACTGCAAAATAAAATAAAATAGGGCCTTAAATCTAAGAGGTTATATTATATGCTCAATATGTTTATAGGTACTGTAATAATATTCTACTTAATAATTATATGCATTGATTTTAATTCCTTGCGACGATTTTGATCATCATACATTATTCGAACAGCGGACTTTCTGCCTAGTCTTTGTATGCGAAACTAGACTATGCCATAGGAGTTTATGCAGTACTTCATTAATAGCAAAAAAAAAACGTAAGTGGGAATCAAGTCGTCCTTCTTATAAAATTTGGCATGATATAATAGCCATTCAGTTTCGGATGAGTGTAAGGGATATATTAGATCTATAGCAGTTATATGGCTCTACGTCATTCGCTTACCGTAAACTTAACTGCATAGTAACATCATGGAAACCCCCAGCTAGAGTCGCAGTACCTAGAGTAGAATTATGTATGGAGTCTGTCAGATTTTACCGGCCGTAAGAATATTTTTAGCGTGTACGAGTAGGTAGCAGTAATTAACAGTTTTGCAACCGTAAACTTTGATTCTGAGAGAAAGCGTGGGTGCGGGCTATCGCTTACTTTGAGGCTTGTCGGTGGGCAGGTGTAGGCCGCAGACGTGTAGGCGGCCCTCGTCCTCGTCGTCGCCGGAGCCGTCGTCGCGCTCCAGGCGCCCGCCCGGGGCCTCTGCGCTTGCCGGCACCACCTCGCCGTGCTCCCGGGCCTGCCGACATCGCTCATCATCTACAAAGCTGCTGACCACACCAACCAACATACCTACCATGTTTTATAATTATTAGATACCTATAATTTTAATCACATTTAATTAAGAGATGAGTTCCCTCCTTAACTCTTACTCGTGTCACTTTCGCTCCGGATTACCCGAATTTTCCTTTTTTTCCTACACGGTAATGGCAAACGGCAACGGCAAGCTCCCAACGCATGCTGCTGCCGTCTGCCGTTGGCGTCTGCGTCGTGACTCCGCACCCGACCGCAAACAGTAGACGGCAGCAGTATGCGTTGGGCGACGGCGTCACTTCAGGGTCTGCGGTCGGGCGTCAGAAATCAGTAGTGACGCCTGCCGTGGCCATCTGCTGCTGCCATCTGCGGTCGGTGTCACTACCCACTGGGTCTGCGGTCAGGCGACAGCGATGCGTGCGGTTGCAGTCGAGCGGCGGCAGGTTTTGTGACGTGCGCTACGGAAGGTGCTTCATAGAAATACTTACAAACCAGTAGTGACGCCTGCCGTTGCAGTCTGCGTTCGGGTGCTGAATGACCTTAATTGTAAGGTGGTATGGAACCCTATGAGAAGGTGTCCGACCCGCACTTGGCCGGTTATTTATTTTGTTAAAGTGTGTTTATTTGTTTCCAAAATAATGATGTACATGGAAGTTTTAAATACATTACACGTGGTAAGCGATACCTTTTAAATTTAGTCCTGTAATGCTTTCACTACACAAGACGGCATTTTCATCGGCGTAAAAGGGTGTAGCAGGATAGGCCTTCAAAAATTACCCCCAAAGCTTTGACTTTGGAACTATTATCAGATGATACACCAAGTTTTAACCCTCTACTGCCTCCTGGAACCTCACGGCATCCGTTTAACCCTAAAACGTTTTTATTTTTTCCTCAAAAAGTATCAAACGGATAAATATCCAAATCCGCATAAATATTGCTGTAACCAATAGAAACTATTAAAAAATACCAGCTCTCTTCTTTTCCTGGAAAAAATTAAATACCCTGTATAACAATTCAGGCTCGTCGTACAAACACCATTTTTTTTCTAAATATGAACCAACAACTTATCTACATAATGTAAGTTTCATAAAATTAGCAAAGGTGGAACACTATGGAATAAATGCAAATGTACTGTTTAGCACATACTATGTTTTATTAGGTATGAGTAAAAGACAACGTCCCGCAGCCGGGAAGCCACCTGTGTTCGATTTTTCAATTTGCAAAGGCGGTGGTAAATAAAAATTGGTGTGAAGTATTTTCTCTTCACGGGGCATCATCTGATAATAGTTCCTAACTCAAAGCTTGGGGGCTATTTTTGAAGGCCTATCCTGCTACACCTTTTAATCTCACTAGTGTCGTGGGCTCGTGGCTTGGCGCGTAATGGCGGCTGGTTGTCAGACATAGTGTAGCTATCAGTGTGACGGTAGGTCGTGTATAACGTACGAAATCGCCGACCTTGCATGCTTCACACCTTTTTAGTGCAACTTTACAGTAGAACACAATTTATATGGCGTGTCGTGAATCTTCATTCGCGCAGACACGAACAACGATTCCGATGATTTCCGAAAGCACGATTAAAACCCACATGCAGACTTGCACCTAATAGTTATGTTATAAGGTGAAAATCATATTGCATAAAAAAAATTCATCTCACTCACGCACGTTTCACGGCTGACGGAATGACCAATAATAGAACATAATACCACCACGCAATGCGTGGAACATGGTGATTGGGTCCGCGCTTCGAAAAAATGTCATCTCCGCAGGTATATCGGTAAGATATATCAGTTGTGTTTTACTGTACGTCCGTATTTATTTTAGTTCCGTGGCTAAATAAGTATACAAGCGTTTAAAGGGTTACTTTACAAAAAAAACCGCTCCGCTTAGTTTCTTGACTCTCTTGTTGAACAATCTACTATACAAAGTATGCTTTACCATAAAGTCACTACATATTTCAAATAAAGTCTAGATAAATGTTGTTTCATTTGTTTTACATAAAATGGGTCAAATAACTTTTTGTTGTACCTCGTTGCCATGGTGACGTTTCCTGGGTCACTCTTTAAAACCATGATTTCAAAGGATATAACATAAGTCCTCAAAAAATCAGTTTTATTGGCAATTACAATTCACAATACAAATTTTTTTCAATTACTTTTGTGTAATATTGGGTCCTTACCTATGAAATTGGCGTTTTTTTTACGTGTTTTATTTCGTACGGAATGAATTTATTTCAATTTTAACTTCCAAATTCTTTTTAAATTTAATTAATACACAAAGGTACAAATAATACACATAATATGGTAAAATTTCTTACTTAATGATTAAAATTTAAGTGTGAATTCAACTCTTTTCATGTGCTGCGAGTTCGTTTCAATTAGGTACGCAGAGTTTTATGAAGCTAACTATTTTTAAGTAATTAAGATATGTAGTACTAAAAAATCCGCAAAATTTTATGTATGAAATCCACCGTTTTCATCAAATTCTCCATAAAAAAGGCCAATTTCATAGGTTAATGATTTGATTGTTTGTTTGTTTTTTGGAATTGAATAGGCTCCGGAACTACTGGACCGGATTGAAAATTTGTTTCACATAGGACATAGGCTATAGAATATTTTCAAAAAAGATAGGGATCCGTATGAAAACTTCGATAATGTAACCCCAGATGTGAAATAAATACCAACAAAAATCCTTATATCGCGTACGCTCCGAAAACTATTGACAATAGAGCAAAGTGATGTACTACAGTTTTAAAAAGGACATCAATCTCATCAAAAAAGTCTGCGTTGCCATATGTCTAACTATTACAGTTATGTTACAATAACTACTTTTTCATGTTAAAATATACAATAGTAACGCCGGTACTAACTAGGCCACGCTATTCGCACCTTAACTTTACTTCGCATATCGACGACGACGTGTAATAAATGACCTCCTATATAAATAAATATGTTTTACAGGAAACGAAAAAAAACCTCTACGCAAATGAACTTAGGAGCTGTTTTTTATATATTTCACTAAATAATACGAAATCCAGTTTCGTGGTCTTGCTAGTGCATGCGAAATAATATTTGAAACCCATATACATAAGAATCACAAAAATGACAAAATGTCAGTTAGGAGGTCATTCAAGAAAGAAAAGAAAGAAAATAACATTATTCAGAGAGAACGCACACAGAGCGAAACAAACACACACACACACACACACACACACACACACAGACACAGACACAGACACACACACAGACAGACACACACACAGACAGACACACACACAGACACAGACACAGACACACACACACACACACAGACACAGACACAGACACAGACACAGACACAGACACAGACACACACACAGACACAGACACAGACACACACACACTTCGTCGTCGTCGATATTAGTACCTGTAAAATACTTTTTGAATATGAGGCCCTATTGATTGCGTCCCTTATACTAAATCTGATAGCGTGTACCTACCTATTTTGGCGGAGCCGCCGCGCGGCACAAAACATTTATTTAACACAGTTTTCAGACAAAAATGTATGACAAGTTATTTTTTTTATTTAGTAGGATAACTGGGCTGTTTTCTAGTATTTAATTTTTGAAGCAAATCACCATAGTTTTACCCAAAAAGAACATTTTCGGAAAACAAAGTAAGTACCTATTAAGAACAGAAAAGTTTTTATTGAATTACTATTTTACTTTGTATCGGTGTAATTTTTTTGTTCCAGAAATGAATTCCTCGTCCTCGAATTATAAGAAAAAGATATGAAACTTGATATAGTTGCTAGATGTATGGAGATATTTTTAGAGCGAGGCGCGCCGGATGCAGTTTCCGCCCCAGCTCGGTGGTTACTGCCCACCTGCGGTAGGGTACCACGTGTGGGTTAAATCAACTCAGATCACCCCCAGGAACACACAAAGTTTGGACACCTGGTCCAAGCGATTTGCTTTGCCTCAAAAATGCAAGGTCCCCTTAGAAATCGGGACCTAAGGTCACCCACTATTAACAACGCCATCGAGGTTGTTTCTTACGAACTTGGCCACACGTGTTCACAGGATTATAGACGTTAAGGTGTCCATAGAATTTTGCAGCCGGCCGTACCTAGGAACTTGAATTTGGTACAGGGGTTCCTTTCATGATGTGAGCACTAAGAAATGTTTTTTTGGAAATTCACCTCTAGGCCCTAGAAGCTATTTATGTCCTAAAGTTTAGGAGTTCAAATAGGGAGAAGAGAGGGAAACTTATTCTACACGCACGAAGTCGCGGGCACCCTCTAGTCTCATATAATTATAGCCTTCGTAGTAAAGCTAAAGTACTACACACATAAACCGCTGGATCTAGAGATTCCAAATTTGGCACGTAAGTTCATTATGTCGTCTAGGGGTGCACTAAGAAAGGATTTACCGAATGTCGACCCCCAACGGGGAGAAATAGGGGGAGTAGCGGGAAGCTAATTCTACGCGTATGCAGTCGCGGGCGTCCTCTAGTCCAGTTATAAATAGTCTGCGACGTTTGTGCATTAGTTCCATGAACATAATTAAGTTTACATTTTAGAGATACCTACACTAACCTACAGTAGCATCATTGCAAAAGTGTATTATGTCAGCACGAAAATCAGATTGTTCCAAGGTTGATTTTTTTTTTAAGTGATCACACTTATTGCCATTTTTCTTTAAAAAAAGCCAGAAGATCAAGATTTTGTCGTTATTTAAATAATTAAAAAAAGTAACCTCGCCTGCTTACAACAAAAAACCGGGCAAGAGCATGTCGGACCATGCTCAGTGTAGGGTTCCGAAGCCGTAACGACAAACACAAAAAACTATCTCAAAAATCAACATGTATGAACCAATTTTCTATTTAGTTATTTGGCGCTGTCTTAGATGATTTTTAGTAGGTATAAACCCGTTAGTCGCCTGTATCTCAGGAACTAATTAAGTCTACTTATTGTTAGTAATGATTCTTTTTCTTATAAATTCGTATATAATATCTCAAACAAGAGCCAAGCTTTTAAGTGTGAGATCAGTATACCTATGTAGGTAGTTAGGTATCTAAACTGCTTCAAACCGACTTTAAATTACAATAAAAGTTTAATCTTTTATAAAGTAATTAATAGAAATTGAAAACCTTAAAAAAACAAGGGCCAGTAAATAGAATTTTAAGTTTTCCAAACGATACTCGACTCAAATCAATAATCTAATCGATTATTTGTAAACTTTCAGATCGCAAATCGCAAACTTGTAGGTAGCATTCCGGGGCACGTCCGAACAGCATCTAGGCGCTCGCGCTTATGAGGGCGGCTGTCGCTCGATTTGTTACTTGGACGTTCGACTCCCCCCGCGCGTGCAGGCCCCCCCCGTTAACAATTTTTCTATCAAAGTTATCATAGGCGATTTTGATAGGTATAAACACTTTAGTCGCCTGTATCTCAGGAACTAATCATGTCTACTTAGCCGTGATAGTTTTCCTTTAAAATTCGTTATATGCGCTTTCGTTGAAGATATTTTTCAGATTTTTAGTATTTGTAGTTTTGGCTGTAGGGCGGGGGACGACACTTGACTCTTAACAAAAAATAGCGCTTTAAAGCTTAATATTACATAAACGGATCCCTTAATCGAAAAATTGTTGACATAAACCCGCAATATTTTTGAAAGACCTATCCAACGACACCCCACACTATGGGGTAGGCAAGAAAAAAAAATGCATCCCCACGTTACGTGTAGGGGAGGTGCATTAAAAAAAAATGTTTTTCAAAATTTTATTTTACCACTTTGTTGGCGTGACTAATATGTATATTCATGCCAAATTACAGCTTTCTAGTACTATGAGTCTCTGAGCTAGACTGGGGACGGACGGACGGACGGACGGACGGACGGACATGGCGAAACTATAAGGGTTCCTACGTTCCTAGTTTAACTACGGAACCCTAAAAAAAATATAGTAGTTTATGCGACTGTACAGTCAAGGGCAAAAATATGTATACACTTTAGTACCTTGTCACTTTAACCACTGTGACAGTTCATATATGGCAGTTTAAATATGACGAAAATAGACAAGGCACTAAAGTGTATACATATTTTTGCCCTTGACTGTACATAATGAAGGGCATTAAACACGAGTGTGGGTTTAACATCATAATCAGAGCCAGCCAGAGGCAAAACAAAACACTGTCGCAATAGCTAGTGTAAGAAATATTTTTTAAGCGATATATCCAATGACCTTCTACCTATATACACAAGGACTTACCATCAGCGCGCAAAACGCGGGACGGCACAACTATGCTTAATGACGTTTCAAGCACACTTTTTACTTTAGTCGTCTGTGGGTCGCGAAGCCGATAAGATGCTGAAGTGTGTCATCAAAAAGTACCGAAATAATACCTTAACGACTGTAAAAATTATGGTGGGACTTACCACCGGTACGGTAGCTTTATAAACACACAACACCCGAAAACGAGTAGAGAATGTATTAAAACCATTAGATTTTCAATAAATATCATAAATGGTTGACAACTATTGACATCTATTGTCAAGTATTACGTTGAGTATTCCATTGCTTTCTTTCACGCGCGTTAGGTAGAAACAGGCAAAACGACGTGACAAGAACATAGTCAGAAAACAAAACAATAGAGTTCAGACAACGATACAACACAATAGAGTTTTCAGGGTTCCAAAATGGCAAAAAACGGAACCCTTATAAAAGGTGGGTTTTTTTTGCGTTCCTGAACACTAGTTAAAAGAGAATTGGCGCAATTTAGTAGCATACATACATTATACATATACATAAATACACTTCACAGAAACGTTTTCAGACGAATGATACTTTAGCATAATATTAATAGTATACTTAGCATAACTGACATAACGCATAACATTCATTTGGTAGAATTTTGAATAGCAGCATACTAATATCACCGACTTTAATTTCGCGTAATTTTATGTAGCAGAATATACCTTCCACCGAATTTATTATGGCATAATTTTACCTTAGCATATGAACTGCTTGCAGTAAAATAGGTTAGGTTAGGTTAGAAGTGTTAATATAACAGGACCAGTACCGAATTGCGATCGGTGGAGTAATTGGTGGTTTTTTATTATTATAGGTACGCACAAGTTTAACTGCCCATAACACAAATTTCGTCGAAACAAAATATTCTATCATAGGACTATTATTCTAATCAAATTAGTGCCAATATACTAATCTGCCAAAGAAAATATGCTAAGAAATATATGCGAAAAGTAATTCTACGAAATGATGATTCTGCCAAGGGTTGGTATGCAACACGAAATTATAACTATCAATTTTATGCTCCATAATAGTGTTAGTTGAGGTAATCTGTATTGTAAATCAATCAATTACTTTCATTCACTTCGTGCCTGGCTGTTTACATCGATTCTTTTAAGCCAATTTGTCGTTAACCTTGACTTATCCCATTTAGGAATAAGTTCGCCTTTGTACATTATTTTAATAACAATGTTGTAATATTTATATTTTTGTGCAATAAAGAGTTTACATACATTACATACATACTTATACTTAAGTAACAAACGAGATTGTCAATATGAAACATATGGAGGAGCAAAGTAGGAACATTTAACGGTAACTAAATATAAATATTACGTTTAAAAAATGTTGGTTTTTCTTGCATGTGCAAAGCTTATTTTTTTGGAGTATGCACAGTTGATATGTTTGAGGTTTCAGAAGGATTAATAAATATCGTTTACTACGATAATAAAAAGTTATCCTACATTAGCTATCCACGTAATTATAATACCATAAATAGTTGAAAATATAGGTACATTTGAAAACTACAAAAAAACATTATCTCAAAAATTAAAAAATAATCGACTGTGACAGACGGACAAACAATGAGTGAGTTTTTACAAGCTCTCCCATATAAAACCTTATGGGTTCCGTGTTGAGGTGCAGAACCCTAAAATTAACAGCCCGTTTCTGCTCCACTGCTACCTTGTTCCAGCGAACTTCTTAAATCAGCGTATAAAGCTTCGACTGAGTAAATGATATACATTGCTGATTAATGACCGACGACATGTTAAGGGACTGGTGTCTCAACGGCAATGTATAGACAGAGCAAGTCGAAGCATAATAAGATGAAATAAAATGCAGTGCCATGTTTGGGCATTTTTGTTGTATGACGTGATTTGTCCATGTGTATGGAAGGTCATTGACTATATTAGACTAAAGCGTATTATAGGGTCGAGGACTATCTAACAGACAAAAATGCATGGTCTAAACCCGAAACATAGTCAATAATAATTTGATCAATTGCAAAAGCTTTATCTTGTCTAGGGGACACCATTGATGTAGGAAACCGTATCGAAACTTTTATGTGGTCATCTTGCACCGTGTTATAAGTTATAAACAAATGTAAGTGAGTTTTTTTTTTTTTTTCTCCTATTTCTTCCTTTATCTCTCACATAACATTTTTGGCATGTTTTCCTGCTGATCTACTCATGTTATTTAATGTTATATTTAATTTAATATTTATTGCTTTATATAATGCTAGATTAAGTAGTACCATTGTAATATGTTTAAAAAATGACTGACTGCTGAGTTTCTTGCGGCGTTTCTTCTCAGCAGTGTCTCCTCTTGGGAAGCGCTGGTAGATTCTTGACGTGTAAAAGTGCCCGTGCGGCCTACTTACTGAATAAATATCTTTTATCTTTTTATCAATAATTGAGCAATAAAAAAAAACAGACCGCGAAAAAATTAAAATACTATCAAACATTTTACGTGAGGTTCGTATAACATTATACAGGGTATTTTTTATCAGTGCACTAATTTTAAAGTATGATTTTGTATCGTTAATAAAATACGAGTATATTACGACGGTAAAATGAGTTTTCGTTTTTTTTACATTATTTACAAATTATCCTACTTTTATCTTCTCGTGTGGCCACAAAGTCACACTAGAAAATCACTTTTTAAAAAACTCAACAGTAACAACTTATTTACAACTAAACTTGATTTTTTCCAATAGCGAAACTTTAGCTGAAAGCGTCATGTCACTACATTTTTTGCAGTAAAGACAATTATTTTCAACTGGGATAAAATCTCTCACGATGTCTTTCGAATATTCTAATGTTGAGAATTATGAAATGGTCCGTATGTACATTCTGAGCGGTGAAAGTTTAAGACAGGCTCAGAGGATGTACGGAGACGAAACTTTACCTCGACTTCATAGCCAAGGATACGTGGATCCACCAGTACCAAACATGCGAACAATTCTGGCCGCCAATAGCAGACTATTGGCATGCGGCCAGTTTACTACCCCCCGGCACGCTGATGGACGTGGTAGACCTCAGTTGGCGTTGGAAGTTGAAGATGAAATCTTCGAATTTTTCGAACATGACCCGAGGGCCAGTACTTATGACGCGGCACGTCGTTTCGGTGTCAGCCAGTATGCAGTGTGGAAGTTGCTGCATTCTGCCGGTCTCCACCCTTATCATTTTCAACCGGTACAACAACTTCTTGAACCGGACCCAGCCCCTCGTCGAGGATTTTGTGAGTGGCTTCTTAGTCATCCCGATGCCAACATTTTATGGACTGATGAAGCACTGTTCACCCGTGTTGGGATTTAAATTATACATAACGAACACTGGAGGTCATACAGTAATCCGCATAAAGTTAAAGATAATCACCACCAAGTAAGGTTTAGTGCCAACGTGTGGTCGGGCATTATTGGGAATAAAATATTAGGACCCTATTTTATCGGAGGCCGGTTGACCGGAGGAACCTACCTGGATATGTTACAAGGTATAGTGAGCGAGTTAATGAAAGATGTTCCGATAGCCTATCTACGAGATTTTTACTACCAGCATGACGGTGCTCCACCCACTATGCAACAACAGCGCGGAACTACCTAAATAACGAATACGGAGACAACTGGATAGGGCGTGGAGCACCTCAGGTGCCATGGCCAGCCAGAAGCCCGGACCTCACGATGTGTGACTTTTTCTTGAGGGGTGAAGTCAAACGTCGAGTGTACGTCGAAGAAGCCCAGAGTCTCGACAATCTTAAAACAAAAATTATATCAGCGTTCGATGCTATTAAAAATGAAACTCGTGTTTTAGACAGACAACAACAACAACAACTTGCTAAAACGTGTACGGCTTTGTTTAGAAAATAACGGAGGCCACTTTGAGCACTTGTTAAAGTATGTTTAGTTTAATATTCGTATTTTTTAAATAAATTTTAATAATTTCACTGATGAGTATGGTTATTATTTTAAACAAATTATGAACAAAACATAGCTTATGTACAGTCAACAGCATAAATAAGTGATCATTTATGTACCTTGTCACTTTAACGTCGTGTTTGAAATGTTATACAAAATTGTGAAACGATTGAAAGCGACAAGGTACAGAAATGATCACTTATTTATCGCCCACACTGTTAACTGACTTCTCGTACTAGTGAACCTTATTTTTGGGAGATGTTTGCATTTGCTTGTAGTGAACAACTGAGTATTAAGTTGAACACGTGTGTACGAAGACTTCTAAAATGATAGTTTACTTAATGATGAATGACATGGCTTGTCAAGCTGTAGGTAATACAAACACTGTATTGATATTCGAAATTTGAAATTTCGTTTATTAACTTAGCTGACAACACCGCTCTCCTCGCACCCGTGCTATTGGGTCCATCATCATGAATCATCATCATCGGCAATATCTCTATTATTTTTTAAGCTAGAGTTAAAATAACATAACATGTGTTATTGATTAACAATAGCAAAGCAAATATCAAAATTTGTGCACCTATTAAAAAAATACCCAGTATAGAAACAGATGCAATTTATTTTTCGAAATTCACGTCAGTACACACAGCAGTGCTTGATATTTTATTTGGTTTGTGATAGTGATAGTAGGTACTTACTCATTTTCTGAAGGGTCTCTTATTTTCAATGAGGTAGTATAGGCACTTCATTCATAGTTTTACTTCTAAGTTATTTTGTTACTTGATATGATAAAGTAGGAGATAAGATCTAGATGGAATAACACATAAGCAACTGTCGCGAATGATTATAAAATAATGTAAATATATCGGCATGATTTTTTTATACAATTTTACTCGATATCGATTAAAAAGTGTTTCTAGCACTAGCTAGATTGCGACAGTCTTTTGCTTTGCCGCGAAATTTCCGGGCTCTGATCATAATAACATCCCACAAGTGTTTTAATGCCTAATTATGTACAGTTACATACTCTACTTTATCTACCCACATATCATGAGCCTCCATGATGCATTCAGGAGCCGCAGTTATGACCGGCATCGCAGCGTTGTTCAGGCCACTAAAAGTAATTATTATGACGTTAGATGCTTTGTCACGGATCAGATTGATTGCTCATTTTATGGTTTAATTTTAATAAATCGAACAATTTTATACAACAAAACAAATTTTAACCGGCAATGTCGGTATTGAAAAGAGTTTTCTGCCAGCCGTCATCGTTTTTTTTAAATTCAGAGACAAACTAGAGTCGGTTTTAACCATCATATCGTTCGATATCTTACTTACGTGCGACATTGGTCAAATTTGTATGCAAATTGACAATTTATTTCGAACTAAACGTCATCTCAACTGATATTAGAATAGAGGTCGAATCAAATTTCTTTGTTTTTCATAGGTGTTCGAAATTTGAATGAAATAATATTATCGAAATCGATGTTATTATTTAGCAATAATAACATTTTTACAGATAAGATTTTTTTTCTAACAAAACAGGATATTTTTATGATGGTCATAATGTGCGGTTCTTGAACGCATCATGGAGGGTTTATGATATTTGTATACATAAAAATTGTCTTTAAAAGGTCTATTCAAACAGCCCTCGTAGCACGTACAATTTAAGTTCATTTTCTCACAATCGAAGTAAAAAGTAGACTGTATCACTCTTCAACGATTTTCCCTCGCCTCGAGGTACTATGGCTTATTTTAGACCCTAGTTATACAGTGCAGTCATACACTACCAATTTTTTTTTAAACAATTACTTACTATTAATTGTGTGGTTTGTTTGTTAAAAATGTATTTTGTACTAAAGTTTGTGTTTATCGCTTATTACTTTAACCTAGGTTTAGTAAGCTTTGGCTACTAAGCGTGTAGTTTTGCAAAACACAAAAAAGCACAAGTGCTGTTTTGGGACATAGACTATAGCCTATACTTTTAGGTATTTAAAAAATTGTAAATAATCCAAACCACGTGACATTACTAAACAGCCAATCAAAACTGTTTTATTGCACTTTGACGTATCAGTGTTCTGCTTCTATTGGCTGACGATAGTTCGTCAGCCAATAGAAGCAGAAGGGCCATTCTACTTTTCGTTGTACATAACTTTTAGCCACGTTCTCACTAAACTATTTTTATTTAAAAAAACGGTGAAGTGGTGCGTTTTTTAACTTGAAATTCGAAAAGGGACGTAAATAAGCTTATATTTAGAATTAATCTAATTCATAAAAAGTTATTTGTAATAACTATAAAGTTAGTAACGCAGTGGACGTTGATGTCCCCGCCTTTTCTACGGAAAAAATGCAATTTACCACTGAGTTACCAAGATTCTTCAACGACAATTGAGTAATTTAAGAGTGGTTTTCTTGAAAACCGTCAAACGTAAACATTCTAAGTTCACGTTATTTGTTTATCGCGGATTCATAATTTGGTATCCTTTTTATCGGACGACAAATAAAGTGTACACTGAAAAGTAGAATGGCCCAGAAATCACGTGGTCGTTTTGTTTAATTTTTTTTAAATACCTAAAAGTATAGACTATATATAGACTTTTCTCTGGATTATTCTGCCGACATATTATGTATGTTCTGATATTAATGTTCGTGACTATACAAATGACAGATAAAAGTACAGGAGTAGGAAAAAATAGTTATGTAACCAGTAATAAAATTAAAAATGTTAGTGGTGGATGTATCATGTAGAGTATTGGAGCGTAGATAGTGTGGGTGATGTGGGATCTGTGGGTAATACTGTGGACTGTGGGAAGTGTGGGAAGTACGGGTAGTGGGAGTAGTGGGCGGGCGCGGCGTGATGGCGCGCGCAGTCCCTCACCTCTCATACCTGCTGTCGCGTTTTGCGCGCCGCGTGGATGAGCGCCGCGTCGGGGATGTGTCCCGGCGCGCCAGCCAGCGCCGCGCGTACGGTCTCGGCGCGGTACCGGTGGAACCCCCTGTTATCATCTGCGTCCTCCTCGTCGCTGCAGGACACGTCACCCGCGCCCTCCGCTGCTAGCGCCTCACGCCCCGAAAGTATCAGTCCCTCCAAAGTCACTTTCTTCTTTTTTGGTTTTGGTTTCTCTTGTTTTGACGACTCCATCTCCTACATTTGCATTTACATAATAAAGATTACTAACATTCGTTCTGTTTGTGAAGAAATACTAGTGTTTGCGCTAGGTATAGCATGGCGCGGGTATAATTGTCATATAATATAACTTCAGACAAGACAAATACTTGGAAATAACATAGGGTTTAAAACAGCCCGCCCAAATCAAGAATGCTCCAGAAATAAACTGTTAACTACTATCGATAAAATCGGCTAAAGTAAACATCCAAAAAACCGGGCAAAAGCATGCCTGACCATGCCACAGAATAAGTAATAGTACAAGTACAGAAGCGACTCTCTGTGACTGCAAACATGCGAATTTAAACCTACTCAGAACGCGGATACGATAATAATACAAGTGCAGGCACGGAAGTGACCTTGGTTACATTTTTGCGATCGATAGTGGGGCGCCCCTAACGAGGCAAAATGCACCTTAAATCTGCGGCGCGAGAGTCTTATTATTTCGCGCGTCATGCATGAGCTTTACAGACTCCACCCAGCTCCCAGGGCCGGCAGTTACTTGTACTATTACTTTTCCGTGGCAGTTGTAAGAAAACAAATTTAATTTATTACTAATTGTAGTTTTCTTATGTAGTTCGCCTACTTAAATGACGAGAAAACATAGTAACATGCCTGGAGGGCTATCAAATATTGTCAGCGATTTGTTTGTTGTTTGCTCGGATATCCCTTTCTACCTACTTTACTACTTTTTTTTTTAAACTAGTTTACTAGTTTTAAACTAGTTTTTTTTTTTGGATTTTTTTGAAAAATGATAATGCCTAATTTTTTGTTTTATTTAATCCCGACTGTGCTAATGAGCATTTCTAAAAAAGTTTGTACATTTCATTTACGACTCCGATTTGCGAAAAAAATTGCAGGTAGGTAGGGTAAATGATACTGAGCCTAGATAACATAGTCTCCCAAAATGTCCCAATTAATTTGTATGGAAACTTCCTTTTTTGTTACCACGAACGGAAGAATTTTGGTAACAAAAAAGGAAGTTTCCATACAAATTAATTGGGACATTTTGGGAGACTATGTTATCTAGGCTCAGTATCATTTACCCTACCTACCTGCAATTTTTTTCGCAAATCGGAGTCGTAATTGAAATGTACAAACTTTTTTAGAAATGCTCTAATACTGTTGCACACCTGTAATTGATACACAAACAGAACTATTTTCTTAATACATAATATTTGTAATTGTATTTGTTTGTGCAACTGTTGGTGTGTTTAATTGAATAAATAAATAAAATAAACAAATCAAGTCTGTAACGATCTTACATCAGCTCTTGGACTATACAACTCGTACTACACTACTAAATTATAAACTCAAGCACTATTGTTACCTACTCCGTTACATAGAAATGCTGCCATTTGTTTGTTGTGTTTACATATTATTATTAACCAGTATATGTTGACCTTGCTTTAGTAGGCAGTTACTATTACTAGGAGATCTACTTACACTGAACCCCGTTTAAGACTGCGCCGAGCGTACGCCAGATGTACAATGCGGCCCTCATTACTATTATTGTGTTTTCTAATAAACTAAAGTATTTTCTTGAAATTGGTCGGTAGGTTTTTGTACTACAAATGAGAACACAACTTATAGGGTATATCACATAGTATAGTTTAATAACAATTCACCTTAGAGTTATCAACGTAACGGAAAAAAGTGGCCACCTTTTCCTGGTAACCTGACTACTCAAAGGGTAATTGTTATTAAAGTATGTTACGTAAAAAAGATAAAAAAAGATAAAAGATGTTTATTCAGTAAGTAGGCCGCACGGGCACTTTTACACGTCAAAAATCTACCAGCGCTTCGCAAGAGACCACTGCTGAGAAGAAGCGCCGCAAGAAACTCAACAGTAAGTCGTTTTTTAAATATACAATTGTAAAACTTAACCTAGCATTATACAGGACCCTTTGTTTGTGTCACCAAAGGCAATCTGCTGTGCCTTCTACATCAAGAAGATAAGTTAAGATAAGAAACAGAAGACAAAGTAAGCCCTCGGAGAATCTAAAACGACACAAACAAACCCATTAGAGTCAAGTACGCTAAGTAAAGTCTTCTAGCTGTTCTGCTATTATTATTATTAATTGTATTTTTTTTGTATTAAAATGTCATAAATTGTACTTTTTTAGAAAGCTTATGAATTAAGCAAATTATTCCTGTAATTTGTACGCGAAGTGTCATACTTTTTTTTTTAGCTTTTTTATTTCTAAATGACGAAGTTTTTACAAAATTACTAGTTTTAGGTCGAAAAGAGGGTATTTAAAAAAAAAACTAAAAACGTGAATAACTCGAAAACCAATGAGTTTTGACCCCTGGTTAACTGGACTTAAATCATTACAAATGAGCTGTAGAATAACCCCTTTCAAGGAATACGGCGAATTTCCTGTCACCCTGTATAAAACAATGAATCTAACATACGATAAGAAATAAATGTATTCACGCGTAGTTGAGCAGGAAAATGTGTCAAAACTCTGAATTTTCCCCAGTACTAATTAGTAGTAAGATAGTATTTTGAATAGCATGTTGATTTTTAATGACATAAATAATATTCTCATAAATAAATTGTGACGCTACTGTCAAAATACTAATTTCTTTAAATAGTAATCTTAAAGAATCACGGGAGTTTAGGTTATATATAGAACGGATGGCTCTTTTTTGTAACACGAATAATTATAGTCTGTATGTCAGCAGCTTTTCCCCAAACCAGAATACCGTATGACATAACACTATGAAAATAACTATAATAAACTAAGCGAGCTGTCTCAACATTCGTAAGTTGCCTGATTTTCCTAACAGCATAAGCTGCAGAACTTAATTTACCTGCTAGTACTGCTATGTGGGGACTCCATTGCAAGTTTTTGTCTATAGTTATCCCTAAGAAAAGCGCCTTATCTACCATTTCCAAACACTCACCATTTAGAAATATACTAGATTCTACCGGTCTAACATTAGGCAAAGCGAACCTAACACATTTAGTTTTCCTAGCATTGAGTAGCAATCGTATCCCATAAATTGTGTTTTTACTTGCGCTACAAAAACGTATCGTCTGATTGCAAGGAAATTCTTTAGTTCATTAGAAAACAATAAAAGTAATGATGGCGCCACTGGACGCTCGACTGTTGCTCGGTGCAGTCTTAAGGCATGTAGGAAATTGATTTTTGATGCGAATAAGTCAAAAACTGCGAAGCTGGGGACGGGTCGTTAATAAAATAAATAAAATTATACCGCTCTCTTTGCGTCGAGGATTCAAAACCGTAGGTACTGATTGTGTCAGTAATTAAGTCCAGCTACTCGTTACTACCTACCTAGATCGAAGTTATTAATAATATTAATATTAATCTTACCTTTCGATATCTTTAGGCAGTTTAAAAAAGATAAGTCGAGTTTTCTGTCATTATTCAAGCACCCGTATGATATGCAGTACTTTTTGGCTTTTCGCTTAGCCATAAGTACGTATTCAAACAAAAATTACTACTTTGGCAGCGCACGGCGGCGCGCGTCAAGACGAGCGCTCGCGTGACACCCAACTGATTAGCCCCTTAGAACATTTTGCGCGGAGTGTCACCGGCCTGACCATGCTGTGTTGGGTTCCAAAGACTAGTTAATACACAAAAACTATCTCAAAAAACAACAAGTATGAACTAATTCTCTATTTAAACTTATTTGGTGATATCATAGATGATTTTAGTAGGTATAAATACTTTAGTCGCCTGTATCTCAGGAACCACTCAAGTCTACTTAGTCGTGACCGTTTTCTTTCCAAATTCGTTATATTATATTATGTGCTTTCAATTTTGATATTTTTCAGATTTCTTGACCGACTTCAAAAAAGGAGGAGGTTCTATGTTTCACTGTGTCTATTTTTTATGTATATTCTCCGTCAACTGAGACCTATTTTAAAAAATCTTTTTTGGTTTCATAGATTACACGTCCGACGTAGTCTCATTGTCACCAAATCGAATCTGATGAGGGGATTCCTGAGGAATGGAGGGAACTCCTCAACAGTACCTAGTTCATGAGTGGCGATAAGATATATCGATTTATGGCCGGTTCCTATATTCAAACAGCGGACAGATAGGCTTACTTCGGATTAAAATTTGACACATTATGTATGGGCAAATGTCAAATATTAACCCGAGGTAAGCCTTATCTATCCTCGGTTTGAATACAGGAACCTAGCATAAGATAGTTACGAGTAAGCGACTATAACGAAGAACATTTTAAATGTTGAAATATGACTATGACTTCCCACGGCGTTGCATGCAGCTTGAAAAGTCCTAAAGTTTCATATAAACTGAGAAGTAAAGACTGTACACGATAAAATCCGGCCATGAATGATCTGGTGTATTTTTTAAATGAATGCTAATTTTCAAGCAGCACTTTTTTGTAATACTCAGTGGTTATGAAACTACATAATAAAAATACAATCATAATAAAATATTAGAGCGTCTGTGTCTTAGACCCTTATATAATCCACAGTACCTTTATTTTTTTGTACACGATCTTCTGACAGTCTTTACCAAATTCTCCGTTTTAAAACATTTTATTATTTTTAATTATACAAGCCAAATTATACCTTATTAAATTATCTTACCACAATAGTTAAAACTTTCCTAATTATATTCAGATTAAGATAGTTCTGAGGTTTTTTTTACTTTGGCGAATTTGACTTTTGACAAATAAATGCCTCCCATACAAAAACAACTTTCAGTGCCTGGAGTAAAAAGTCTTCCTGACTACTACAAATAGAAATGAGTTTCAAAAAGTATTTTTTTCGTAAGACGACATTCTATTGTGGGTAAAACTGCTTGTAACAATATAAATACAGTTGTGGCGTAGAAGCAGGAAGCGAGTGAAGATTGTCAAAAAACGCTGTACAGGAGATGAAAGGTATGATAGAATATATATGGCGAAAACTCACACATACCCATACATTATGATACGATTTTATGTCATTACAATAGTATTATAATTATACAACATATTAAAAAAAAACTGCTTAAAAATATGCATTCATCGAAAAGATACACGAGAGCATGCATGACCCGATTTTATCGTGGACAGTCTTTATAACTACATAACAGCTTATTATGATCCCTAAAAAGAAAAAGAAAAATTCAGAGATCGGACAAATGGGCGTCATTACTCGCAATAATGTGGACATGGCTCCACAGATTATAATTAAACAAATTAAATAAAATTAATTGATTACTTACCCTAAAAAATGTTTTGATCGTTTACAAGGCGGTAATAAATAAATAACACAAAGGCTTGTTATTGTGTACATTTATTAAAGCAAATAAACCGTATTTTTTATATTTTTTCCTTGATTAGTTTATTCCTTTTCACGGCTACCAACCACATGCATTGTCCTTACTCATCTACTTCAGGGTTAGGTGGAAGAGATCCCATTTAGGGATAAGCCTTTATGGATTAGTTAATTTTTTTATACTGTAATATTTTTATTTTTGTGCAACTTATCAAGTGAAAAGCACCATTCGCAATCCACGGATGTCAATGGAAAAAACTGGCCACTCCTCACATCTTTATATTATTTATTTATTACTGTCCTGCAAAGGATCAAGACTAAAATTCAGGTAAAAAATCAATTAATGTTAAAAGGAAAAACGGAACCCTGACCATACTGCTCCGTTCTCTTCTGTTTCTAGGTAGGTAGGTTTCTAGTTTAATTTTAAGGGGTAAGTAGATAGAGTTTTTTTTTTAAAACGCATTATTTCTTTGTTTTAATAATTGCCTGTTGTATCTAACGTAGGTCGACCCGTTGTTTAAAATAAGAGCTATAAAGAAATAAGAGCAATGGTTAAGAATATACAGGGTTATTGGTTATTGCATCCATTTCCGTTAAGAGGTTATATTATAAGTAGTGTAGGTCATTTGCCATCATTTTGCCTCTATAATGCATGATGCAAAAGTGAACGACTGTTAGTGCTAGCGGTACACCCCGAAATTCAGTAACGAAAATGGTGTTAAAATCATGATAATCGGTTCGATTGATTTTTAGGCCATAGGATTCAATTTGACCACGAAAATAAAACCAAAAGGAGAAGAGTTATGACGTCATATAATTGTAACATATTTTTTTTGTTCAGAAGCCTATCGTGTGTGTTATCCAATGAAAACCAATGTAAGCCAATTCTAAAAATATATCACATCATTATGTTTCAGTCCCTTGTTTTAATTTGAATAAAAATCATTTTCAAAACATTCCAGGTTTGGGCTCCTCCAGATATGATACGGTTGTATCATTATTTGTAAAATATACCTAAAATGATATGTTATACCCTCATATCCAACCCCAAGAAAGCAATTTTGAAAATATTTACTTACATTTAGTTTTTTTTTTGATATTTGAATATTACAAAATGTGATAAAATCACAATTAGTTGAAACATGTATTAAAAGTTCAACTTTAGACACTGAAGATGATAAATAACAATGCAAGAGGAGTTTTCAATCATATTTATATTAATATTAACATATTTATTTTATTGAAAAACAATCAATCAACTAAATATTTAAAAAGAAAGCATAAAACATTGGTGTAAGTGCAGCTATGGGAGAGGCGGATGGAACTTCCATCATGGAAGAACCCCCACATCAAAGACATGGTTAACAACGGACCATAGAGTCCTCGTATGCTGTTCCGATACTGACGTTTTGTGTACTAAATGTCAATATTTTCAAAATTGCTTTCTTGGGGTTGGATGTGAGAGTATTACATATGTATTACATATAATTTTAGGTATATTTTACAAATAATGATTCAACCATTTCATATCTGGAGGAGCCCAAACTTGGTATGTTTTGAAAATGATTTTGTTTTAATTTAACACAAGTGACTGAAATATAATGATGTGATATATTTTTAGAATCGGCTTTTTTTATGGTATAGGAGGCAAACGAGCAGACGGATCGCCTGATGGTAAGCGATCACCGTCCCCCATAGACACCTGCAGCACCAGAGGAGTCACAGGTGCGTTGCCGGCCTTTCAAATGAGAGAACGCTCTTTTCTTTGTTAGATACCACACACGATAGGATTTAGAACAAAAACTTTCTTTCCTATAAAAAAAAAGATGACGTCATAAGTTCTCTCCTTTTTTTGTTTTTTTTTTTGAACTACGGGTCAAATTGATTCTTATGGCTTAAAGATCAATTGTTCCGATTTTCATGCTTTTAACACCATTTGTCGCTCTTTTTTGCGTACCGCGCTAGCACTATGTCGAGATAATTGTCTTTTACGTTTTTTCCGAAACAAGTTAGGCAACTCCCAAAACTTAATACAAACTAGCTGCACGCCATATTTTTTTTCCTACATATAAACCTTAACGAACGCAACAAAACAGATAAATTCTTGCTTGTTATATAGAAGATAAGTTCCTTATTATTTAAATCACTTTTCTCTTGATTTTACTTTTCTTTTCAACCACCTTAAAAAAAAGGAAGCAGGTTCTCAAGTCAACGTGTAAGTATTAAATTTTTTTATGTATCCGTATTATCATAAACCCTCCATGATGCGTTCAAAAACCGCACATTATGACCACCATAAAAATAGACTGTTTTGTTAGAACAAATTTCTTATCTGTAAAAATGTTATAATTGCTAAATAATAAGATCGATTTCAAAGAAAAACAAAGAAATTTGATTTGACCTCTATTCTAAATCAGTCGAGATGACGTTTAGTTCGAAATAAATTGTCAATTTGCATACAAATTTGACAAATGTCCCACGTAAGTACGATATCGAACGATATGATAGTTACACTCGCGAGCAAAATAATTGCATCACTTTGCATTTTTCCATGTACACTCAATATCTTTGTAAACGGTATTATCTTTCTGAAATATTTAAATGTAATAAAGTCTCTTGAAATTTAAGCTTTCTAAAAAGTTAAGAAACTTTGAAATCGATGTAGTATTTTACAAATAACTGTCATTTTTCTGGTTCGTGGCAGATTACTCCTTACCGAATGCACAAGTCGTGCTCCCTTAGACGGCTATAAAACAGGGTTAGAGGGGGGGGGGGATTATCAGTCACTTATCAGAAGTCGACCGGTAGACATCTCCGCATATTATCCCATCGAGAAGACCTGGAAAAATGGACACCACTGCTGTTCAAGTCGCCGTCATCATTCGCCTCCTGCGAGAGGGCCGCAGTCAACGTTTAGTAGCTGAAGAGCTGAATTTGGTTCAGTCTACAGTTTGTAGAGTCTACCGGAGATTCAGACAGACTGGGGCCTTTACTTCAAGGCCAAGGACTGGCCGGAAAAGGTGCACTTAGGAGAGGGACGATCGGTTCATCGTGACAACAAATCTACGAGATCGTCACCAGACAGCTGTTGCTGTCCAACAGCAGTTCGAAGAAGTAAGAGGAGTTGCAGTCAGCGAGTGGACAGTAAGGAGAAGACTGGAGACAGCCAACCTGACCCCAAAAAGGTCTGCGACGGGGCCCAAATTGCTGCCTCGGCACCGGGAAGCACGTCGTCAGTTTGCTCAAAATCACCAAAACTGGACAATTGAGCAGTGGACCTCAGTCCTCTTCTCAGACGAGTGCAGGATGTGCCTGAACGGCTGCGATAGGAGGGGACGAGTGTACAGAAGACCGGGAGAGCGATTTGCTCAATGTTGCATCTCCGAAAGAGTCGCCTACGGAGGAGGTTCCGTCGTGTTCTGGGGCGGCATTTCCTACGATGGGCGAACGGAGCTGGTTTTCGTGCCTGGTGGAGGCCGTGGCGGTGGTTTGAACGCTGCCAGAAACATCATCGACATCCTGGAGGAGCTTGTCGTCCCTTACGCGGGTATGTTTGATGAGGGGTTTATCCTGATGCAGGATAATGCCCCTTGTCATACCGCAAGGGCCACCACAGCCTACCTTCGCGAGGTGGGCATCGACACCATGGACTGGCCAGCAGTGAGCCCGGACCTAAACCCCATTGAGCACATGTGGGACTTCCTGAAAAGGAGGGTTCGGCAGCGGAATCCTGCCCCGTCTCATGTGGAGGAGCTGAAGCAAGTTTTGGCGGAGGAGTGGGAAGCCATCCCGCAAGATTACGTGAAAACCCTGATAAAATCAATGAAAAATCGATTAGATTGTGTGAGGAGGGCTAGGGGAGGGAATGCCAAATACTGATGTATATTTTTTTTTTGTAATAAATACCTTTAGTAAATACAATGCCCATCATTCTTAGTTTTCCTAATCCCTTTTTGAAGCGTTTGTTCAACATTTTCTGTATTCAGTGCTTATTTCAGGCTTAGGACTTGATATTACATTGAAATAACGTATTTTCTATTGCGTTACATTATCAGCTTTCATTTGGTACTACAATTTTTAAATTCGAGTAAAGATGTACAAAGATATTGAGTGTTGATGGAAAAATGCAAAGTGATGCAATTATTTTGCTCGCGAGTGTAGAGCCGACAGCTGCCAGAAAACTTTTCAATCTTTTCATTAACGCCATTACCGGTTAAAATTTGTTTTGTAGTATTAAATTGTTCGATTTGTTGAATTTAAACCATAAAATGAGCGATCAAGACGATAGGGTAATTTTTTAATAGGTGCACAAATTTTAATATTTGCTGTGCTATTGTTAATCAATAACACATGTTATGTTATTTTAACTCTAGCTTAAAAAATATTAGAGATATTGCCGATTCAATGATTCCACTAACTTAACGATATTCATGGACCCTCTAGCACGGGTGCGAGGAGAGAGGTGTTGTCAGGTAAGTTAATAAACGAAATTTCAAATTTCGAATATTAATACAGTGTTTGTATTACCTACAGCTTGACAAGCCATGTCATTCATCATTAAGTAAACTATCACTTTAGAAGACTTCGTACACACGTGTTCAACTTAATACTCAGTTTTTCACTACAAGCAAATGCAAACATCTCCCGAAAATAAGGTTCACTAGTACGAGAAGTCGGTTAACAGTGTGGGCGAAATAAGTGATAATTTCTGTACTTTGTCGCTTTCAATCGTTTCACAATTTTGTATAACATTTCAAACACGACGTTAAAGTGACAAGGTATATAAATGATCACTTATTTATGCTGTTGACTGTACATAAGTTATGTTTTGTTCATAATTTGTTTAAAATAATAACCATACTCACCAGTGAAATTATTAAAATTTATTTAAAAAATACGAATATTAAACTAAACATACTTTAACAAATGCTCAAAGTGGCCTCCGTTATTTTCTAAACAAAGCCGTGCAAGTTTTAGCAAATTGTTCTTTAGTCTGTCTAAAACATGAGTTTCATTTTTAATAGCATCGAACGCTGATATAATTTTTGTTTTAAGATCGTCGAGACTCTGGGTTTCTTTGACGTAAACACGACATTTACTTCACCCCACAAGAAAAAGTCACACATCGTGAGGTCCGGGCTTCTGGCTGGCCATGGCCCCTGAGGTGCTCCACGCCCGTTCCAGTTGTCTCCGTATTCGTTATTTAGGTAGTTCCGGGCTGTTATTGCATAGTGGGGTGGAGCACCATCATGCTGGTAGTAAAAATCTCGTAGATAGGCTATCGGAACATCTTCCATTAACTCGCTCACTATACCTTGTAACATATCCAGGTAGGTTCCTCCGGTCAAACGGCCTTCGATAAAATAGGGTCCTAATATTTTATTCCGAATAATGCCCGACCACACGTTGGCACTAAACCTTACTTGGTGGTGATTATCTTTAACTTTATGCGGATTACTGTATGACCACCAGTGTTCATTATGTACATTGTAAATCCCAACACGGGTGAACAAACAGTGCTTCATCAGTCCATAAAATGTTGGCATCGGGATGACTAAGAAGCCACTCACAAAATCCTCGACGAGGGGCTGGGTCCGGTTCATGAAGTTGTTGTACCGGTTGAAAATTATAAGGGTGGAGACCGGCAGAATGCAGCAAATTTCATCTTCAACTTCCAACGCCAAATGAGGTCTACCACGTCCATCAGCGTGCCGGGGGGTAGTAAACTGGCCGCATGCCAATAGTCTGCTATTGGCGGCCAGAATTGTTCGCATGTTTGGTACTGGTGGATCCACGTATCCTTGGCTATGAAGTCGAGGTAAAGTTTCGTCTCGGTACATCCTCTGAGCCTGTCTTGAACTTTCACCGCTCAGAATGTACATACGGACCATTTCATGATACTGAACATTAGAATATTCGTAAGACATCGCGAGAGATTTTATCCCAGTTGAAAATTTATTTTTTTTTTTTGCCCCGCGGCGACTTCAACAGCTACTACCGCCGGGCTATGGCGTTTCCACGAATTAGTGATTTCGCCAGTGTCAAGTTTATATAAGTATAAATCAATATAGCAATAAAATACAATCCAATCTTCTCTGGGAAAATTGGGAGCAACGTTGTTCGGTAGTTTGTAGGACAGAGGTCAAGATAGTTTTAATCTATGTACCACTTCGAGTCCACTTGTAACGAGAAGAAAGATGCCAGATACGCGAAATAAGTCCAAGTTTTCAATAACTGTGCAACACAATGGCATAAAAAGTACAAATCACTATCAGAAAAGAACTTTGAACACCTAAATACACAAAAAATAAAACTAAAACAAATTACACATCCGCCATCTTTTAACGTTGCAAATGGCCCCCACTTACTTACTTATTTGAAGGGGGTTACTATCATCTCGTCTAAAACGCAACTGGTAGAAGTAGCATCTGGTCTAAAACGCAGGTGGTCTAAGTATCATCTCGTCTTAAACGCAACTGGTAGAAGTAGCATCTGGTCTAAAACGCAGCTGGTCACTGGGCTTAAAACGCATCTTGTCTAAAACGCATCCGGTCTAAAACGCAGCTGGTCTAAGTATTAACTAGTCTGAAAATACAAGTCGCCTGAACCGCAACTGGTCTAAAACAGAGTTAGTCTAAAATACATGTCGTCTAAAACGCAACTGGTCTATAATGTACCCCATTGTCGCATATCATTAAAAAATATTATAATGCCGGCTCCACACGTTTGGCAAACAACGGCAAACAGCGAACACCAAACAACAAACACAAACATGGGCAGGTGTGCTTGCCTGTTTGTGTTTGTGTTTGCCAGTGATAGGCTTTGGTGTGGGTTTTTTGCAAAAATCAAAGGATGTTTGAAATATGAGAAATAGCTATTAATAGTTATGTATGTATTTTATTACCTTAAAACTATATTCATAAAAACATGGAATAATCTTAACAAACTATTGAACTAAAAATGATCCCTGTTCAACTAAAAATGTTCCTTACTTTAAACAAATCTTTGTACTAGTCATTCACTACTGTTTATACTTTTTATTTTTATTTGTTGCTTCCGTTATTTTCTCTAGACAATCGAATGGTGTAATCGATCCACCTTCCAAAGCAGTCAATAACTTCGAGTACTCAGAATTGAACTTTTTATCTCCCGTTTTTTTATTATTGACATTAAACACATTCTTCGTCACCATTATATCTTGTATTTTCGCCTCTCGTAGTAATTTCTCCAAAAAATTAATAAACGTGGGCTTTGAGGGCACTCGGCTATTTAATCTACGATGCCATGCTTCGACACTGTTTGTCGTGCGATGCTTTTCGTGAGCACAGCTAATCATTGGCAAAGACAGCCATTGTCTGTTGACATAAGAATGGAATTTTTGCATATCTTCTGTGTCAGATGCACTTTGCAAAATGTTAATCCAGGCATCGGATATGTAGGTGGTAGGTAGCAACGGTAAATTTGCAGTCAATCTTACAGTTTGTCGCCCTTCATTGGTAATGGTTATATTAAGATCGTTTCCCTTCTTCCATACAGCTTTATTAAAGTGGAAGTAGCATCCGGTTAAGACCGCTTCAGGAAATACTGTTTGAAAACCATTATACTGGGCTATTTCGTAGTCGCATTTATAAAAATCTATACAAAGTGATAATTTCGTTTTGATAGCCTCGAACAATCGGATGCAAGTATTTTTATTTTTATTGGGCAGCAGGGCATAGACCATCGGTGCAATGTGGGTATGGTTTTCGTCACTCCCAATATCCAAGTGCAGTGTAAAAAATTGGTAGAAGGGTTTGGGTACTCTTTTGAAAGAAGAGTCCCCAAAAAACTGATGGCCCTTTACTTTGCTCAAAGTGTTCCGACTTTTTTTGGTACAAAAGACCAATACTTTATCATTATTGTCCCCATCACTCCATACTAAAAAATCACGGGCAAAAATTTCAGGCACTTCGATTTCGTTTAAATATTGAAATTCAGTTTTTTTTACATCTAAAAATCTTCTCCTCTTTCTATATAGCGTATCCTTTTTTGAAACAAACATGTCCATTTCGGCTATTTTATGTTTGGAACTTGCATGCAATTCGGATATTTTTTCTTCGAAAATTTGTTTCACTGGGGCATAATTTTTGCATACTTCTTTTTTACACGAATCAACTATTACATCAATTTCATTTCTAAATTTATTTCTTCTGCAGGAATGTGGGGTTGGGGGCGTATCAACATTTTTTCTCCCTGGGCCTAATTTAATCGACGCACTGCATTCGCCACGGTTTGCACAACGCCAACTAGTACTGCCATCCTTCTTATTATTTTTATTTAAGTTATATCTATAGCCATTATGCAATAGAGATGGATGACCCCGCTGGCTGTCTATGAATACCAATTCTGGTTGGTTAGCATGTCCCTTACTACTTGGTCCCGGGTCCATTTTGATTAAATCGTATTTAAAATCAAACAGGCCATACTTTACTGCAGGAAAATTGAAAATAATAGGATGACAATCGTTACATGACAATAGACAAACTACCTACAATCTAAAGTGGCCAGCATTTATCTTTACCATCTGAAGTAGTTTCGATCTCAGAACAATAACTACAGTATAGAGTCCTGGCAAAATATAAAGAAAATACAACATCTGTCCTTATAACTTCAACTAATGCGTCAGAAAGAGATGTAAGTATAATGTGTTGTTATTCCTTGTTTACGTATGATGTTACCAGTTTATTACTTTGCCAGTGCTTTACTCTGCCGACTTTTATTTTGTGTGGATAAATTACATGAATCAAAAACTAAGCAATGATAGTAAAATATGATCTGCGATGAAAATGATTTTGTAATAACGTATTTTCATTAGATATTTTAGAGATACTAATTTTAGAACATGTTTTTTTGTAGAAACCAAAAGGTAAGGTGCGGTTTGTTTTATAATTATTAAATTTAGGCGTAAGGAACTTGCTTAGACCAGTTGCGTTTTAGACGAGATGATACTTAGACCAGCTGCGTTTTAGACCATATGCTACTTCTACCAGTTGCGTTTTAGACGAGATGATACTTAGACCAGCTGCGTTTTAGACCATATGCTACTTCTACCAGTTGCGTTTTAGACGAGATGATACTTAGACCAGCTGCGTTTTAGACCATATGCTACTTCTACCAGTTGCGTTTTAGACGAGATGATACTTAGACCAGCAGCGTTTTAGACCACATGCTACTTCTACCAGTTGCGTTTTAGACGAGATGATAGTAACCCTTTGAATTGAACTGTTTGTTTACTTTGATTTGATTTGACGTTGACAGATATAGAAACGACAGTTTTTTTTTCTATTTCATTAAATACGAAGGCAACAAGCTTGTCGGTCATAAAAAATTAAAAATATATTATAAATATATTATCTTGAAAATAATTGACTTTACTGCAAAAAATGTAGTGACATGACGCTGTCAGCCTAAAGTTCCGCTATTGGAAAAAATCAAATTAAAACAAAAAAACAGTACGATAATTAGTAAATAATGTAAAAAAAAACGAAAACTGATTTTACCGTCGTAATATATTATACTAACGATACCTACAAAATCATATGTTAAAATTTGTGCACTGGTAAAAAAATTACCCTGTAGATATTTCGGCGATGCCTCCTGATATCCGTAACAAAGCAACTAGACGTCATAATCATAATAATTACTGTTAGTGGCCTTTAACAACGCCGCGATGCCGGTCATGATATGCGGCTCCTGAATACATCATGGAGGCTTATGAAATGTGGGTAGATAAAATAGTGTATGTAACTGTACATAATTAATTAGGCATTAATACACTTGTGTGATGTCATTGTGAAACTCGCCTTCAGCTCGTTTCATAAACCCACACTCGAGTTTAATGCCCTTAATTATGCACAGTCACATAACCTACTATTATGTATGATCACGTATAACAATTAACAGAGTTGTCAGATTTAAAAAATCTTTTTTGGTTTGATAGAGGATACTTCCGAGGTGGTCCCATTGCCACCAAATCTGAATTTGATGAAGGGATTCATGAGGAACTGAGGGAACTCCTCAAATATTTTAGGCATACATTCAACGATTTAGTATATTGTATCATTTGGTGAAGTGGAACTGATGATGAACTTCTCAACGATACCTATTTCAAGGGTGGCGATAAGATATCTCGATTAAAATAGTTGAGCAATTGTAACGAAGAACATTTAATTGTTTAAATATGACTATGACTTTCCCGCGGCATTGCTTGCGGCGAGTTTGAAATATCTTTAAGTTTCATATCAACTAAGAAGTGGAACTACATGACAGCTTATTAGGAATAATAAAAAGTATTAAATAAAATAAATGTTTTAAAAAACAGAAAACCATCTTCAAAGTGGCAAAACAAACTACTTTAAATATGGTAGGTTAGGTATATGTCAGTCCAACTGAAGTCGACGACTCATAATATTTTTACCCAAAAGCCGATCTCAGTTGGACTGACCTGTACCTACCATTTTTAAAGTAGTTATTTTTTGCGTTATTGAAGGCGGTTTTCAGTTTTTTAAAACATTTATTTTTGTTTTATTTACACGGCAAAACCTTTATTTACTATAAGCATTAGAACTGAAAATATCTGACTAGGTATTTTCAGTTTTAACCCTTTAACCGCCTACAATTTTTCATCGAGCATGCTCGTGTCGCCGCCGATACGAAGATGCACCACGCAGAGTAGGGCTTGAATAATCCATGTTACGATATAATGGATTTATTTAAAAAAAATAAACTATTATCTTCGGTAAAAAAATATATTTTACTACCTACCCTATCACATAATGACACTACATATTATTATTATAATTCAGAACGTTATCTTATTAATTTATCCAAGAATTAAATGAATTATCTATGTTTATATATAGTCACAGACATTAACATTTTTATCATGGTCGCATCACTATATTTGAAATTTTACATCTCTGACGTCAGAAGCGGTCTACTAAATAAGACATTGGCGTAGAAAACATTATTCATTCACATTATTAGTTGACATTGTTGACATTACTAGGGAAGCGATTAAATATATTTGGAAAATATCGAATTTAAATAATTTTATTGTTTATATTGTAAGTAGTATTGCATTTTACTTTATTTAAACAATATTTGTATAGAATAAAAAAGCGGCCAAGTGCGAGTCGGACTCGCGCATGTAGGGTTCCGTACCACTATACATCTAAATAAATGTATTTCTTTATTCTTTATTATATTGGAGTGGATTGAATGAAAGGTAAAATGCGGTTTACGATTTATAACGTATTAAAAAAAAACTAATTATTAGATCTCGTTCAAACCAATTTTCGGTGGAAGTTTGCATGGTAATGTACATCATATATTATTTTTACATTTATCATTCCCTTATTTTAGAAGTTACGGGGGGGGGGGCACACATTTTTCCACTTTGGAAGCGTCTCTCGCGCAAATTATTCAGTTTAGAAAAAAATTATATTAGAAACCTCAATATCATTTTTGAAGACCTATCCATAGATATGTATGGGTTTGATCAAAAAAAAATATTTGAGTTTCAGTTCTAAGTATGGGGAACCCCAAAAATTTATTGTTTTTTTTCTATTTTTGTATGAAAATCTTAAAGCGGTTCACCGAATACATCTACTTACAAAGTTTCCACAGTATAGCTCTTATAGTTACGGAAAAAAGTGGCTGTGACATACGGACGGACAGACGGACGGACGGACGGACGGACAGACATGACGAATCCATAAGGGTTCCGTTTTTTGCCATTCGGCTACGGAACCCTAAAAATGTGTACCGTAAGGGTACCTAGGTATTACAACTATAGCATATATAATTACTTATAGAAAGTGAATAGTGGACTGTCGTATTATCGACATTGTCGCATCACTACGAGTATGACTTTCATATCTCTGACGTAACATGCAGTCTGATAAATAAGACGGCGGCGGATAAACTACGGTCCCTTATTGAGGTAAGACATCAGTGTAGAGTCGGGCTCCGTTTCATCGATAAAATCGAATTGATCATCGAAGACTTCACTACGTCGATAGCGACAAATAAACAATCGATATGGTTTTAAAAATGTATTTGAAATAAAATAGAATCTTCTTGAATAAAAAAAAATGGTTGGAAAGACTACTAGGTACTCAGCGATTACAACTTAAGGTATTGCGTTACCATACCTTTTTGATACGTCATTCGCTATGCGAACGGTAACGGCCAGAAAAGCCCTTTTAAATATTTCTTTTAACGTTTGATTACGTTCAAAATACTCTTCGGCCAAAATGTCCGCCATAAAGTAGGTCATAATTAGGTAAATACTATAATCGATAGTAATACCTACGAGTATAATCGATAAGTACCTACTCGTAAAGGAATCAATCATACGAATGATTTCATCACATTACTAGCGTCTTATAAATCAGACATTGGCTGACTGCTTCTTATGAAGTGTTGTAGAAAATTAATGGAATTTGGAAATACATATTTCGTTTACACCTTAAAATTAAAAGAAAGAACCAGTTTTATTATTATTTATTTAATAGCCTAATCTTTTATGCATAAATTAATCTAAATACATTTTCCGAGACTGGTATATAACCTGTAAAAACCAAACCTTCGAACTTAGTCTTATTTATCAGACTGCGGCGAAATGAGCCGGGTGTGTTGTGTCTTATATATCAGACTACGGCGGTTAAAAGGTTAATGACAGACACTCAGTGACTACCTGTACACTTTTAAGAATAATAGACAGAAACGTTATCATTTTAAGATTTTTTTTTATTTAGTTCCGAAAAATGGTTCAATAATAAAAAATATTTAATACATCTAGCAGGCTGATTATTTAAAAACTTCGACGGATTTCTAGCTTTCGAACAAGGTATTATAATTAGACCCCGGATCTTTATGGCAATGACGTCACAATAGGGTAATTTTGGTGAGTAAATGGAACGGTGTTAATTAATACGGCTACCTAGATTGGTGTTCTACGGAATTAAAATTTTACTATCAGGCATCCACGACATAAATTACCTATAAGTCAATTGTCAATTACTCAAGTTATCGACGTTGTTCTTTCCTTAACTGACCCTCCGTAACAGATCAAAAGTTGTTCTAAATGACTTGAAGTAATAATAATATTATGTCGTGAATGCCTAGTTACGAGTAGTAAAAATTATTCAGTTAAAAAAAAGCGGCAAAGTGCGAGTCGGACTCGCGCATGTAGGGTTCCGTACCATTATACATCTAAATAAATGTATTTCTTTATTCTTTATTATATTGGAGTGGATTGAATGAAAGGTAAAATGTGGTTTACGATTTATAACGTATTAAAAAAAACTAATTATTAGATCTCGTTCAAACCAATTTTCGGTGGAAGTTTACATGGTAATGTACATCATATATTATTTTTACATTTATCATTCCCTTATTTTAGAAGTTACGGGGGGGGGGACACACATTTTTCCACTTTGGAAGCGTCTCTCGCGCAAATTATTCAGTTTAGAAAAAAAATATATTAGAAACCTCAATATCATTTTTGAAGACCTATCCATAGATACCCCACACAAATGGGTTTGATCAAAAAAAATATTTGAGTTTCAGTTCTAAGTATGGGGAACCCCAAAAATTTATTGTTTTTTTTTCTATTTTTGTATGAAAATCTTAAAGCGGTTCACCGAATACATCTACTTACAAAGTTTCCACAGTATAGCTCTTATAGTTACGGAAAAAAGTGGCTGTGACATACGAACGGACAGACGGACGGACGGACGGACAGACATGACGAATCCATAAGGGTTCCGTTTTTTGCCATTCGGCTGCGGAACCCTAAAAAGGTATTAATTAACAAATTATTTTAATTAACACCTTTCCATTTACTCCCCAAACTACCCTATTGTGACCTCAATGCCAGAAAAATCTGGGGTATAATTATAATCACAAATTACTTTTATTAGCTTTTTATAACCTGCAAGAAAAAAGAGGAGTGTTATAAGTTCACCGTGCGTATCTGTGTATTTAGCCCCCGGAACAAAGGGCGACATATTATATGTTACATGTGTGCATCTGTGTAAGTATACATGACTCATGACATGACTGTCATGCGCTGTGCCTGTGTATACGCGTGCCCGTGTATCTGAGTATCTGTCTGTGGTATCGTAGCTTCCAATCGGATGGACCGATTTGGAAGCGGTGTTTTTTAAAAGAAAATTATATTCAATCGGAGTGGTTCTTAGGTAGGATTCTTGAAAGTTGTTTTCGCCCTCTAAGAGATATCAGATATAGCGAGGGGTTTTATCATTTAAATATTTCAAAGTGGTGTGGACGTTGAGCCGAGCGTTACAAAGCTTATACACCACTTGATACTCGCGCCGAATGCTCATTACACGCAAATGCTGTCAGTGGGGACGCTCCTTTACGGTGAAGTAAAACATCATAAGGAAGACTGCACACTCGAACAACTGTAAGCTGCAAATGTGTAAAAGACGTAATTGCACCAAGATCGTATAAGGTGAATGTGTAAAATAAATGGTCGATCTGTAAGTACAAGAGACGATAGCAAGATAAAGCATCGAGGTGTATGGCATGGAGCACGCCGCCAGTCGCCGCGGTGCTCGCAGCCGCCGCGGCCGCAGGCGCCGCCGCAGAGGCCGCGCGGGCAGGGCCAGGCCGTCAAACCGCTAGGCACGAGCGGATGACACGACTACACTACACACCAACGTCGCGGCTTTTTTCAGTCGTTTTGTCATTCTGAATATGACATTAGTCAAGCAACTGTTCACCAACAACGTGTTTTCTTTTCTTGATTACCTACGTTACTAAATTATTGAATCGAGTATTTGAATATTTAAAATAAATTTTAAAGGCGTATTTGGTTTTGTTTTGACGTTGCCGGAATACTCTAAGGTTTTTTATGTATTTCTCTTTTTAAAATTGCAATGGTATGGAAAATTTAATAAAAGTCAATTTTATGTAGGTCGCACGCCACACGATCTTTCGCCGAAACCTTAAGATTCCTCACTCCTGCCTTACGCGCAGATCTACGCTCGCCGGTTTACAATTCACAAAGCGCTCTATAAGCGCTTACTTTGTAGACAAGTCTCTAGTAAAATTACTAATGAGACAATTCATAAAACAACCCAGAAACGAATCAGATACCATAGTAATTTTACAAAGACATTACCTCACTAACATGGTTTTCATTTTTGTTATTATCAGTATCGTGGGCGCGTCGCTTCTCCTTGTCCCTCCGCTTGGCTAGCCGTTTGCTCTGAGATGACTTCTTCACAATAAAGACTTCGCCATCTTCTTCTAAAAGCAAAATTGTGTTCTGTTAAAATCACAAAATAATAAACACAAATAACATAACGTTTAGGTACACTTAAACATCCAGACCGCATATATAAACAGTACATACGTACATACCTACTTGTTATTCAGTGCCTCAGAGTTCAGTGTTTTCGTGGAATTATAACAGCGAAGTCTACATATACCTAATCCATAACAGTAAAAACAGGCCGCTTGCGACAGCGCTTAAGCGCGCTTGCCAACCGTCAACGGACGTTTTCAAATTCGTCAAGAAAACCTGGGGAGTATTTCTTTTAATTCTTACTTACGCTACTTTTGTTTTTTAATACTGTGATTTTGTTCATACTTCTCATTTCTCACTGTTGAATCCGTGAGCGACGTCAAACACAAAACACTGGCACGGTGAAGACTCTCTTTGCTTGACGAATAGTGGAAGCAAAAGTTGAGACATATCACATTCGCCACAGACATTGCCGTACATGATACACTGTTCACAAACATCTATCCACTACTCACATCCGTGTTATAATAACCAACAATCATCTTTTGCTCAAGTTACTCAGTTTTACTCAATTGTTTTAAGTAGGATATTATCTTTCAGTGAGTTTGTGAAGTTACTGTGAAAAAATGAGCACGTCGAATATGAAATCTCGCAAAGCCACAGCACGTCAACAAGAAATCCAACTCAAAGCCACTTTGAAACAGCTGCAGGAAGCAAGGACCTTGAATGGCCCATTAATGAGGAAAAGGGATGACAGTGAGGAGGAACTGAAGAAATTGATGGACAAGAACACGGTGTTGAGAAGCGATCTGGCGGATTATGACTACAAATTATTAGATGCTCAAGATAAGTTGGAGCAGTTGCAGTCTGTAATTGATACCTTCAACCAGAGCGCTTCTACCCATGTAGTAGCATTAAAGCGCGTCACAAACCTGGAGAAAGAACTTGGTGCAGCAAATGAAGAACTAAATTATTTAAGGAAAGAACGTCAGTGTTATGATAGTTTAACAACACATAACCTGTACTAAGAGCTGGTAGGTAATAACGATAAGAACAGTAAGAAATTAATATAACAGCAATAATAAATTGAAATATATGTAAAAATTAACAATTATATTAGGCGTACACAAAAATTAATTAAAAGCCAAAATTGTATGAAAATCTATTCTACAGTGAAATTAGAATTGTCAATAATGAAAGATAGGGTGCGGCATGGCAATGAAAAGTTAGATGCCAATGGGATAACATATGATTTAAATATTCAAAAACTTGATGCAAAGATAAGTAAGTGAAAGGATCAGCTCGAAGTTACTTCTTTAAAGTATATAACTACTCAAAAGGAAGTCAAGGAGCATATCCTGGCTTTCACACAATTGGAAGAAGAAAGTAGATTTAATGAAGAGCGTTTTATTTCTTCAATAAACAATGGATATGGTCTGTGTGATAGATTACGAACTTCATCATATGCTGTGATCCAGCCAGATATATATGGCCCTAGGCAAAGTATAAGTAGGAGTAAAACTATTGTTTATTCTGACCAGCCTGGGCTCTGGTCTGGGTTTAGTGTGTTAAATAAAAAGTTGAAACAATACTTTACAAATTACTGTTACCATAACACAACTCTTGTGCGATTATGTGATTTGCTTTTAAAATGAAGTTTTGACAGGACCACCTCTTTAGTCATTTTGATAGGAGATAGTCTTAGTGTGGATAAGTCCAGTGTAGATAAATTAATCTCAACACTAAATACTATTGAAGGGGCATGGGTAAAATAATACTATGTGCGCTACCATACTCACAAAGTATGCCATTTAGTCATAATAATAGAATAGTACACTATAATTCTATTATGTATAATGCGATATGCTTGAATAAAAAATATAATTTCTTTGATTTAAACAAATTTATAAAGCGCCTCAATCTAACCACTAAAAATTCATTTGCCAAGGAAATATATTTTGACTTTGGTTGACCAATTAACTTTTAATATAGAACCAAATAGATACAGCAGTACCCAGCCCCAACAAGCCAAATATTAGCAATAATGCCTTAGCTCATTATTTAAACTAAATTAAAGGACAACGGAAACACCCTTGAGTATAAAAATTCATCAAAATATTCAAGGTTTTTCCAGCAAAGAACTAGAAATAGGGTTGTTCTTAGATAATGAAAATGTACAAATTATGTGCACTATTGAACATTGGCTTAGGCACAGAATAAGTAATAGTACAAGTACAGAAGCAACTCTCTGTGACAGCAAACATGCGAATTTAAACCTACTCAGAACGCGTGAACAATAATAATACAAGTGCACGCACGGAAGTGACCTTGGTTGGTTGCATTTTTGCTATCGATAGTGGAGGAGCCCCTAACGAGGCAAAATGCACCTTTAAGTCTGTGCCTCGAGAGTCTGTATTATTTCGCGCGTCATGAGATTTTCCTGACTCCCCATTTTTACCAGCTCTACAGATTCCCAATTCTACAGAATCTCAGCTCTACAGATTCCCAATTCTACAGAATCCCAGCTGTACAGATTCCCAATTCTACAGAATCCCAGCTCTACAGATTCCCAATTCTACAGAATCCCAGCTCTACAGATTCCCAATTCTACAGAATCCCAGCTCTACAGTTTCCCAATTCTACAGAATCCCAATTCTACAGATTCCCAATTCTACAGATTCCCAATTCTAAGGATTAGAAATAGGTAGGTACAGGTTTTTCAGCATAATTCGATAGATCGCCATAAATTCGGCTTTTTTTTCTACTACAAAATAAAGAACGAACTGAGAACCTCCTCCTTTTTTTGAAGTCGTTTAATAATCAAGCTTAGGGTATCTAATCATTTCATAAAAAACGTTTCACAAACAGATTCATTTCACAACCATATCATTTGACAAACCGCTTTTTTTTCCGAAACTGTAAATAATTCTGGATAATGCTTCTAAATATGTAAGATACCACTGAAAAACTTATGAAATAAAACAGGAAATTAATGATTTTTTGAGACATGGACATAACGGAAAATTACAAATTTCTGATTTAAATGATTAATATTTCCGAAGCTAGCAAAAATCTTTGAACATACATAGAAGTCAAATCGATAGCTATTTAGTTGCTCTATCAGCCCTAGGTGGGTTGACGTCGGTTTCTGGGACACCCTGTATAATGTCGACCGCTCTACATTACTGAAGTTTTTCGTCTATACCCTCTGAATCTGTAGAATCTGTAGAATTGGGAATCCGTAGAATTGGGATTCTGTAGAATCGGGATTCTGTAGAATTGGGAATCCGTAGAATTGGGATTCTGTAGAATTGGGAATCTGTAGAACTGGGATTCTATAGAATTGGGAATCTGTAGAATTGGGAATCTGTAGAATTGGGAATCTGTAGAATTGGGAATCTGTAGAACTGGGATTCTGTAGAATTGGGAATCTGTAGAGCTGGGATTCTGTAGAATTAGGATTCTGTAGAGCTGAGATTCTGTAGAATTGGGAATCTGTAATAGAAATCTGTAGAGTTGGGATCAATTCCTGACTCCGCCCACCTCGTAGGGCCGGCAGTTACTAGAACTATTTATTACTTTTCCGTAAAACCGTAGGTACTGATTGTGTCAGTAATTAAGTCCAGCTACTCGTAACTACCTACCTACCTAGATCAAAGTTATTACTAATATTAATAATAATCTTACCTTTCGATATACTCAGGCAGTTTAAAAAAATAGAAGTCGATATTTCTGTCATTATTCAAGCACCCGTATGCTATGTAGTACTTATTGTTTTTCGCTTAGCCATAAGTACGTATTCAAACAAAAACTACTACTTTGGCAGCGCACGGCGGCGCGCGTCAAGACGAGCGCTCGCGTGGCACTCAACTGATTAGCCCCTTAGAAGCGGCGACACATTTTGTAAGCGCGGAGTGTCACCAGCCTGGCTTAGGCAAGACCAATAGATTTTTGATTTCGTAAATTTTAAATTAGTTAGTTATTTTGCCAGAAAAAGTGCCATTCATGGTGGCTCTATTATAATTGTTAAAGGTACTTACAGAGTATTCTTAAATCCAAAGAAAGAAAATATATTATAAAGCTATCGATAGAAATAACTGTAGTAATTTCTTGCGCAGAACTAGAAAGTTATATAATAATATGTGTTTACAGACCACCACTGGCTGTTTTAAGCACATTTGAATGTTTTATGGAACATGTGTGTTAAAGTTAGCATGTAATAGCTAGAAACATGTTATTGTTTGTGGAGATTTTAATGTTAACTTACTTGAAACGTCAAATAATACCACTCGGTTACTAAGTTTATTTAAATCTTTTAATTTAGCTAATCTTTTCTTTGAACCCACACGGATAGGTTAGTGCAACCTGCTTAGATAACATTTATTGTAATTGCGAATGTTTGGATAAAGAAATATTTAATTGTTTTAATCCTGACAGTAGTGGTCAGAAGGCATCTTTCGTAAATGGTTTTTATCAAAAACCTCAGAAAATGACATACCGACCGATAACTAGCCATCGTTTGGAATTATTCAAAAATAAAGTTCAGACTAATCTTTCAGTGTTACCTTTCTTAAAAATCCGGGTAAGAGCATGTCGGACCATGCTCAGTGTAGGGTTCCGAAGCCGTTACGACAAAAACAAAAAAAACTATCTCAAAAAACAACATGTATGAACAAATTTTCTATTTAAAGTTATTTGGTGCTCTCTTCGATGCGTCTTTGATGATTTTTAGTAGGTATAAACACTTTAGTCGCCTGTATCTCTCAGGAACTAATTAAGTCTACTTAGTCGTGATAGTTTTCCTTTTAAATTCGTTATGTGCGCTTTCATTAAAGATATTTTTCAGATTTTTGGTAAGTATTTGTAGTTTTGGCTGTAGGGGGAGGGGGGAAATTGACAAAACAGCAAAACAACAAAAAATAGCGCTTTAAAGCTTAATATTTCATAAACCGATCCCTTAACCGGACCCGTTTAAGAACCCGTTAAAGACTTGTTTGGCGTAATTCTACATCAATTTAATAACAATTTTAAAATTAAATCTATTTCTCTTACCGCGATTACTACAGTATATAGATTTTGAACGGTCCTTTAGTAGCCTGAACTATATTTTATCACCAAGGCGAAGGATTTAAAAAAAATTTGAAAAAAAAACTAATTGTATGTATATTATGTATGAATATTATATAAATATTTAAAAAATACAAACAGTTCATTTTAATTTTGTTTACAACTATAATATTTCTGACATTCATTCCTCCATCCAGTACATCGTGCTTTTTTATCGACATCGACTTAGTATAAAATGTGTGTACCTACTCGCACTATTGAGATGTCAACACATAATTTCTCCCGTCATCCGGGCTTTGGTCATTCATTAGAGATGGCGAGTCATTAGTAACTTTTAGGAATTTCAACCTTATTGTTGTAGAATGTCAGATTGACTTTAGACCTAAGGTGGGTACCAAAATTGCGGGCCTCGGTAAACCAATCCTCGGCCCGCAATTGCCTGCTTCACTGCCTAGGCAATAATGTACTATTAATATGTACAGCTTTATATAATGCTAGACTAAGTAGTATCATAGTAGTGTTAAATATGGTTAAAAAACGACTGACTGCTGAGTTACTTGCGGCGTTTCTTCTCAGCAGTGGTCTCCTCTTGGGAAGCGCTGGTTGGTAGATTCTTGACGTGTAAAAGTGCCCGTGGGGCCTCTACTAACTGAATAAAAATCTTTTATCTTTTGTCTTTATTAATTTTATGATAATTATGATAAATTTCATAACATTTAGATGACTATTATAATTTAACAACACATCATTGCCAAGCATGCAAACGTATAAGTACTACGAGTAGTAGGGATTGATGTTGATAATTAATCATCTGAGTTTCTCCCACATAAACTCACGAGTTACGCAAACTCAGATTGCCTACCCAGGTTATTTTTGCCACAAAAATAACAAGCAAAAAAAAAACAGGTTGTAAAATTAACAGTTAGTATGTTGATATGTATACGGACGGTCCTAATACTTGGTATTTTTTTTATCTATGCTAATGTTTGATTGCATTGAGTACGCTCCGAAATTCTCTTTTATCTAGTGTACAGGAAAGCTAAAAAAAGACCTGCCATTGTAAGGGTTCAGTTTTTTGCCTGAAAACAGCTACTATATTGTTTTGTTTTCTGACTATGTTCTTGTCACGTCGTTTTGCCTGTTTCTTTCTAACGCGCGTGAGAGAAAGATATGGAATACTCAACGTAGTACTTGACAATAGTTGTCAATAGTTGTCAACCATTTATGATATTTATTGAAAATATTATGGTTTTAATACATTCTTTACTCTTTTTCGGGTGTTGGGTGTTGTGTGTTATATAAAATTATCGTACCGGTGGTAAGCCCCACCACCATTTTTTACAGTTGTTAAGGTATTATTTCGGTACTTTTTGATGACACACTACAGCATCTTATCGGCTTCGCGACCAACAGACGACTAAAGTAAAGAAGTGTGCTTGAACCGTCATTAAGCACAGTTGAGCTTTCTCCGTCAGGTCATTGTTAAAATAACATAAAAACTGTCGGTGAATGACAGGTAAATCATTTGGTAGGCGGAGTTGTAGTAAACAAAGAGAACTTGTCTGTGTTGGAATTCACAAAAATAAATCCGTCCCACTCACACTAGTAGTTATCTAGACGTTATCTTTCACTCGTATGGATAATAATTTACAGTCTCAAGTGTTCCTTGTTTTTATAAAGGTTTCTTCTAAAGCAATATGTTTGTTTACAGTTAGTTCCCCGGGACACCTCGCATAGATCGTACAGTTACGTTTAGAACACGACATAGTATAATAATATATCATTTTGACTTATAAACATATATCTTATTTATCACCCTAACTAATAGTCTGTATTAAACATTTAAAAATACCTTTAATTATCAACAACTTTTTCTCACATTCTACTCAGGTGCTATATTGACTCAGTTTTGCATCTAACTGTAAATCTTAGTTCAAAAATACAAATTACATCCACAACATAGGTTCTTGTATGACATCAATGTTGCGTTGTCTACAATTGTTGACTGGTTTACAGCCAACAATTTACTTTTAAATGCAAAAAAAAACCAAGTGCATTAAATTTTCTCTTTCAAACGTGAAAAGTATAAATGCGGACAGAATAAGACCGAAGGACACTGGAATTCGAAGATAAAACAGTATTTTTAGATGTCACTCTTGACTCGAAACTGCAATGGAGTGCGCATAATATCCACACTTGCAGCCTTGCAGGTAAACTAATTATGCGGTAAAGCGAATTCGACAACTTACTGACGTCGAGACGGCGAGACTTGTGTACCTACTATAGTTATTTCCATAGGGCTGTACGTGCTATTTATCAATTGGGGATAAATTTAAAGAAATCAATATTCTTACAGTCGCGTCTTGAAATATCATGTATATACACAATACATGATTTTAGGCATAACCGCGACGTTCATAATTTGAATACTTACTACACTCAGCGTCAAAAATATCGCACCATCGGGAAAAATATGTTCAACCGACATTATACCCTATTTAATCAAGGGTAAAGGTATGACTGTTAGGTATTATTGGAAACGTAATGAAATGTACTTTTTAAAAAAGCTAAAAAAAAAATATCATTATTGTAACCAGGTTAAAAAAAAAAGAATTTTAATGAGGAGACAAGAAAAATGTTTATTAAATCTTAAATTAACATCAATGAAATGGTTAACAAAAAAACAAAAAAGACACTTAAAAGTAACCTAAAACCTAGTGTTACCCCCCCCCCCCCCCTTTCCCTAATTACTGCTTCCATGCGGTCTTTCGGCGGAACCAACAATCTCAAATTCAAATTCTTCAATCACGTCGTCCTGGAGGTCTTGGAGAGTGGTAGGGATGGCATCACGTGACCGAACACGTCGCTTCAGCTCTTCCCAAAGGTGTTCGATTGGGTTCAAGTCGGGACTTCTCGCTGGCCACTGCATAACAGGGATCCCAACCTCTCCTAGGTAATCACGAACGATCAATGCAGTGTGGCTGCGGCTTTTGTCGTGCATTCAAGTGAATCCAGTGCCGATAAAACCCGCATATGGGACCACATGCCCTTCCAGGATCTCCGTGACGTACCGGTGAGCAGTCAGAGACCCCTGCCCGCGAGTGCCCTGCGTCCGGGAGACGCACACAAGGTCGGTCTTGCTATCTGTGGACATACCGCCCCAGAACATGCACGAACGACCTCCGTAGGCCACCGTTTCTTCAAAGCAGGCTTGAGCAAATCGTTCTCCCGACCTTCTGTAGACTCTTCTACGCCTGTCGTTGCAATAGAGGCAGACCCTCGTCTCATCGGAGAAGAGAACCTGCCTCCACTGGTCGAATGTCCAATCGACGTGGTCACAAGCAAACTGCAGGCGGTCCCTGCGATGCTGTGCGGTCAGTTGGGGACCTGTAGCAGCTCTGCGAGCCACAATCTTCTTCTCCCGCAACCTTTTCCCAATGGTGGAGGTGGTAACGGAGGTCGTCCGAGCTTGTCGGAGACGCTGTTGCACCTTAACAGCATGAGAAGCGATTGCGTAGACATGACGACACAACGAAGCGGTCGTCTCTTTCAGATGTGCAGCGTCGCTCGGCGGCTAGCTCCATGCCTCCTAATGAGGCCTCCAGTCTCCTGGAACCGCAGGTATACTCGGCGGACAGCAAACCGGCTTAAATTCAGTTGCCGAGCGACATCACACTGCCGAACTCCTGCTTGGAGCAGTGCGACCACCTGGGCTGATTCAGCAGCAGTGGTTTCCATTTTTGAGGGTCGGTTTTTTTGCTTGAGCTCCTTAGAGGTGTTCTCTTCAACGTCTGGATAGCGAATGATTGACATTTGACCTTTACCAGACTTTTTATACACCTGGAACACGGCACAACTCGCGACCCTTCAAACGCGTAATTTGGCACTTTTTTTTCGAAACTCTCATATTGCGAAAACACTTTTTTTCTTTAAATTAAATATTGTTAATTTAAAACACATTAAACGTGCTTTCGATTGATACTAATATTTACGAGGTGGCATAATTTTACTAAGGGTTAGATTTGCTTGAATCTGATTTTCGACGAGGTGCGATATTTTTGACGCCGAGTGTAGAATAAGGGATAAGCTCGCTAAGGCTCGTTTCAGGTCACCGTCTCCGTAAGGTAAACACTTCATTTGCTGGGAACTGTATACGTTTTTATCACAAAATACCATTTAATATCGTCAATATGCCGTTCGATAAATTACACATATTACACTGTAAATGACTTCATTGGTGACCAAGATGTCTTTAAGTAGTATCTAAAATATTTATGATATTTGTAGGTACCTTGATAAACATAGCCTCTTTGAGCAAACTGTGTATTCAAGCACTCAATTTATGTTTAGGTACTGTTTGCATTTTATCTTTACTAGTTCTTGTGTATACAAAACGCTTTTAAACGAGAACACACTGTGATGTCTCTCGCCGGACAGCTGTTTCACACAATATTACTTTAATGTTGTCCGGCAGCATGAGCATGTCACGCTCGCTCAAAGGTCTTTGCTTACGGCAGCGTTGTTGATCGGGTCGCCATCTTCCCGAACATATGGTTGAGGGAGGCGATGGCAGAGATACGCGTCATACTCGTGAATGTGGTGCTGTTTGTGGGGTTCCGGTCTGTTCACGTTTGCAAGGACTTTAATTAATTATTCTAGGTATAGCTTTCGACGTGTTGTTCTCTTAGTCATTCATTATTAGTTTAAGGTTTATTGACCTTACATTTGTAACAGTTTTATTTTTGTTAGGTTTAAGTATTTATTATTTATTAATTTACCCTATTATTACTTAATGTAACTTACTTTTAAGTATTATTATGTTTTATGATTGAAAAAATGACCTTCTGCTGGAGTTTCTTGCGGCGCTTCTTCTCTGCAATGATGGTCTTGTCCGAAGCGCTGGTAGACTCACCCTATATTACCGACGGGTAAAAGAGCCCTCATGTGGCCTATTTACTGAATAAATATTTTGAATTTTGAATTTTAATTTTGTCACGTACACAAACTTAGATACTTTACCACTTAAAGCCCTACTAACTACTACATGGGTAAAAATCAGGAACTTTGTCACACAACATTGAAACCAAAAGTGCCTTAAACAATTCTAGCATTGCTTATCTCAATTTTTAATCTTACTTATACTTGTTTCTTTTATTGTAACAGAACCCACAGGATTTAATGCGACTTTACACATTTGTTACTTACAAATTAATAAGTATTAATAAGCACATGGTATAGTGGTGTTGCATCACTAAACTAGTCTCTTAATGTTTTGTTACATGTACCTATGTTTCATTTTGTTATTTTGACGTAAGTACTGTGTTATTGACATATTACGTCGTTATCGCGGGGGCAAAAATGATTTGACAGCAATGAAAGATTATGACAAAGAGGCAATAACAGAAGTGACACTCGTATCTAGAAATGTTTATACCTAAGAATTGAAAATGTATCTATTTTCATACTAATTCTCACTTCCTTACTTAACTTGATTAATAGTATATATTTTAAAAAATGCTACGGAATCCTAACGTTAACCTCTTCAGTCACTTTTCCTGTTTTTTTTATTCAAATTAGCATGTTGACTTATAGGTAAGCATTTACTCAGTGTAAGAGAAGTTTGATTGACCTTTTCCAGCGAAAATTTCGTGCTAGATATGAAGACCTTCTTGGAGGCCTATAATGCATAGGCAGAATATTCCGTTAATACTATACAGACATTCTGTTATATGTGATCCTTGATATATTTGTTTTAACCCCTGTGATAATGACGTATGGTTATTGATAATAAAAATAAGTAGGGTAAATTTTAATTGTGTAACACAGTTTTCTTTAAGTTTGAATATTTTAATCCAGTCCAGACATATTTGGACTGCAATTTAAATAAAACACCCAATGTTTAGACCACAGCAACTCTCATAGAGTATAATGAAACATTGTGGCCTTACTAGTATAATTGTTATCATCAGACTATTTATTTACAACAACTATATTAGAAACAATAAACAGATCTTCATTATTTACTTGCCTTCATTATGGTTGGCGAAGTACTTTTTCCTCTTTCTTTGTTCTCTAAAATGTTTGTTGCGCTGCTGTACCACAACATTTCAATTATTTTCTTTGTAATAGTTGTTGTATGACAAGTATCCAACAAGTGTATATTTTTGTAAATGAGATTAAATATGCTCTCAAATTGTATTTTTTTTGTTTCAACTTATCATGATTTTAGAAAGATATGACGATTTTAAATCAAAAATAACCTTTATTTTGTCCTGTACTTAAACTTTTTGTTCATTTAAATAAAAATATACCTATCACATAGAAAAAAGGAATTCCTTGTGTTTGTTTTATGCTGAAACAACATGACCAAGTGTCGGAATAGATAATAATAATAAATTATTCACATCTCACTCACGCATGAATGAACATGCGTCAAGTTTAGGTTAATAAGCACTACCTGTTTTTAATCCAAACCATAACACATGCTCTAGTAGCATTTACTGATCAGCAAGAAAATAATGATTGAGGTCCCTCTTTCAACCTCCTTCATCCACACCCCCGGCTCCCTATAACGAATACGACTTCCCTCTACATCCGAAAATGATAATTTCAGGAAATTCTATTCAAGGTGAAAATTTCATGATTCTACCTGTCAGGTAACTATTATTTCCAGACCTAGGAATATACGGGGCAAAATTAAACACCAGTTAGGGATTGCCTGTATCGATAAACTCAATTTTCGATGCTTTTCCCATATATTAGCGATGGCTCCAAGTATCGTTTGTAAAAATAAAATTTTACTGTAAGTATGCAAATGAAACAAAATAGAAACATGATTCGGGTTATTCATTATTTTAAAAGGATTTTTTAACCTTAACTCATCATAATCATATTATTTTACAGAGACTGTCCTATTCACTAATGTTAAAATAAACGATCAGAATTTGTTAGGCGTAAAAACAATATGATGATGAGTGAAGGTTAATAAATCCTTTTAAAATAAAGAATAACCAGAATCATGTGGCTATTTTGTTTCATTTGCATACAATCATATTTTTTTTTTCAAAAAATCTTGGAGCGATCACGGGTATATGGGAAAAGCATAGATAGTTGAGTTTATCGATATAGACAATCCCTAGCCGTCATTTAATTTTGCCCCGTATATTCCTAGGTTTGATTATTTCACTTATCACTTCTACTATATACTTTTGTTTTTGGTCAATCTCGAATACTAGTGGCAAAAAAAAGAGAAATACCCTAATAAACACATGTACCTATTGTGTTTTTGTTTACCAATTGGATTAATTATAGTATAATTAAAATTGATCATGTCTGTTATTAGGCTAACAGTTACTTTGTTACTTATGCTAACCTTACTAAGGCTTACCTATGCTAAGGCATGTTTGAAAACTAGTGTTAACTGTACTCCCTGTTGGTGCATATATAAATAAATTAACATGAAGCCCAAATATGATTCATACCCCAGTAGAGTCAGTTACATCGCATTAACAAGATTTAGACATGAGGCTGAAGTTACCTTCATCAGCAAAACTCAGCAATGGTGTAGTCTTGACCGGTTTGTTCTCCTTTCTACCGTGACTTATTACGGGTGGCGGTGGAGGCTCCGGCTCACCGTCGTCATCGTCATCAACACAAAATACTCGCCTTTGTATTCTCTTCGGCTTACGAAACAATGACATTTTAGAGAAGTTACCGGTTTTATGTTATTTATCTAGTTAATCATCACTTTCTCATGTAACCCTACCAAAGTTGGTTGAGTACAACTAAACAATTATTTTATTTTCACAAAGAAAGGAAGTTTCAGCCAGTTAAGTAAAAAATGACTTATATCACAGCAGTCGATCGTGAAACTATATTGGTTATTTATTGCTCATAACTTGTAATGCACCGCACGGCCTGTCACAAAATTTCATTCTATCTCCCGAACACAGATAACTCAGAGATAAGCGTTCATGTCATGCCACAAATTATAGCATATGTGTGCCATCCCGTATTGGTTGTAGAGTCTGTCTAATGAAAGCTGAACCCGCCCGGGTGTTATTTGAGGTGCAACACTATTAAAATGTCATTTTGACATTGACAAACAAGTCGATGATGTTGAATCTATGTCGGAGTGTCAAGTGAGTTGTTTTGGAAATTTACTGCTTAAAGAGAAAGGCCGCACTACGGTTTTTTTCCGGCAAGCGGTAACCGCCAAACCGCGAAACCGCCCGAAACGCACACACTGCGATTAAAAACCGCGGAACTGGCCACGATTTTCACAGTTTAAAGATGGATTTCAAGAGAGCTGTATGTATTGTTGCCTTTATATTAAGAAACAGAAAAAGAAAAAAACAGCACAAATTTCGCAAATATCGATCGTTTACGCTGTCGGTGCAACTTAAAATGTTCAAGCTCGTTGTAATTAATAAACCCATTATATAACTTGCCTTTCTTTTTCTTCTCAGCCTCCGACAGAAACATCCAATCTTGTACTGTGTGTAGGTAAGGGCCCGTTCAGACGGACAGCATTTCAACTGCAACCCAGCTGCAAAGTGGCAGTTCCGGGGCTGTTCTGATGCAGTTGGACCAACTGCATCAGAACTGCAAACTCATTGTGCAGTCCGCTTGCAGGTGTCATGCAGTTCGGTCAACCGCACACCAACTGCAATCTGGCTGCACTTTTGTAATGCAGTCGTATTGCAGTTATATATTAGTTATTGCTCCAACTGCAATACGACTTCATTACAAAAGTGCAGCCAGATTGCAGTTGGTGTGCGGTTGACAGAACTGCATGACACCAACTGCCACTTTGCAGCTGGGTTGCAGTTGAAATGCTGTCCCTGTGCCGTGCCGTTCAGACGGGCCCTAAACTTCCTCCCAAAGTTTGTTTTTTTACATTTCTGTCACTATACTGACGTATAGTAGTATCGTATAGCGCTGGTCGTTTTTGTACTTCCACTATAATTTTGGAAGATAAACTGTCATATTCAGTTTCGTTGGAAACGGACTCCGACTCAGTCGACGACATCCGACGCCACAATAACAACGATACACTACACTATTCACGGCGGCGGTTTGCCAAATAATGACAGAAACCGCCCGCGGTAACCGCGTCAATGCGTGCGCACCAATAGAAGTTCTATGGGCTACACATTTTGGCGCGGTTTTTTGCCGCGCGCCGTTCTGTAACAAATCGCGGTTTTAAAATCAGTCTCGGGGAAAAGCCGCCAGTGCGGCCGCTTGCATTAGTTTTACTCGATTAAAAAGTCACGCGGTTAAAAACCGCGGCGGTTTAGCCGCAGTGCGGCCTAGCTCTAAAAATGGGTAAAACGTTCGAAAGTCGTATGCGGCAGATTGTTTTTACTATGATAAGTAAATGGAAATAAAAATAAGAGGAAATTAGAAGCGTATATAAAAATAGAGTGTTTAGATGCGGTGATCGAATTCATAGACCGAATCGAATTCGTACGACATGTTAATTTTGATACTTATTATTTAATTTCCTCTTCGATCCAAAGTTTCAAACTGGTTTTACCATCATTATCCAAAACCGGTTTTAAAATTAAGGAAATCTGTTTCGTTCAATGTTTACGGTTTTACACATTTGTACATTAAGAAACTCGCCTATACTTTATTTGCTAAACTAGAACGCATCTTAAGCTTAATAAAAGCGCATCTTTTAAATATTTACACTCAATACTCAATACTCAATCATTTATTGCATTCCACAATATTAGTTTACAGGATATTAGGTTAACTTAAGTTTTAGTTGTTAATAAAACACTGGCAACAAGCGTCGAGTTTGAAAGAGTCTTTTCATCAGCTGGGTAACTTACTTGAGAACCTCGCTGAGTGATGATGACACATTGGATATCCTGTAGGTACATGTTACGACCACCTTACCAATACCAATCAACCATAGATAAAAAAGGGTGTTAATGAAACTTAAATACCTAGGTACAAGTGATACCAGTGTTACTTCCTGTCTGACCCACCGTACCACCGCCCGTTCCCCTAGCTAGTAGTAAATACCCATTTTTATATCCCCGCAGCGCCACCATAGTACTGAGGTACAACATAAACTACAGTTACAGTAGTTAAACGATACCACGGACTTCGCCAATTTTCCCACTTAACATTAAGCCAAATACGTAGGTAGGTCTAGGTTATTTTAGTCCTGCAGCAAACCCAGCCAAAGCACCCAGAAATAGAGCGCAGCTCCGTTGACCCTATTGATTTGAAATTAGAGAATGTCGACGGAACTCTGCTACCGCGTAGCTCCTATTTCTGGATGGTTTGGCCTTTCGGGCCTGCTGCAAAACTAACATAACCTAAATACCTATAATTATATTATAGATGTTTGACATCAGTCCTCGTGGAGATATAGAAATACACGCTGTACCACTTAGGGAACGGGCGGTTGTATGGTGGGTAAGGCAGGTGGTTTTTTGTTCCTTTTTTTATTATAGACACAAGATTGGTTATTATTGAAACGATTTTAAAATAATATTTTAGACTTTGTGCAAAAGGATAGTCTACGTTATTATAACTCGTTGCTTAAATACTAAAGGGCCTCAAATCAAAATGTGTTTGTGTTGCATTTAAATTCGGAATGCTATATAAGTACTTTAAGTTTTAAATCAAACTATGTCTGTTTTTGTTTTGAGGCGCTTTAGCATTTAAGCAGCGAACTGTTTAACTTATTCTCAGGTTGGTAGTTTTTTTCCTGTAAAATTTTGTTACATGTTTCTTGAGTGTAAGTTTTCATTTTTCATTGTTTCTTTTTAATACAGTTTTATAATTGTTTGTCTTATTGCTAATTTAATGGCTGAACAACTCAACTTTGATTTATAAAAAACCATCATTTAACTTGGAGACAAATAGACTCAAATATATAATTATTCAAAACATGTCAGAAATATTAGAACTACTTCGTATCTTTATCAAAAATAAATATGAAGTAAGTATATTTCGTAAATTTACATAAAAATATGAAAAATAATCGAAATCGGCAAAAAACAGGAAAACCGGTTTTGCCGCTGAATCAATTTTCAAATTATGTTATTACGATTTCCACGAAAGCTGGTAGAGCAGTAATTCTAACTCAGTTTGTTTTCTCTTGTCAAGTATATACCATAATTTTTGTTTTTTAAATATTTCGGGTATCACATCTCGAATTTACTAAAGTGCGGTAATTTATACCATTATAGTAGATGTATGCAGAGATCGGAAGGGCGCATCCGACATCCGACCATCGGAAGGCAAGCATCTGAAGCATCCCTGGAGGCAGGGCCTGAAAGAAAGTGTAGTGTAATACCCCCTTTAAAGTATATTCTACTTACTATCTGTGGTCAGGTTCTAAAAAAACATAGTAAGTCGTCTTCCGTCTTTCCAATTTGGTCTCGCACGGCGTTCGTGCGTCAGTTGTTTTGGTGAGTTAAAATAAATCGCGCCTTTTCAAAAGAATCCGCAGCTTTCTCTTTGTGTTTCGCTAAGTTTATTGTTGTGTAAAATGTGTCGGATTTATGTTCTCTAATATTCCGTTGAATTTATGTTTTTACTTAAACACGTTTTTACAACTTTCAGTCCTTAAATTTCCTCGAAGTCCCTACGCACTCCAAGATGGGTAGGGAGGACAAAGCGGCTTGGAAGTCCAACTATTTCGTGAAGATTGTTGTAAGTATAGCTTGAAGTTTACTTCTTGATTTTTGGCGGTCACTTCACCTTAAACAACTTTGTGTTACGGTGGAATCCTGTTATTTGACCTCTTAGTGTCTAATGTCTAAATTTGCATTTTTGTTACTATTGGTGGATCAGTTAGGTTATCATGTCAAATAGATAATATTTCTGTTCTAGCAACTGCTGGACGAGTACCCAAAATGTTTCATCGTGGGTGCCGACAACGTGGGCTCGAAGCAGATGCAGCAAATCCGCATGTCGTTGCGAGGGCACAGCATCGTGCTGATGGGCAAAAACACGATGATGCGCAAGGCCATCCGCGGGCACCTGGAGAACAACCCGGCGCTTGAGAAGCTGCTGCCGTACATTAAGGGCAACGTAGGCTTCGTGTTTACCCGCGGTGACTTGGTCGAGGTGAGCACTCCAGGTTCATAGCATTACTCACGTAATTAGTAATGGTTACGTTTTTCCTGCGGTAATTGACCGAAATTGACGAGAACACGTGTGTCATCGGCATAAAAGTAGATTTTTATATTTTTATGGACACACTAGCTTCATCTGTCCCGTATATACGCACGCTTAGATCTTAACAACAGATTTTGTGACCACCAATGTATATTCATGGATTTCCGTGTACTGGAAAGTAAATACTCTAATATTAAGGTGTGTTAAAGGTACGAGAAAAGCTCCTGGAGAACAAAGTTCGGGCACTGGCTCGTCCTGGTGCTATTGCCCCACTGTCTGTCATTGTCCCGGCTCATAACACTGGACTTGGACCAGAGAAAACCTCTTTCTTCCAGGCTCTTTCCATCCCTACTAAGATTTCTAAGGGTGAGTATCTATTTGACTATAACAATACATATGGGTAGACCCCGTTATCTTGTCGCACTGACATTACTTTTCACTAGAGCGTGAATGCTTTTTTTATCGACTATCTAAATGTCGATAGTGTATGTCACTGATAATTTCAAATTTGTCTCTTTTTGGAGTGATTTGTAAATTGCACCATGTGCAAAACAATTCCTTTCCTACTTTTATCAAGCAGGGAAAATCTTTAGTGTATTTTGTTTTTAAATCTTCCATTGTAGCATATTATTATGTACGTACACACCAAGCAATTAAATAAATTCCACAATTAAACTAACACTATTCCAAAGAACTGCAAGTTATAGTGTCTGTCAACGTGACGTGCAATTGCAAATCATTTATCTAAGGTTATCGCTTCTCGTAAGGCCAATAAGGTTATGTACTTATTTGTAAACAAAAAGTTTTAATTGAAATTGAGTATATTCACTTAAAAGGCGAAAATTCAATTGCATTATATAAACCTCTATATCAAGAAGGTCGATAAAGAAATCATTCACACTACTGTAAAATAATATTTATGCAACAAGATAACGGGATCTACATATATTCCTTTTGTGTGGTCTGTTCTAATGCCTGGGAGCTTAATATTTGCTCTTTGGATTCGCTTTCAGACAAAATTATTTCTTCAAATTTATCCTAGTGTGATTATTAATATTTATAGTGGCACTGGCATTTTGAATAAACATAACATACTGCAATATTCAGTACCATCTCTTAGTTTTTTTTTTTTTAAGGTAAGTTTGGCCAAGTTTGTTATGGAGCAAGTGTGTGAAATCAACAATATCGTCAGTGAAACTGCAAAACTGCGTAACTAACAAATTTATGACAGAGCAAAATAAACCTTACTGACTTATTGAAAAGGTGCATTTGGCTCCTTATTTTAAATGATACTTATGCGGTTTTGCAGTTTCATCGACAATATCTCAAGTTGTGGTTTGTTGCACTTATTCCTCGTTCACAACCTGGCCCCGCCTTACTTTAACTATGTTGATATTCGTGTATAAGGTTCTGATTTTTTTAAAAAGCTACTATGATATTGGAATATGAAATAATAGTAATTACCTCCCAGACCTCTCAATCAAAATGTGTACTTGTTTAGAAAACTGGCCTGTCTATGCTTGGTTAACTAATTAATTTCCTAAATTTCCTTAGAATTGGATGATGGGTTTTTGTAGCGCAGCAAATAAAGACTAATGTTTAAGTATAAATACAAGTAAAATGAGGTATTATACATTGTTTGTATAATACTTATTAATAAAAAAAAACATTTTCTAATATTCTTTTTATGCAGAACATCATTTAAAAATTTAATTTAATAAATCAAACGCCCTTAGCCATTTTTCTGACTTTCTTTCTGAATGTGCACATCAGAGATTGGCCATCGTCTTGGTTGATCGTTTTAGCGGACCTGTTCCAGTCCCAATGAAAATGCCCTTCAGAATCGGCAGAACTGCCACTTTTCCGAAGTTTCACTTTCATTAAAGCCCAAAAATGTTGTTAAATTTGTTGTGCAATTTGGTTAATTCATTGTTTTTGGTACAAAGTTAACTTTTTCTGTTCATATCACTGTAACGCCTTGGACGCATAGTGACGAGATGCCAAATCAGGCCAAAATACAGTTGGGGCCCTGTGTTTTCTAATCAGGGGCAAAATTTATTTGTTGAAGCATGCCTTGATATAGAGTTCGGCTGTCATTGTAGAGGTCGTAAAAACGGATTCGATGTTAGAACACAATCACAGATCGCGTGCCACATGAGCCACATCATGATTTTCTTGCCTAATTTTTCAGTTGAAAGGGACTTTTGAGATTTACTGTCTGACCCTTTATTAACTGTATAAAACTGAGGTCCTGGCAGCGATTTATTATCCAACTTCACGTAGGTTTCGTCGTCCATTATTACACAAACATTTTCTTGGACATTTTTTCGTACTCTTTGTCTTGAGCGAAATTTGCTGATTGCTTCTTTTCAGCTGCCTTTTCTTTTTATACGGCTTCAAGTTATTCTTTCGCTTAGCACGTAGACTATTCCTGCACTGTACCAATTTTTTTTGACAATATTCTGGACAGACTTCTGTATATTTTTCTTGTATGCATTTACAATGTTTTTTCCAAAATAGGGTTGGAAAGACCCGGTTTTCAACCTAATTTCTGTTTGTCCTTGAAAGTAAACTCTTGCCCATACTTTTTAATTTCAATTTGGATCGCACCAACAATCACATTTTCAAGCTTAGCCAGCTTTCTGAAACTGATTTCTTTTATAGTACCTACACACTTTTTGTCCAAAATTGTTTTTCTCTTTTCAGGAGAAAGATCTTAATTTTTTTATTTTAATCTAACAACTTGACGAAATATTCGTTCCATTGAAACTAAATTATTCATGAAAAATAATTTTTAGTAATTCTTTTTGTTCAAAACTACGGCCTAACGAAGGCCGAATTAAAAGTCGTATAATAAATAGGAAATAGTGACTGCATGGATTCTAGAACCTCTATTTGCCACCAAAAGTCCTAATCCTAAAAATGAGTATTTAAGACATCACATGTATAAAAAATTATTTATTATTCAACATTGTCTCCTAATAAGTCTATACACTTCGTCCATCGTTTTTCTAAGCAACGAATTCCTTAAAAAAAACTTGGCCCTTGAAAATGCATCCACGGCGGCCATTACCTCCAAACATCCATCATCCGAAAATTTGTTGCCTCTAAAGTCTTCCTTGAGCCGTGGAAAGAGATAAGAGTAGTCGCTGGGGGCCAGTTCCGCCTAATACGGGGGTTGTTCTAGCAAGTCGAACCCTGCATCACGGATGGCAGCCATTGCAACTCCGGCCTTGTGAGGGGGTGCGTTGTCCTGGTGAAACATGACACCGGCTCGAAGTTTACCACGCCGCTTCTCTTTGATTGCTTGTCACAATCTACCTATTTGTTCAGCGAAATAAGAGCCTTTAATAGTGGTTCCTGTTCCAAGTATTCAATCATTATGACACAAGCCACGACTTTCCCATCTGAGCTTGAACCTTGCTAGTCCCCTACACCGACAGTCAATCGTTTCCACGTCATTAGTCACTGGATTGAAATTATCGATCCCCGGAACTCATCCATGGTTACAAACGACGCAAAAACATTACAGAAGCACTTTGGTACTTGTCAAGATTTATATTTGAAATCTCACATCGTATTTTCTTTTGTTCGTCGGTTAACATTCTAGGCACCCAATGAGCGGAGACTTCTTTCATGTGTAGTTCTTCAGTCAATATACTTTGTTTACTATCATAAGATATTCCCGTGAGCTTAACTGCCCGATAGTCATCCTTCTATCGCTTAACACAAGCTCATGATTTATTTGACGTTTTCTTTACCGTGTTCATCTTGAGTAAATCAAATAAAATTAAACTCCTTCGACTAGCGACCGCTGTGGAATATGGTTGAGCAGAGTCCCCCAGTCCTCTCACTAATTCAGTGTGTAAATCTGTATTTTTTTTCAAGCAGACTTTTTTAATAACGGCTCCTCATCTCAGTTTTCTTAATTTTTGCGTTATTTTAACTGCTAGTGAAAAAATAGCTGCAACTATCTGACATACGTTTTTTATATTTTATTTTATTTTACTGGTGGCCTGTAACGTAACATCTATTTATTTTAATTCGATACAATAAGTTTTCAATTATCACTTTTTGATCACCCATCGTAATGTTCGGTGTTCAGAGGAATCAGATAAGTAACAATATAACTATTAACACAACTGCCACAACCCGCTACGCGAGTCCATTTTGTATGAAAATCATAGCTCTTGTATATCTCACTTGGCGGTTTGTAATAATAGGTACTTATCTGCAATTGATTTACAGGTACTATTGAAATTATAAATGATGTCCACATCTTGAAGCCTGGCGACAAGGTGGGCGCTTCTGAAGCCACTCTGCTCAACATGTTGAACATCTCTCCATTCTCGTACGGTCTTGTGGTCAAACAGGTAAGAAAAATATGGAGGTAATTTCCCAAAGCATTGAGTACAGATTGCACATAAATGGCATTCTGAAATTCGTCTTTGGTAAATTATTTTGCATTTAGTTTTGTAAGATCCGTTTTTGGATTGCTGATTTTAAAACTGAATGCTCACACTGTCGATACTAATATTATAAAGGCAAAGTAACGATTCCGAGGCAGTAGCATTAAGGGACGGGACTTCTACGCGGTTGGCGAGGTGTAAGCTGGTTTACTAAGAACCCCCTCAAAGGATTAACCCTTTATTGCATAGGAAGCCATATTATGGCTCCATGCATGTTTTATATTTTTAAATGGGTCCTTTTGATGACTTGGACTATACTTAATCAAAAAAAATAAGAAAACCGTTACTACAAACAAATTAGACATCGCGTCAAACTTAACTTGGCCGTTGGAAAACTGTTATCCAACACGGTCAGTTTACAAACAGCATAATAGTAGTTTATGCAATAGTTGTATTAGAGAGGTCAAAAAATATGAGTGGCGTGTGTTACGATGTGAGCCGAAGGCGAACATCGTAAAGGTAAGCGCCACGAGTGTTTTTTGACTTAGTTATACACCGTTGCATACAATACTTTTTCTACTAGGTTTCAAATGAAATGCAAAACTAAGCGAAAAAAATTACAAACGAACGAACGAAGTAAAGAACAACAAACGAGCGGGAAACAAGAAAATGACAAAATATGTGTCTATGGTTTACTTTGTTTTTAAATTGACGAAATGGAAAATAGAATTATTTACAATTCCAAAACATTTTAATTTGACCAATCAGAATACTTCACCAAATTAAATCCACCAATCACAATACACATAGACTGTCAAACGGAACGATAGGTTCTTTTGGGTACCTACGTGTTTCTCTTTAACTAATTTAAATCTTTTAAAAAAACTTTGTATTTCGTATCAACCAACCAGAATACAGCTATTTTAAAATCGACCAATCAGGTAACTGAAATCATTTCTCAAAACATTGGGTGATTTATAGTCCCTATTTCACAATCGTTAAAATATGATTAAATCGATTGTGCAACGCTAAGCTTTGGCAGCTGGCCGTATCGTTTTATCTCAAAAACGCACAAGTGCTGTTTTGGGGCATAGACAAGATAGACTTTTCGCGGACATATTATGTATGTTCTTATATTAGTGTTCGTGACTATACAGGGTGTCTTGAAATCAATCGAAGAAATTTTAACCGTAGATAGGGTGGATGATTTGGATCATCTCTACATTGGTAACTTTTTTTTAAGTTAATATTTGACTGAGTTACAGACTGATTTATCCTGACGATGCTCTCAGTGTGCTCCATCTTAACTAATTCATTCATAACCCATACACCGGATTGACGGGGGCAAATATGTACCAGTGCTAGTGATTCATTAAATATCGATTAAGTTTATCGACAATTTTTTTCGTGACATATGGATCTTCCATTACTTACAAAATAAAGTTGTAAATACCTTTATCTTCTATATCTAAATGATCAGCTTTCCATGAAGATAAACGATCTTTTTCTTTCGAATCATTTTTAACCGACTTAAAAAACTAAGTAAATGGTTCTCAATTCGTCGGAATACTAAAGAATATTGTCGTACTGAATTAATTTGTTATTCAATGTAATTTCAACGGTTGTCAAAATTGACTCGAGTCCAGAGTCAATGTCAGATACCGGTTGTTTGTATTGTAAGAGGTTTGCACATAATTAAAAGTCATTCAAACTAGGCCATTAGGTACTTATTTTAATGATGATCAAAAATTGCTTTATATCGTTGTCGATAAATTTTGTCGATATTGAATCACTAGCACTGCTACATTTTTGACCCCGTCATACCGGTGTATGACATAACATGTGTCACAACGTAATGTAAATAAACAAGTTGTTCCATATCAACAAACTTTCTAATCACGGTCAAAAGCTCCACGGTGTTTAGAAAACTGAAAATAGACTGAAACTGAACTATAATATGAATGAAAAGATGATCTCTGATAAGGGCTATTATGTGAAATAATTTAAAAATGAAACTTACGATTACGATGTTTACTCACACTCTTCCCACACTCGCACAGGTAAAATAGCACTTGTACTCGTAGGTACATTAAAGTTATTTTATTAGATCATGAATCATGGATTTATTTCATTGATTTCTACCACCATCAGGGATAACTATGAATACAACATACAATAATTAAAACGAATCAATAAGTTGTTATTGTCCTTTGACAGTTCAGCATAGTATTTTTTTAAATCTTGTACCATTGAATACTTTTTATGAAAAGAGGTTTAGGTTTAGGTTTTGTAAAAATAAAATCGTCTCTACACGTAAGTTTATCCATTCCATGGCCTAGGAAAGGTTGGTATTTTTTGTTCTCTATGGTAAGTGTGACATCATAATAAATTATAATCAATTATGCGACGGCGTTTATATCCATGGACAAAATATTTTGCATTCGGGCTGTTGGCTACTGCCACAAATACCACGCAGATCAATACGGAGGGCAATAATCGGATCGTTCAATCCATGTCTATCTGAACTCTATGTCTGAGTCTATGAATTTATGGCTGTCATTATAATATTATGTCATTGTTATGTTATTTTGAGATATTCAAGTCGTAATTATTTTTGCTGTAAACCGGTTATACGGGCCACTTTAGAACAGAAAAGAATGGTAAATGGTTAGATCTCGACAATAATATAAGAAGGACGATAATATTATGATCAGTCTTGGCGAAGCGTGAACAAGAGATCTAGTGAATTCACATTTAAAACCAGCTAGTGTTCAAATTGCAAAAATGAAAATACAGTAAGTTGCACTAATGAAAATACAGTAAGTTGCACTAAAATTTATAATTATTTTAAAATGTTAGTCATATTTCTGCTTACATGGAACGAACTGTTTGTTTACATACCATGTAAACAACGTATGGTGTCAGGTCATTGACCTTTAGAATTTTGACGTTAGTTACTACGAACGTTTGTAGTAGTATAGTATCAGCGTCAAAATGTCAAGGTCGAGATATCGGCTGCGATACATCAAGTAACAAAATTAATATAATTAATCCTTTTTTTTTTACATTAACAGAAACAAAAATGAACCATACCCCCGTGATCAGAATCGTGCGAACTATTACCCCGCCAAATATCTCTTATTCGATCCAAGACACCCTGTATAAATGACAGATAAAAGTACAGGAGTAGGAAAATGAGTTTTCGGTAGGTAAACATATTTAAACCGTTTGTAAGTCAAGGACTAATAAAGTCTACTTAGTCGTGATAGTACATCCGTCACTTTCTGATTATTCTGACACTTGTAAGTACGAGAGTGACGGATGCTTTATCCACATTTTGACACGCGATAAACGCCAACCATACTAGACCTAAAATATACAAAATGCTATTGACTATAATAATGTGCTTCCAACCTCTACAAAAATACTACCTAGTTAGGAAAAAATAAAGTTATGTAAGTAATAAAAGTTACTAAAATTACCCAACTTGACAGCACATATTGTCAACGGGACTTTTTAAACCCCTTTGTTTCATGACATCAAAACATTATGTAATTTGTTCATTATAAACATGTTTAAATTTATATACTTTTTGACCGTTGTGCTTCTTAATACATTGAACATTCCGGCACTTGTACCAACATTATCCATTACCTTTTTGTCGTTTTGTTTTAATACAAACATGTTGACATTAATATACTTTTTGACTTTTGTACGATATGACAAAGGGATTTTCGAACCCATTGAATATTTTGGGATCTTGACCATTTATCTTGTTGTACATTTTGTCTCTAATACAATTAGGCTCTTAAGTTTTGTGACATTTAATTGTTTTGTCTTTTGTTTGTTATAACATGTTTACATTTACATACTTTTTGACCGTTGTACATTTTGATAATTAGACATTTTGAACCATTATACATTTAGACATTAGTGTTACCTCCGAGCTATGGTTATAATGTCCTCGTAAGGTTCACGTCAAATTTCCTTAGTAAAAAACAGTATTGTGTTGGTTAATTAAAGTTAAAACTCACTTTGACCAATGTCCTTAATTTAGGACGTTGGGCCTTACGAGGATATTATAGTTTGACGGTTCATGGTGGTGAATGAGTGAATGAAAGTGTCTAGTGTTTTTAGAAATGAAGAAAAGTAGTAAAATGCAATGATATTAATGATGTTGTTTGTTGCAGGTTTATGATTCTGGCACTATTTTCACGCCTGCCATTCTGGATATTAAACCAGAAGACTTGCGTGCCAGGTTCCTCGAGGGTGTGGCAAATGTAGCTGCCTTGTCCTTGTCCATTGGATACCCTACTATTGCCTCTGCTCCACACTCCATTGCCAATGGGTTGAAAAATCTTCTTGCTATTGCTGCAGTTACTGAAGTTGACTTTAAAGAGGCTGCCACAATCAAGGAATTTATCAAGGTAGTATTATACATGAATATACAGGGTGGAAACAATCAATGGGCCAAGATAGTCCTAGAGTTCTTAATATTTTATGGGTAGATCTTTGAGGCACTGGAAACTTGTTCAGTAGGTACCCTTTTATGGTATTTAAATACAGATAGGCAGACCTGGCTGAAGGCTAAACAGTCATGATTTTTGAAAGTAGTCTTTTTTTTCTCGGATGTTGTTAACGACGATTTCGCTCCGTGGTGAACCAACTTTGTGTTTTCTAATGAAATAATAATTTCCTTGAAGGCAGAAGGCTTACTAAATAATAAATAATCCGTCAGGCGACTGTTTGCCAATTTATACAGGGAAAAGATTTATTCAAATTTTTCCGATTTTAAACTCCTTCACCTCGGTGATAAAACCTATTTCAGCCTACTAAAAGACCGTTCTAAATGTACCTACTGTAGTAATCTGGGCGAATTTAAATAATTCATAGTGCTCATAATGATTATAGTATGTAATTAGTTAACTGAAATAATTATATAATGTAAGCTTACCTAGGTACCTGATGTAAAATTGTGTAACAACCTGACATGTAAGATAATGAGTTTGATCAATAAATTTCTAATTCAAAAATGGATGGATGTGCGTATGGATAGGAAAAGGTGCATTTTTGGTCCCGTGATCCGGGTTTTGGTTATAGTAGGGGCATTATAAGTAACAATAATATTGGCACTCAACACTTGATATCTAGCAAATGTCTGGACACCACAAACAATGTAACAATAACGAACACGGTAATAATAAATCTTGATGAATTATGGGGTGTTGACCGTAATAATCACAATAAAGAGCTTTTACTTTTGACTGACGGTGTGGCTACATGCTTAAAGCTGGAAGAAATTTAAAAAGTATTGTTTCCAATCTCTTGCACGTCACATGTTTGGCTCATGGTTTGAATAGAGAAACTTTATCCCAATGTGCGTTAATCGCAAATGTTAAGAAGACTTCTAAAATATCCAAAAATATATTTTTTTATTTAAGAAATGCTTCCCGTTGTGCCTTTGCCACCCCAACCAACAATTATTTGGTGGGGTACCTGGATACAGGGTGCAACATATTATAGAGTAAACATTATCATGAAGTGAAACGTGTTCTACATACATTCAGTCCCAGTAAAAGGGAAAATATTTTTTAATAAACTGAAGTTGTTTTTAAATAAGAATTCTGGCTATAATAGCACACTAAAAACTATGAACGAATTATTACAAGGCCAAGAAATAGAACTTCGATCGCAAACTTTTCGTGCAACAATTGATTCCTTAAATAAAAATGCACCTATTACAGCTGCCGCCATGGAAAGATCGTTTAGTTCCTTGAAATAGATATTTACAGCACGACGCCGCAGACTGTTCCAAATATAGAAAAAATATTAATAATTTATTTTTAAAATCGCGTCAACTACTAAATTTACTACAGGTAATTATTTAAAGTTATTCTTATTATTATCTTATAAGGCTTGGTAATAAAGTTAAAGTACTACATTAATTAAAATAAAACTATCATAGAGTGTATACAATTCGCAGAGAGGTAGTTTAGGGGAGTTAAGGGAACCTAAAAAAAATATAATATTCTGACGATTTGGATGTGACGCAAACTCGCGGTCATTATTGGAAAGTGTAAAAAAAAGTATTTTGAAATACTCAAGCGCGTTAGATTAAGATATATATGGTTCATCTTTATGGCCTAGACGTGTTTTCTCATAATCTTAGGATTATCTGGAGGGATTCACCTATTCTCATAATCTGACGATTATCTGGAGGGATTCGCCTAATCAGATTTTTTTTTTCATTTTATTGTTTTATTGTCTTTAATCATTGAACTTAATTAATTGAAAATCTAAGGAAATAGCATGCAAATAGAAAAGTGTGTGTTTTTAGGGTTCCGTCGTCAAACTACGAACCCTTATAGTTTCGCCTTGTCGGTCCATCCGCAGCCTAGCTCAGAGACCCTTAGTGCTACAAAGCTGTAATTTGGCATAAATATACATATTAGTCACGCCAACATGGTGGTAAAAAAAAAATAAAAAAAAATGTGTACCTCCCCTACACGTAACGTGGGGATGTATTTTTTTTCCGTCTACCCCATAATGTGGGATGTCGTTGGATAGGTACTAGAACAGAGTTTTGATTAAGGGATCCGTTTATGAAATATTAAGGTTTAAAGCGCTAATTTTTGTTAGTGTCAAGTGTCCACCCCCCCACTACAGTCAAAACTAAATACAAAAAATCAGAAAAATATCTTAAATGAAAGCACCTATAAGCAAATATTTGTTCCTGAGTCATTGATGTTTTCTATGTATTTAAGTATATATTTCTCTATATAAGTATTTATATCGTTGTCTAGTACCCATAGTACAAGCCTAGAGCTTAGTTTGGGACTAGGTCAATTGGTGTGACATAGTCCCCTGATATTATTTTTATTTATTATTACACATTTAATAGGAAAACTATAGCGACTAAGTAGACTTCATTGGATCTTGAGTTACAAACGGTTTAAATGTTTATACCTACCGAAAACTTATTGCGGTGTTGGTAAACTGACCGCGACCTATGTCGATGTATGGGCATAACAGTTTTCCAACGGCCAAGTTAAGTTTGTCGCGAGGTCTAATTTCTTTGTAGTACCCGGAGGGGGGGACCCATTACAGCAAAAACTACAAATACCAAATAACTGAAAAACATCTTCAATGAAAGCATAGCGTATAGTTATCACGTAGCTGCACGCATTAAACTATATTGATGTTTTTTTGTTACTTCGGCTTGTGGAAATCGTCAGATTTCAATTGTTCCCTTCATAATGAAAACAATTTTAGCAAAGCTCGATAATGTCGAGATGACATTTTTTTTACAACTTTGTAGCCCTTCAACCTCTTTACGTCACTCTCAAATTGTCAGATTAGTGGAATATACACTATTTAGCATATAACTAACTCACCCTACCTTAATCTGACGCGCTGGAGAACTTCAGATGATAATTTTTTTAGTAATCTGATCCTTTATCCTTGACGGGCGGCCATATATAAGGGGCTCATATTTGGTGAAAGTACTTATGCGGGGTACAAGGTATGCCCCTGTATATTCATCTGCCGCGCTGGAGTAACTCCTGAAATCCCTTCTTGGGCTCTCCTACTATTAGGTATAATATGATTTTTCTCAGACTAACCTATCTGTTTATCTTTATCTTTCTCAAATCATTCCCGCACCGAAAATTGCGTTGTATGATGATGGTGATGATCATGATGATCAGTTATTAGCTTATTTACTAGGTCACATTATAAAATAATATTCATGTCATGACTCACCGACCTATTATTTGTGGAAGATATGGGTTTTTTTTTAAGTACAAAAATGCATTTATCTCCGAAGCTATAAAAAATTGCTAAATGTACATAGGGGTGTTTTGGGTAGTCCTTTAGATGAACTATTTATAAAACGCCCTGTATATGATCGCTACGCCACTGAAAATTACAGTCGGGTATACTTGTTATTATCATTGGCAGTCCGAATACAACCAGACTACTCATTATTTAGCTACAAATACATAAACATAATTATAGGCAGCGTGAGCCAAATTGTCTTTGTGGTCGCACTAGTAGGGAATTTAAAAAAAACTGATTGCAGTTTCCATCTTTAAAAATCATGAGAATGTTTTTCCTTTACAGAAAAATGGTTTGAGGTACTTCTGTTTGCCCATTGGTTGTGTCCGCCCCTGTATAACAATTTGTTGAACATAAACACTGGTCCTGATTAGTCTGTTTTAATGCCAAAGGATGTAATATTAATTCTTTGGCTTCGCTTTCAGACTACATTAAACTGATTCTTCAATTTTATCCTAGTGTGAAATCTTCCATTGTTGTTATTTGCACTGGCATATTGTAGAAACATGCCAACTAGCAGGGCTGTATATTGTGAATTCGCCTGTTACTGGCCACTCTCCGATAACTGGCCACTTTGCAGTAATATGTGTAAAGCAAGAGATATGCCGATATTTTTGCGATTAAACTGGAATACCTAGATCCTGAATTATTACGCGGAGTACTGTCCAAGTATCTTTACTTACAGCTTCAGTAAATAAATTTGATGGCTAGTAACTAAATTACACTTTCTTAAGTGGCCAGCTATTGACGATTTACCCTATAATTAGGTAGTTCTCTATTATGCTACATAATACATAAATATTGTATATCTGAGTCGAGGACATATTATATAGGTATAACTTAGTCAAATATGACTAAAAACTGAAACATCTACATTATTTTACCTGTCCGTTTCGCGTGGAATGCCCCACAAGTTAAACTAGCTATATGAATATAGAGATATTACCGCTAAGTACTTAAAAACCGGTCATGTTCGTTTATAAATCGACTCGACTGTCATTAAAAGTGAGGGAATGGAATTATTAGTTGGAGGAGGAGGAGAATTTTTCCTTATGTCCGTGATACGAAAATCCCCTAAATTTATGTATTCATCGTCATCATCAGCCCGGGGGCGTCCACTGCTGGACAAAGACCTTCCACCAAAGAGCGCCACAAGTCACGGTCTTGAGCCGCTTGCATCCAGCGGCTCCCCGCGATCCTAACCAGGATCAATTTATGTATTAATTCATTATTTTTTTCAGCGTTTTCTAGCATGATTAGAATCACTATGAAATAAGGAAGTTTTTAAAACTACATGCCAAATTTACTCTTAATGTTCAGTAATTAAATTATAAATGACACTCGTATCCGTAGAAATGTAGATTGCAAGGAAATAATGGTTGCCTCTATATGCTTGTTAGATTCTTGTTAAAATAAAATATCAAGAACTTAGAGATTTTGTGAGAACTACCCATTTATACTTTCTGATTCGTTAATTGGGATACACCTGATTTTAAATTAAAAAATAAATAAAAATGACGAGAATTTTGAATCGATCATCTCTGCATTAGACCGCTAAATATGGTCCGAATTGCGCTTTATCAACTTTTTTTGTGGTTTATATAAAACTACTACTATTTCGTAGTATTTATGGCTATGTTGGAAAAATAATCTTCAAATGCTATGGCCACGTCTTTATTTGACGTGATTAGTTTGTCACCTGTGTTTAGGGTGATTTTATTATCGCGAGTTTTTGATTTTCCCGTTTCTCTATTTATAATATTCCATACGGTTTTTATTTTATTGTCAGATGATTTGAGTTTAAGGCTAAGAAAATTTGCCTTAGCAGTTAAACAAACTTGCTTAAAGGTCCTCGAATAATTCTTAACATAATTTAGGAAGTCAGCGTTCTTATTGTCCTCCCTCTCTTTATATAGGTCATAAAGCCTATTTCTACTTTTATGAATGCCTGCAGTAGCCCATTCACTAAACTTGGTTTTCGACCCAGAAATAGTTTTAATTTTAAAATTGTTATTAAATTGATGCAGAATTAAGCCAAACAAGTCTTTATAAATACTATTACTCTCATTATGTAACAAAGGTAACACTGAGAGATTACTCTGAACTTTATTTTTGAATAATTCCAAACAATTACTAGTTAAAGGTCGGTATGTTATTGTCTGAGGTTTTTGATAAAAATCATTGACAAAGGATGCCCTCTGACCACTATGGTCCGAATTAAAACAATTAAATATTTCAATATCCAAACATTCGCAATTACAAAAAATATTATCTAAGCAGGTTGCACTACTAATACCTATCCGTGTGGGTTCGAAGAACAGATTACCTAAATTAAAAGATTTAAATAAACTAAGTAACCTAGTAGTACTATTTGACTTTTCGAGTAAGTTAATATTAAAATCTCCACAAACTATAACATGCTTCAGGCCACCACATGCTAACTTTAACACATGTTCCATAGTAGATTCAAATGTGCTAAAATCAGCCAATGGTGGCCTGTAAACACATATTATTATATAAATGTCTAGTTCGACGCAAGAAATTTCTACAATCCTTTCTATTGATAGCTTAACAATATCCTTTCTTTCTTTGGATTTAAGAGTACTTTTAACTATTATTAAAGAGCCACCATGAATGGCACATTTTCTAGCAAAATAACTAACTAATTCAAAATTTACAAAATCAAAAATTAATTGGTCTTGTCGAAGCCAATGTTCAGTAATACACATAATTTGTACGTTTTCATTGTCTAAGAATAACCCTATTTCTAGTTCTTTGCTGGAAAAACCTTGAATATTTTGATGAATTAAATTTATACTCAAGGGTATTATTTCTAGTGTAAATAATCGTGTCAGTTTAAAATCGTAACTTCTTTATTATATAAAAATATTGTTGAAAATGGTAACCACTAACATTTTTCTAATAAATATAAGCACGTATAAACGTTTATCTCCGGAAATTCAAATTTTATTTCAAGAAATAATTAATTAACATTTTGATTAATTTTGGAGTCATGTCCACATTATTGCGAGCAATGACGCAAATTTGTCCGATCTCTGGTGATTATACATACAATCACGCCTCTTTCTCGTAGGAGTAGGCAGAGACCACTTTCTTTCACTTTCTACGATCTAGACTACTTTTGTCGCTTCATGCACACACGAGAAGTGTCTTCATACAAGTGGTTTATGTGTGATAAATATTAATAATTTGTATGGTAAGGTATTCCACGAGATCAAACACGAAACACCAACATTTGTCCTAATGGTGCCGTCAATAGAACTTGCAAAAGATGTAAACAAAACCAAAGTAACCAATTCACCAGGATTACTCGATAATCACGTAATTTTAAAGATAAAGTGAGGTCTCTGCAATGATCTATACACTAGATCATTATTTTCATAGTAAGTTTACATACATAAACTCACGCCTTTATTCCCAGAGTGGGGTAAGCAGAGCTACAGAATTTCCAACAACTATAATTTTTTTTGATAATTCTGTAACCACATTTTGCACACTTAGGCGAAGACGTTTACCAGTGTATTAGTGACAGGTTGCAAGCCCATCGCCTAACAGTACTACACCTACACCTTTATTACCTTAGTCGGCTTTTTTTGTAAGTTTAAGATGAAATAACTATTCATGATTCGTTATTTTGAGTAAAATCACGCTTGGCGAATATTTAAGGTTATGTACCAAACAGTACTAATTTGTTTACATCATTCACAAGTTCTATTGATGGCGACCTTAGCTAAAATTCATGATTAGGAAGTATGGAATCCCTTGTATCAATCAATTTAATGTGATTGTGTTCAGCAATAATTTAATGAGATTGTGTTCAGCAATAATTTAATGAGATTGTGTTCAGCAATTCTACTTTAAAAACAAGAAGAAGAAATGGTGTATTAATTGATGTGCAGGTAGTATAATAAGCAATGGTCGAATGCTTAAATTACTCTAAATCTACTACTCTATCTCTAATTATTTGTTTTCGTTATATTGAAATGACGTTTGTTTATTATGTTATGAGTCATAACCTGATCAAAGTAAAAAAACTATTTCCAAATAGCTCCGTCATTTTTAGGGTTCCGTAGTCAAACTAGGAACCCTTATAGTTTCGCCATGTCCGTCCGTCCGTCCGTCCCCAGTCTAGCTCAGAGACTCATAGTACGAGAAAGCTGTAATTTGGCATGAATATACATATGAGTCACGCCAACAAAGTGGTAAAATAAAATTTTGAAAAATATTTTTTTTATTGCACCTCCCCTACACGTAACGTGGGGAGGTTTTTTTTTTTCTTGTCTACCCCATAGTGTGGGGTGTCGTTGGATAGGTCTTTCAAAAATATTGCGGGTTTATGAAAACAATTTTTCGATTCAGGGATCCGTTTATGAAATATTAAGCTTTAAAGCGCTATTTTTTGTTAGAGTCAAGTGTCCCCCCCCCCCCCCTCCCTACAGCCAAAACTACAAATACTAAAAATCTGAAAAAAAACTCACGGCTACGTAGACAAGATTAGTTCCTGAGATACAGGCGACTAAAGTGTTTATACCTATCAAAATCGCCTATGATAACTTTGATAGAAAAATTTGCTAACGGGGCGTGCAGGACGCGCGGGGGGAGTCTGTCCAAGTAACAAATCGAGCGACAGCCGCGCTCATAAGCGCGAGCGCCTAGATGCTGTTCGGACGTGCCCCGGAATGCTACCTACAAGTTTGCGATTTGCGATCTGAAAGTTTACAAATAATCGATTAGATTATTGATTTGAGTCGAGTATCGTTTGGAAAACTTAAAATTCTATTTATTGGCCCTTGTTTTTTTTTCAATTTCTATTAATTACTTTATAAAAGATTAAACTTTTATTGTAATTTAAAGTCGGTTTGAAGCAGTTTAGATACCTAACTACCTACATAGGTAGGTATACTGACCTCACACTTAAAAGCTTGGCTCTTGTTTGAGATATTATATACGAATTTATAAGAAAAAGAATCATTACTAACAATAAGTAGACTTAATTAGTTCCTGAGATACCTACAGGCGACTAACGGGTTTATACCTACTAAAAATCATCTAAGACAGCGCCAAATAACTAAATAGAAAATTGGTTCATACATGTTGATTTTTGAGATAGTTTTTTGTGTTTGTCGTTACGGCTTCGGAACCCTACACTGAGCATGGTCCGACATGCTCTTGCCCGGTTTTTTGTTGTAAGCAGGCGAGGTAACTTTTTTTTAATTATTTAAATAACGACATAATCTTGATCTTCTGGCTTTTCTTTCAAATAGTTTTGGAAAAGGCAGATGTTTTTTTCGAGTATCCCAATTGACGTCATGGGTTACTCTCAAAATTCCCTTTTCGCCAAAGGACCATTTCAGCTAGATGACAACAGTAAAATACACAGTCAGCAAAGAGTCAATTCATCTGAATGACATGAAAGTAGAGTACTCTCTCAGTCAGCAGTGTCAATTTAGCAGGGCGGCTCCGAATTTAAGTGAGCAAGTAGACAAAGGTTTGGAAATATAAATGGTCCGTATGATTAAAATACCTAATTAGCCGAATTAGTCGATTGACAAACACAGAACGACTTATGCCCGGTTCCTATATTCAAGAAACGAATCGTTTTCCTTACGTCTCGTTAAAATTTGACACATTTTGTACGTAGCAAATGTCAAATTTTAACGAGGCGTAATGAAAACGATTCGTTTCTTGAATATAGGAACCGGGCATTAGTAGCAAAACGTTTGGAAATGAAGTGGTCCGTAAAATTTGAATACCAAATTCGTCGAAAGTAAAATGAGTTGATTTTAATTATCAAGTGTCATCAACTCGCCGTTTTAAGATCCAGACGTTTTGCTAACGTGCCATTTGGCGGTCATGTCTATTTAGTAATTAAGAAATTTTGAGATACAAACGATTCGCTCCGGACCATTTAGTGTTTGTCTATTAAGTAATAAAGACATTCTAAGATAAACACGTTTCGTTTTCCCCACATATTATACCGACGCGGATTCGGCTTAAGCCGGAAAGAAAATATTTATGTCCATGTCTATGCAATAAGAGCATGCACTTAAGTACTTAAGTAGTATTTCGTCGAATACATTTTAGGAGACCTTAACTCACAATCATGGTCTATCCCCATTTGTGACCCCTGGTACAAATGAGAATTGTTTCTTCCCAGCTGTCCCCATTGGTAATAATTAGCATTTATTTTCTCACTTGTGCCCACGGGAGACAAATGGGAATAGACTGATGATAGTGGGTGTGGGTGGGTAATTATTGGGTGTTTATCATTAATTCCGCATTTTCAGTGGTTAGAGAAATATTGAGCAATTGGGGATATCCCAGAAGTTCCATATTTTCTAGTTCCATATGGATCTACCGGGATATTCATTTTGAAGGAAATGTCCCAGAAGTACCATATGGAAATACTGGAACATATTCATATTAAATGTCTACCTCTGCTAAGTATGACCTTTGTATATAGATATATATATATTTATTTATTTATTTTACATAATTGGCCACTTCTTCACATTGATTACCTACATACTTCAGTTAACATTGTCAAGTATATGACACTTCAGGTTTTACTTTGTTTCTTATACAAGTGATCGTGTCCCTCTGTAAAAAATGTGTTTTACAATCGTAAAACGCGGCCGAAGTAAGCACGACGTGTTACAACATCTCGGGCACGAATATTGTTATCACTCAAATTTTAGTAAAACAAAAACCCATAATATGTGCAGTGCCAACCCTAGCGTTTTCAATGATTTTGCAACACTGATAACGGGGTATGCTCCGAAGATACTAAACTGATTTCAAACTAAAATAAAAACAAAACTAGGTGTAAAGCCTAGTATGTAGTTCCATATAGAACTATTGGGATCATTTATTTGACATATACATATGTACCGATTGTTCCATATGGAACTAGAATTATGAAAATTCTGGGATATCCCCAAACAATTTATGCGATTGTTTTCAGGACCCGTCGAAGTTCGTTGCTGCTGCCGCTGTCGTCTCCCCAGCTGCTGGCGCTGTAGATGCTCCTAAGGTAGAGGAGAAAAAGGTTGAAGAGGAAGAGCCGGAAAGTGATGACGACATGGGCTTCGGTCTCTTCGACTAAGCCGACATGGCTCTCGTGGTCGTTTACGCGTTAGTAGGTAGCTAAACGCCGCCGGACTAGACACCCAAATGGCGGCTGGCACAATCTGCAAGTGATGTAAATAAAGCCACTGATGATATTATCTGTCTTTTATTATGGCTTAGACTCAACACACCACATATTGATTCCGTTTTAACCAGGGTAGGTCGGTTCAAGATTGCGGCTACTTTTTCTCGCTGTCCACGGGTTTGTAGTCTGAGACTACTCAGATCCCCAGATATCGATTTTGGAAACAATCTTATAACTAAAAACTTGAAGATGGCAGCTCTTTTCCGCAATCGTTAACCCTTTAACCGCTTACAATTTTTCATAGAGCATGCTCGTGTCGCCGCCGTTACGAAGATGCCCCACGCAGAGTAGGGCTTGAATAATCCATGTTGCGATATAATGGATTTATTTTGAAATAAACTATCTTCGGTAAAAAAATATATTTTACCACCATATCACATAATGACACTACATATTGTAATTCTGACCGTTATCTTATTAATTTGGGTGCAGACTCGTGGTCACCCCAGTTTGTCACCCCAGTGCCTTTCGACGGAGCCCTGCCCATGGCAGGGCTCCTATTTCTGAGCGATTTGCCTTTCGGGCATCTTAAGATACCTAACGAACCTAACCTACCTACTTTTGCGGAATAAAAATTATTTCTGACGAATAACCGACTAAAGCGAATAGCACTGGGGTGACAAACTGGTGTGACCACGAGTCATCCGCTATTAATTTATCCAAGAATTAAATGAATTATCTGTTTATACAGGGTGTCTCATTCAAATCGGTCAGTATGGGAAAGTCTGAAACTATAAGACATACGAAGATTTGTTCTTAGGAACCATGTCACCGATTTTGATGAAAAGAAAAACTGCATTCATACATTTGAAAAAAAAACTGTACCCAGCTAGGGAATCGAACCTGGTTGTTTTGAAAAAATAAACTTACACTATTTCTATTCAGATATCGATTGTGTAGGTCTTAAGCAGTAAATGTTTCTAAGAAACATGATGTCTAAAATCCAGAAAATGCATTGTTTTCACATAATTTTAATTTATTTTAATAGATGTTCGAAGTGACCACCGTTACACTATTCAACAAGTTCAGGCATGTAAAATTGTTTTTACCTAAACGTGTTGAATATTGTATTGAATAAAAACGTGGTCACTTCTAACACCTACTATGATAAATTAAAGTATGTGAAAACAATGCATTTTATTCATTTTAAACATCATGTTTCTTAGAAACATTTACTGCTTAAGACCTACACAAACGATATCTGAATAGAAATAGTGTAAGTTTATTTTTTCAAAACAACCAGGTTCGATTCCCTACCCGGGTACAGTTTTTTTTTCAAATGTTTGAATGCAGTTTTTCTTTTTATCAAAATCGGTGACATGTTTCCTAAGAACAAATCTTCGTATGTCTTATAGTTTCAGACTTTCCCATACTGACCGATTTGAATGAGACACCCTGTATATTGTCACAGACATATTTGTATCATGGTCAGACCTTTAATAACCGTTATTTTCGTGTAACGTTATGGTTCATAACGTTATTTTACTCGAATAACGTTATACTATAACGTTATTTGACGTCATACTTGTAGCGGTATTCATTATAACGTTATCAAACAAAACGCTATACTTATAACGATACTTCGGTTAGCGCTATAATAACGTTATAGACCATCTCTTTCTTACACTCAATTTCACTCACTCCCGCGCTTCGTGCGGCTGCGGCTTATGGCGCATGACATTGTTTTGCCTTGCCGTTGCCGTTGCCTGCTTTATACCGATGTTTTAACTGTACTGGGTAGTGATTCTCTGAACAACGACGGTCGGACGGACGGACGAGTGAATGTCCAAGCGGCGAGTTTAAGTAGTCCCGTCAGTGCGAACATAACATATTTTAGCGCGTGCATTTTCAATTTAGCAGCGTGGTTTTTAAATTAAGCTGCCTTATACGTTCGATCCATCGGCAGAAAACATGCTGCTAAATTGAAAATGCACGTCCGACCGTCCGTTGTTTTTAACCCCCGACGCAAAAAAGAGGGGTGTTATAAGTTTGACGTGTAAGTGTGAGTGAGTGAGTGAGTGAGTGAGTGAGTGTGAGCTAGTGTGAGTGAGTGTGAGTGTGTGAGTGAGTGAGAGTGTGAGTGAGTGAGAGTGTGAGTGTGAGTGAGTGAGAGTGTGAGTGTGAGTGAGTGAGAGTGTGAGTGAGTGAGAGTGTGAGTGTGAGTGAGTGAGAGTGTGAGTGAGTGAGAGTGCGAGTGAGTGAGAGTGTGAGTGAGTGAGTGAGAGTGTGAGTGTGAGTGAGTGTGAGTGAGTGAGAGTGTGAGTGTGAGTGAGTGAGAGTGTGAGTGAGTGAGAGTGTGAGTGAGTGAGTGAGTGAGAGTGTGAGTGAGTGAGAGTGTGAGTGAGTGTGAGTGAGTGTGAGTGAGTGAGAGTGAGTGTGAGTGAGTGAGAGTGTGAGTGAGTGAGAGTGTGAGTGAGTGAGTGAGAGTGAGTGTGAGTGTGAGTGAGTGAGAGTGTGAGTGTGAGTGAGTGAGAGTGTGAGTGAGTGAGAGTGTGAGTGAGTGAGAGTGTGAGTGAGTGTGAGTGTGAGTAAAAAGAACCGCATCCAAATCGGTTCATCCGTTTGGAAGCTAAGATGCCCGTTATAAACTAACACCCCTCTTTTTATTTATTACTTATTTGCCATTATTCATTTCATGTGTTTAGAGACACGTTGCGAGCTAAAGTCATATTGTTAATTTGAAAAAGTTAAAAAACCCCCGACTCAAAATAGTTTGTAATAATAATAGTAATAATAAGGAGTTTGGCCCTATTTTAAGTTTAATTATAAGTAGGTATTAATATTTTGATTCAAGCGTCGACACGTCGGGGGACCGCTAAGTAAACTACCTAAATAATATAAAAACCGGGCAAGAGCATGTCGGACCATGCTCAGTGTAGGGTTCCGAAGCCGTAACGACAAACACAAAAAACTATCTCAAAAATCAACATGTATGAACCAATTTTGTATTTAAAGTTATTTGGCGCTGTCTTAGATGATTTTTAGTAGGTCTCAGGAACTAATTAAGTCTACTAAGTAATGATTCTTTTTCTTATAAATTCGTATATAATATCTCAAACAAGAGCCAAGCTTTTAAGTGTGAGATCAGTATACCTACCTATGTAGGTAGTTAGGTATCTAAACTGCTTCAAACCGACTTCAAATTACAATAAAAGTTTAATCTTTTATAAAGTAATTAATAGAAATTGAAAAAAAAACAAGGGCCAGTAAATTAGTGCAGTCATTGAAGCGAAAAATACGGTCTTACCTCCGAATTTTTTTACTGTGAACCGATTTGCATGAAATTTTGGAATTAGGCTCATCTTACCCTTAACTTCAAAAGTGAAAATGATCTGAACTCCGCCTATTATTTTTAAGGGGTGTAAACAACCCCTTAATGGAAAAAATTTAATTGAGCCATTTTATCGCTAGAAAACATGTCTAATAGTAAGTGGTGAAATTGTAAAGTGTTTTCTAACACAATTACCTCATATTAAAATCATTTTCAACCCCTTGAAAATCTTACAACCCTTGCAAACAACCCCTAAATTGAAAAAATCACAAAAAAATACTTTGGTATGACATAAAAAGATGTAAATATAGAGTAGGTAATATTTTATATTCTCTATAATAATTATCAAATTTTTAACCCCCATTCAACCCTTAAAAAGTACCCCTTGATATTTTTTTTTTTTTTATAAAATGAAAAAGATTTAAATATCGAAAATGATTATCATATTCTTAAGCTTTTCTACCCTTAAAACTACCCCAATATTAAAAAAGTAAATATATATGATTACGGCTACCATTTTACGTATATAAGTTAGTAACATAAGTTTTTGGACCATAACTCCTTCAATTTTCATGCTATCACAAATTTTAAAAAACCATTGTAAAGATAATTAAAAGAGCTACAACATCCTTTATTGCAATACATAGTAAAAAACCTTTTTCTAAAACGGTGAAGGGTTAAAGGGCTTAAGAGAGGCTGTGATTGCGCTGCCACGCGCTCTTTAAACAATCATATCTCCGTCATTTTTTGTTTAACAGAAAAAACAAAAAAACCAAATTGTTTGTCAGAAAAATACCTAAATTTTTTATTTCTACACTTTTATACGTATCTGTCGTCATTTTTGAGATATTATGAAAAAAAGGTGGGTGTTTTAAGAATTTGAAATTTTTTGATTTTTTATAATCGTGACTTTTTTGAAAAATATGTGTCCTGAAGCAGCCAAATTGATACAATCTATCAAACTCTTCATAATAAAGTTAATTCTAGGCGGAATACGATTAATTTTAATTTTGGTGGAAATGGCACTTATGAAACCCATTGATTTTTAAGGATAAACATTAGATGCTCCTCTTATTTGCAATACAGCTCACTTATTTTACGTGCAAAAGACTTTGAATAGTGCTCATTTTAAAGCTTATTTCAAGCACTACAAAACCCTTTTTTATTAGAATGCATAAAATGCATCTGCTCGCCGCTAGATGGCATTGACCACATCGATTAAATTTCAGACAATATAAAAACGGCTTTGATCTTTAATATCTAGCTTAATATTGCACTTAGAATACTTTATAAAAAACCAGATTGTTAATTTTTTTACCTGCTACAATTTTGTTTCTTATAAAATTTTCGTTAAAACGTATATTTTTGGAGATATTTGCAAAAAACCGATGAAAAACGTGAAAAAATTGCGAATTTTCAATTGCCAATAACTTGAAAAGTGTTGGATTTTTCGAAAAACTTTATTGATAATTTTTTGCTTAAAATTAGGCCTTCTATCGATATCCGAGATTATTTTGAAGAAATAAACAAACACCCCCGAGAAGTGGTGGCAACCACCCCCAGGGTGGTTGCGGAGTTCAAATCATTTTCACTTTTGAAGTTAAGGGTAAGATGAACCTAATTCCAAAATTGTATGCAATTCGGTTCACAGTAAAAAAAATCGGACCAATAATGCTTCAATGACTGCACTAAATAGAATTTTAAGTTTTCCAAACGATACTCGACTCAAATCAATAATCTAATCGTTTATTTGTAAACTTTCAGATCGCAAATCGCAAACTTGTAGGTAGCATTTCGGGGCACGTCCGAACAGCATCTAGGTGCTCGCGCTAATGAGCGCGGCTGTCGCTCGATTTGTTACTTGGACAGACTCCCCCCGCGCGTCCTGCACGCCCCGTTAGCAAATTTTTCTATCAAAGTTATCATAGGCGATTTTGATAGGTATAAACACTTTAGTCGCCTGTATCTCAGGAACTAATCTTGTCTACTTAGCCGTGAGTTTTTTTTCAGATTTTTAGTATTTGTAGTTTTGGCTGTAGGGAGGGGGGGGGGGACACTTGACTCTAACAAAAAATAGCGCTTTAAAGCTTAATATTTCATAAACGGATCCCTGAATCGAAAAATTGTTTTCATAAACCCGCAATATTTTTGAAAGACCTATCCAACGACACCCCACACTATGGGGTAGACAAGAAAAAAAAAAAACCTCCCCACGTTACGTGTAGGGGAGGTGCAATAAAAAAAATATTTTTCAAAATTTTATTTTACCACTTTGTTGGCGTGACTCATATGTATATTCATGCCAAATTACAGCTTTCTCGTACTATGAGTCTCTGAGCTAGACTGGGGACGGACGGACGGACGGACATGGCGAAACTATAAGGGTTCCTAGTTTGACGCGTGCAGCCCCCCCCCCCCCGTTAACAATTTTTCTATCAGTTATCATAGGCGATTTTGATAGGTATAAACACTTTAGTCGCCTGTATCTCAGGAACTAGTCATGTCTTCTTAGCCGTGATAGTTTTCCTTTAAAATTCGTTATATGCGCTTTCGTTGAAGATTTTTTTCAGATTTTTAGTATTTGTAGTTTTGGCTGTAGTGGGGGGGACACTTGACTCTAACAAAAAATAGCGCTTTAAAGCTTAATATTTCATAAACGGATCCCTTAATCGAAAAATTGTCTACACAAACCCGCAATATTTTTGAAAGACCTATCCAACGACACCCCACACTATGGGGTAAGCAAGAAAAAAAAAAAGGCATCCCCACGTTACGTGTAGGGAGTGCATTAAAAAAAAATATTTTTTTAAATTTTATTTTACCACTTTGTTGGCGTGACTAATATGTACATTCATGCCAAATTACAGCTTTCTAGTACTATGAGTCTCTGAGCTAGACTGGGGACGGACGGACGGACGGACATGGCGAAACTATAAGGGTTCCTAGTTTGACTACGGAACCCTAAAAAACCCCAACTACTTAGCCGTTATAAAATACCCAACGCGGCGACGAGGCTTGTATCCAAATATTCATACCTACTTACAGACAATTTGTTGAGAGAATAACACCCCTGGACGGTAGGCAGAAAAGACGACAAGAAAATGGTTATACTCGTATCTGGCAACGTCGCGCAATGCATGAATCCAGCGCCGATGCACACGCCAGTCGGCCAGTTACGCAAAATGCCTACCTGAGGAGCGGCAACAGCGCGTAGTTCATAAGTTGCATAACGTTATTATTTTGTTATAACGTTATTTAAGTATAACGTTATTAGGATTTCAGTTACGGTGTAGCATAACGTTATGAAAAAATATCGATATATTTAAACGGAATTTTGAGCACTAACGAAATATAACGTTATGATAACGATATTATTAATAACGTTATAAAGGTCTGATCATGGTCGCATCACTATAATTTGAAATTTTACATCTCTGACGTCAGAAGCGGTCTACTAAATAAGACATTGGCGTAGAAAACATTATACATTCCCTTTATTAGTGAACAATGTTGACATTACTAGGGAGGCGATTAAATATATTTGGAAACTATCGAATTAGAATTATTTAAATTGCATTTTACTTTGTTTAAACAATATTTAGGGTAAATCGCCTATTACTGGCCACCCTCTAGTAACTGGCCAACTGTGCAATAAAATGTGTAAAACAAGAGATTTGCTCACATTTTTGCGATTAAACTAGAATACCTAGATCCTGAGTTATTACCCGGAGTACTGTCCAAGTATCTTTACTGTCAGCACCAGTAAGAAATTTGCCCTTCGTATCGAAACGTCCCAAAAGCAAATAGTCCTATTAGCATAATGACCTAAAAGCAAATTGTCCCATTAGCAAATTGACCCGAAAGCAGAACGTCCCTTTCGCAAAACAACCTAAAAGCAAGTCGTCCTATTATCAGGTTGCCCTTTTAGCAAAACGTCCCGAAAGCGAAACGCCATGAAATCAGAATGACCTAAAAGCAAAATGTCCTATAAGCAGAACGTCCCATGGTGTAGAGACAAGAAAAAAAACGGCCAGGGGCCCGTTTAAAAAATATTATTTTAATTCAGTTGAAGCAAAATAAAGTAACAATGTGTTCAATCAACTAGCTCTTCCTAACTTATTACTTAACACCACAAAAAAAAAGCACTTCTTTCATTTCTAAATATATAAAAGGAGAAACTGACTGACTGACTGACATATCAACGCACAGCCTAAACGGCTAAACGTAGGCACTTGAAATTTGGATGGCACGTAGCTTAGGTACCGTAGAGGTGCACTAAGAAAGGAATTCCCGAAATTCCCATGGGAACGGGAATTAGCGGGAAAATCCTTTTGTATGAAAAATCTAAACCGCGTAAGATAGCAAAGCAACGAAGTGGTCACGGGTCTGCTAGTCATTTTATAAGCATGTCATTTTAATAACCGTCAGATAAAATTCTTTTAATAATGTGTTATCTTTTTCAAGAACTCGTAAGATGAAATTTCACCAATTCTTAGTTTTTGCATCTCCCTATTATATTTTTTTTCAAATGTCATTACATTTCTTCACCAATTTCACAACACATTAATGAAACCTGGAACCAAGTAAAAGAAGAAAGCGTCGATTCGGACCTGGCTGTTTTTTTTCTTGTCTCTACACCATGGGACGTTCTGCTTATAGGACATTTTGCGTTTAGGTCATTCTGATTTCATGGCGTTTCGCTTTCGGGACGTTTTGCTAAAAGGGCAACCTGATAATAGGACGACTTGCTTTTAGGTTGTTTTGCGAAAGGGACGTTCTGCTTTCGGGTCAATTTGCTAATGGGACAATTTGCTTTTAGGTCATTATGCTAATAGGACTATTTGCTTTTGGGACGTTTCGATACGAAGGGGAAATTTGATGGCTAGTAACTGAATGACACTTTCTAAAGTGGCCAGTTATTGACGATTTACCTACCTATATAGAATCAAAAATTTGTACCGTAAGGGTACCTAGTTATTACAACTATAACATATATAATTACTTATAGAAAGTGAAGTGAGTAGTGGACTATCGTATTATCACAGAATAAGTAATAGTACAAGTACAGAAGCGACTCTCTGCACATTACTAGCGTCTTATAAATCAGACATTGGCTGACTGCTTCTTATGAAGTGTTGTAGAAAAAGTCATGGAATTTAGAAATGCACATTTCGTTTACACCTTAAAATTAATGGGAAGAACCAGTTTTATTATTTTTTATTTTATTAATAGCTTGATCTTTTATGCATAAATTATGTAGAAACGTCTGACATGTGTATGAGATGGCAACCGGTTTCTAAAGATTATGTAAAACAAATAATAAATAATATGAACAGCAAGAAGTCTCCAGGGAGCGACCAAATACGCATGTCTGACTTAAAGGTTATTGTTGATAAAATAAGCCCAGTTTTAGCTAATTTAATTAACCTAACGGTATCCAGTGCTAGATTCCCTAAAGTAGAAGTGCTGTAATAAAGTTTTATGTTTTAAAAGGGAAAACAGCAAGTCAAATAAAAACTAAGCTTGATCGTGTCTTGGGGGACTCTTCTCCGTCTTTTAGCACTGTCCACACTTGGGTGGCGGATTTTAAACGCGGTCGCCAAAGCTGTGAAGATGCTTCCCGCTGTGGCCGACCAAATGAGGTGACTACTCCGGAAATGGTAAATAAAATAAAAAAAGTTGTACTAGATGACCGCCGTTTGAAGCTAAGAGAAATAGCAGAGATTGTAAATATCTCGTCAGAACTGGTTTTTAATATATTGCATGAACATTTGTCAATGAAAAAGCTTTGTGCGAGATGGGTGCCGCGGCTACTGAACGACGAGCAAAAGCAGCGACGAGTGAATATTTCAAAGGAGTGTTTGCAACTTTTTAGACTCGACTCCAATGAATTTCTTCGTCGTTTCATAACGGTTGATGAGACATGGATACCAGACCTTTAATAACCGTTATTTTCGTGTAACGACGTTATTTTACTCGAATAACGTTATACTATAACGTTATTTGACGTCATACTTGTAGCGGTATTCATTATAACGTTATCAAACAAAACGCTATACTTATAACGATACTTCGGTTAGCGCTATAATAACGTTATAGACCATCTCTTTCTTACACTCAATTTCACTCACTCCCGCGCTTCGTGCGGCTGCGGCTTATGGCGCATGACATTGTTTTGCCTTGCCGTTGCCATTGCCTGCTTTGTACCGATGTTTTAACTGTACTGGGTAGTGATTCTCTGAACAACGACGGTCGGACGGACGGACGAGTGAATGTCCAAGCGGCGAGTTTAAGTAGTCCCGTCAGTGCGAACATAACATATTTTAGCGCGTGCATTTTCAATTTAGCAGCATGGTTTTTAAATTAAGCTGCCTTATACGTTCGATCCATCGGCAGAAAACATGCTGCTAAATTGAAAATGCACGCGCTAAAATATGTTTTGTTCGCACTGACGGGACTACTTAAACTCGCCGCTTGGACATTCACTCGTTCGTCCGACCGTCCGTTGTTTTTAACCCCCGACGCAAAAAAGAGGGGTGTTATAAGTTTGACGTGTAAGTGTGAGTGAGTGAGTGTGAGTGAGTGTGAGCGAGTGTGAGTGTGTGTGTGTGTGTGTCTGTGGCACTGTAGTTCTTAAACGGATAAACCGATTTGGATGCGGTTTTTTTTTATATGAAAGCAGGTTTCTTGTCGGTGGTTCTTAGACATGTTTTATCAAAATTGGTTCAGTCCTTTTTGAGATTTTGCTTTAAACCACCGCTAGAAAACTTGCTTTCAAATAAAAAGAACCGCATCCAAATCGGTTCATCCGTTTGGAAGCTATGATGCCCGTTATAAACTAACACCCCTCTTTTTATTTATTACTTATTTGCCCCCTATTATTCATTTCATGTGTTTAGAGACACGTTGCTAGCTAAAGTCATATTGTTAATTTGAAAAAGTTAAAAAACCCCCGACTCAAAATAGTTTGTAAAGGAAAACCTCTAAAAAGTAAAAAATAAGGAGTTTGGCCCTATTTTAAGTTTAATTATAAGTAGGTATTAATATTTTGATTCAAGCGTCGACACGTCGGGGGACCGCTAAGTAAACTAAATAATATAAAAACCCCAACTACTTAGCCCTTATAAAATACCCAACGCGGCGACGAGGCTTGTATCCAAATATTCATACCTACTTACAGACAATTTGTTGAGAGAATAACACCCCTGGACGGTAGGCAGACAAGACGACAAGAAAATGGTTACATCTGGCAACGTCGCGCAATGCATGAATCCAGCGCCGGTGCACGCGCCAGTCGGCCAGTTACGCAAAATGCCTACCTGAGGAGCGGCAACAGCGCGTAGTTCATAAGTTTCATAACGTTATTATAACGTTATTAGGATTTCATTACGGTGTAGCATAACGTTATGAAAAAATATCGATATATTTAAACGGAATTTTGAGCACTAACGAAATATAACGTTATGATAACGATATTATTCATAACGTTATAAAGGTCTGATGGATACACCACTACACGCCGGAGACCAAAGAGCAATCTAAGCAGTGGACGAAAAGTGGTGAACCCGCACCTAAGAAGGCAAAGACTACATTATCGGCAGGCAAAGTGATGGCAACTGTATTTTGGGATGCTAGAGCCGTAATTTTTGTAGACTATCTTGAAAAAGGAAGAACAATAAATGGCCAGTATTATGCAAACCTTTTACAAAAACTGAGCGACGTAGTTAAGGAAAAAAGACCCCATTTGGCTAAGAAAAAGATATTATTCCATCACGACAACGCACCAGTTCACACGGCTAGAGTTGCTATGGCAAAAATTCAAGAGTTACGGTTGGAATTATTGTCTCACCCACCATATTCACCAGATTTGGCCCCCTGCGACTTCCATCTGTTCCCAAATTAAAAAAAATGGCTAGGGGTGACGTAAATTTTCCACCAACACCGAAGTCATTGACGCCGTTAATGGCTATTTTGAAGGACTCGATAGAAGCTTCTATAAAAATGGGATTTTGGCTCTGGAGAAGCGTTGGGTAAAATGTATAGAGTTAGAAGGAACATATGCAGAGAAATAAATTAGATTGTTACAAAAAAATAAATTTTTCTTCTTCATTTCGGATACTTATCGATCAGCCCTCGTATGAGTGAAAAAAAAAAAAAAAACATTATTCAAATATTCAAATGTATTTATTTATTTTACTACCCTTACCGAGTGCCATGAAATTTGAACGTTGATACCGATGTATACTTATTATACTTCGATGACTCAGCCAATATAATAAGTACCTACCTATGTCTTAAGTGCTCTGCTCTCATATTTCAGGATTTGTAGGTCTTATTTATACTGTCGTTATTTATACGTCGAGATGGAGAAAGGGACAAAGCATTAATACCTATTATTTTGTTATACACAACATACCTATGTATTGTATGTACCTGTAGGCTTTATGATGGTCCCACAAAATGATTAAACTACTTTATTGGTAATACTTTTATTAAAAATAGCAACTAAAAAGCGAAAGCAAAGAAATAATAAATTGGAAGAAAGATAAGGCGTGCGGTCAGCGCGGCTCGCATCGAGATCTGTCGGCCGGTGGTGCCACGCGCCCCCGCGCCGGCCTGCGTCGTCAACATCCTCCACCCCAGTGCTGCTTAGCAGCACTCATCAACAATCGGTATTCGGGCGACGCGGGCGGCTGACCTTACAAGCAGACCAGTCTGGGTTTTAATTTTGACGGCTCTCACTCTTCCATCTCTGCCCGGCATCACCTCATTTATCAGGCCTCGTGGCCAGGTGTTCCGCGGTCCATCTGGGTCAACAATTAAAACGAGGTCTCCGACTTGTAAAGGCCTGTTCTCCTGATTCCACTTTCTGCGTGGTAACAAATCCGGTAAAACTTCTTTAACCCACCTCTTCCAGTAAAAGTCAGCCAGTCGTTGGGCTATTCTCCACTGTTTCCTTAAATAAAAATCAGTGTCATTGTATGCGCCAAGGTGAGGTAGGTTCGACGACGACCCGATAAGAAAATGGTTAGGTGTCAGCGTTTCAGTGCTGCCTGGTTCCACAGAGACATGCGTCAATGGCCGACTGTTCACTAGATTTTCAACTTCAGCCAGTAATGTATTTTACGTAACACCTGGCCATAATGTGAGTTTTATCGCACGCTGCGCGCACGGTAAAACTCGCATTGTGGCCAGGTGAAGACGTAAAAATGTGTACTCATCACGGGCAGTAAAAAAGAAAGCCCTCTATCGCATATTTACAACCCTCGCCTACGGCTCGGGTCTCAAATACCTGCGATGTCGGGCTTTCTTTCTTTTACAGCCCTTGTTAAGTAATGTACTATAAAGTCTCGTCTCGTGGGGCTCGCTCTTTTAATACAATTTTGAGGCTAGTCTTAACGCTCCGAATCAGCCTCTCCCATGCTCCACCCCAGTGTGGGCTTGCAGGGGGTATGAATAGTAGATTATACACCGAGGGGATAAAGCACAGTTTTATGTCACGGGCGCGATATTGAATCCTGAACGTAACGAAGGACTCCAGATTTAACTCCCGAGCGCAGCGAGGGTGTTACGAGTTAATTCCCGAGCGAAGCGAGGGAATCAAGAAGAGTCCTGAGCGCAGTGAGGGGTTCAAGCGCGCCCAAGACGAAAACAGCTTTATCCCCGAGGAGTGTACTCTACTTTTCTCACCTTTTGCGAGACAATAAAAAAGCGAGTCTACTAAAGACAGCGTTTTATTAGATATAGTAAATTAAAATTAAAAGTGAAAATTGATATTTGATGTTTTCTTCAATTTTGATATATTTATTTAAAACTTTGCAGTTATCACCAATGTATTTTATTGCAGCGTCTTACAATACTCGCGGCTTTTGTTTAATTTCAAATGTGTTCCATTCAGCTTGCCGTGGCCAGCTCGATTTTAGAAAATGTTCGATTTTCAAATTAGGTTGGACGCGGCGGTGGCGGCGGCGCCGCGCCCGGCCTTCGAGTATTAGTTGATATTTTATTACGAAATTAGACTTTAAGGCCATTGTAATAAGAACTATGAAAAGTGAAAATATTACAACCCAGCGGGTTATAATGAGATTCAGTACAACATTACACCCCGGCTAAAGCCAAGGGCTTTAATGATTTGGTTTGCGTAAGGTTTGCATGATATGTAATTTGGCATTGTCGAGCAGGTGGTGTGAAAAGTCCATTTTGTTCCATACTTCATGGAATTGTTTTTTAGGTATTCCTCGTCTAACTCTTCAATTGACCGTTTCAGCTCTGTTTCGGCACCCTTAAAATTAGTGGCGTTATGTGAGAATAAATTCTGAGGCCATCCTCGCCGCGCGGCCATTCTTCGCAAAGCCATTATGAATGAGTCAGAGGTAAGAGTACTCACAACTTCGATATGAATTGCTCTCACTGTCAAACATGTAAACAGGACTCCATATCTTTTTTCGCGTTTTCGGCCGACTGTGACCTCCATGGGGCCGAATAGGTCAACGCCACAAAAGGAAAATGGACGCTGATGGTGAGCAACTCGAGCCTTCGGTAAGTCTCCCATTCTTGGGATCTCTTGTTTACATTTACGTATTTTACAAAACATACAATTCGATGTTATGTTTTTGACTGTTGGTCTAATCCTTAATATATAAATCTTCTGTTTCAGGTTATTAACGACTGTTTCCTGGTTCCCGTGCGCCTAGAACTAGGTTTTACAATACAATGCCATATGTCCAATTGAGACATCATGCTATAAGAAACGCACTACCTAAGTGGTAGCTTAGGTACAGTCTATTTAGTTCCATCAAAAATAAATAAATTACCTAGGTATATGAACAAAATATCCACATCACGGGTTATTACTAAGTATTCGTTCAGCTAAAAAAAACAACTGATTTTATTTTTTCATAAACCAGAAGCGTTTTAGGGTTAATATTTGGTAAAATTACTTATACAAAATATTCCAGTAAAAGGAAAACTATTGCCTCGCCAAGGGCAGTTTCACCGTGCTTACCCGGCTATAAGTACCCTTTATGTTTGGCTGTGAGGCGCGAGGCCACAACGCTTCCACAAGTGTTCGGGTTTTGTTTATAATTGTGTAGGTACATTACACGTCAGGCAGCTGCTATCCAACGGATGCAAACCCACCATACGCCTAGGGGTAGGGTAGGGTGGGACTGAACCATATCACCGTAGTAGTGTTGGGATTTTATGTAAGTATTTATACTTTGTCATATGGGATGCTATTAAAGGGTACTTCCACTTCGACCAACTGAACTGATCAACGGATCAAAATTTGTATCATAAATAAATATGAGGTAGGTTTAGGTTATGTTAGATTTTCAACCGGCCCGAAAACCAAATCACGTAGGAACAGGGGCTCCGCGAGAGCAGAGCTCCGTCGACTCTGTTCAATTGTATTTTGAAATATAACATTTGGTCAGTTGGTCCGAAGACTGCGCCTAGCAAACGCCGAGCGTCCAGTGGCGCCCTCATTACTATTATTGGGTTTTCTAATTAACTAAAGAATTTCCTTGGAACCAAACAAAATGTATTTGTAGCGCAAGTATAATACACAATTTATGGGATACGTAACAAAAAAAACAGGTGTCATCTGCGTATAGTGACCAGGGACCGGACCCGCTTACCCTAACCCGGGGTTTTTAAAGGGTTTTTATAGCGCTGATTTTTATAAACCCGCACATTTCGGTAAGCGCTTCATCGGGTTACACATTAAACGGATAATCCATTCGATTGAGTTAATTTCGCTTACCGCTTACCAGTATCAAAACCTCCGAATGGGTTACCGCTTAAAATACCTTCAAGCAATTTTAGTTCTTAGACGAACTACGTACGACATATTTTTGGACCGTTTATAGAAACCTATAGAAACCAAAACTCGGGCGGCGGCGCGCGGTTCAATCAAAGGTGAGTGCAGTGGCCTGTGGCACGAGCCGCTCGTGGCGGCATTTGTCAAAGCTTTATGAATTGCCGCCGTCGCAGCCTTGGTCCTTGATCTTTAAGCATATTGTTGACGACGTCACAAGGCGAGAGAGGGCAAAGCGCGCGGGGACAAGAGGCGCCGGCGGCCGGACGACAGAACCTCAAAGACCACGGCGCAAGACGCGCGCGCATCTCAACTAGTTTTTAACGTAATTAAAAGCACCGTTGTAATTATTATACCTATTATACTACATTGAAGAAACTGCATCTTTTTATTGTGTTCTTGCCTGAACATAATTGGCGACCGTGACAGGACTCACTACGTCATAACGGGACTCGTCGATACCGTTAACCAACGGTCATAATTGCAATATCGCCACATCATCGCATCCGATAGTTGGCTGGACCTGGCTATTTACAAGAGAAGTTAACCAGTGGCATAACTACACGGCGAGATCTCAACATCCAGGGGAGTAGCTCTGTTCTTTATCCTTTTTTTTCCTAAATTTATACCTACGTCCCTCTTTAATTTGTGTGGGAGTGAGTTCATCTGTGAGTGTGTGAGACTAGTAGTTTTAGACAGTGATGTAGTGTTACCTAAATAATTACATGTATTACTCTCACGCACACAAAGGTGATAGGTTAGTAGTAATTACACTTTAACGTGCTTAGTCTTCGTGGCAGCTTTTCCCTTCGTCTTAAATTGCAAAGTGCTTACTTAAATTCAAGTACCACCTAATGCTACAAGTGTAAAGTGCTTAGCTCTTAAATTTTAGCTACTCGTTAATATTTTTGATGCGCTGCGTTTCCGTAACTTTAATAATTTCTTCCTCCTTATATCTAAGCTATTTTAATTGCACTTAACTTCTGCAGTTTAAAATTACAAGTGTAAGGTGCTTAGCTCTTAAATTTTAGCTAATCGTTAATATTTTTGATGCGCTGCGTTTCCGTAACTTTAATCATTTCTTCCTCCTTATATCTAAGCTATTTTAATTGCACTTAATTTCTGCAGTTTAAAATTAAATCTGTTGTGCCCTTATTAGTTGCATACCTATTTACGAGTAATAACTTTTCTTCTCTTGATTGTGCTTATAGGCTACCTACCTACCTAATTTATCCTTAAATTTAAACAAGTAAATAACATTTTTTAAAGCTATCGCCGAACATTCCAGGCGGCATCGATTACGTAACAGTCGAGCGCCTGTGCGCTTGCGCTTTGCAAGTGTGCATTATCATCGCTCACCGTGTTGCGCACGGCGCAGCACTGAGTCGCGGCGCCGCCACGCTGTCGAGGTGCGCGGCGCGACGCTGTGTCGCACCGTGTCTGCGCGGCTCCCCCGACCGCTTCTATTGAAACTGGTTTGATGCATATTTACCTTGTTTAACTCATTATTAACGCCGTAACAAAATGCCTCTTGAGCAAGATTTGAATCAGGGTGGATGTTCTACTGGTAGTTCCGAGTTAAAGAAAAGAAAGGGATTAGTAAAATCGCGAGGATCTTTAAAGAGTCGCTTAACAAGGTTTAAAGATTAATGTTTTAGCGTTAAATACTGGAAAACCAGAGGACATTGGGGACATAACACTTAAGGAATTAAAACTTCGAATTAATAAAATTGAAATTTTTTTATGTGAGTTTAGTGAAGTTCAGTCGCAAATAGAATTGATATCATCATGAGGATGACAGCGAGTTAAATACCTTTGAGAATTCATTTTATAGTACACTGTCCTTGGCTCGACATATTCTTGAATCACGTGTTAAGGGTCAGGAAGACAATGACGACGATCTTCATTCAGCTCGTTCATCGTGCAATAGTTGCAGTCATAATAATTCGAGTAATGTGAGACTTCCAACTATAAAGTTGCCTACGTTTGACGGGAACTACTTACATTGGTTGGAATTTAGGGACACATTCGATTCATTAATTCATAAAAATGATTCTATTGTAGATATAAATAAATTTCATTATTTGCGCTCGTCGTTAGAGGGTAGTGCAGCCTTGATTATAAGATCACTTGAATTTAGCTCAAAAAATTATGCCGTGGCTTGGGATTTAATTTGTGAACGTTACAACAACAAAAACCTTCTTATCAACAACCACTTAAAGGCGTTGTTTGAATTAGAATGTATCTCAACTGAATCGCACAGAGCGATACGGTTCCTTATTGATCATGTGTCTAAAAATCTAAGGGCGCTTAACACTTTAGAACAGCCCACTGATAAATGGGATACTCTCATAATATACTTGATGTCTACCAAGTTAGATGTGACTACCTTTAGCAAATGGGAGGAGTACAAAAATGGCCTTAAGGTTTTACCTGAATTTACCGATTTTATAACATTTTTACGTAATCGTGCTGACATTCTCGAGACTACGGCGAGTGGCAGAAGTGACAAACGCGACAATAGATACAACTACACTAAGGATAATAGTTATAAAAGACCTGAGCCTAAGGCTAAGGACTATTACCATAATAAAACTTATAAAAGCTTTGTAACTTCGGCCAACGCCAATGGCAATGCCAAAGCCAATGCCAACGTCAATGGCAATGCCAATGCCAGTGCCAATGGCAATTACAAGGTCAATGCCAGTGCCAATGCCAATGCCTGGCAAACTTCATCATCATGTCCATTTTGCAATCAGCCACATCGGATCGTAGATTGTTATTCATTTAAACAATTATTATCCCCTGAAAATAGATGTGTCGAAGTTTCCAACTTAAAACTGTGTGTGAATTGTTTGCGAAGGGGTCACGCTTCAAACGAATGTCGGCTTTTAGGTACCTGTAAAACCTGCAGGAAAAAACATAACACGCTATTGCACGTGAATAGTACCTTACCTGAGACGAGCGCTACAGTGACTCATTGTGGTCACGTGCCTATATGCCTGCCGGCTCAGGCTACCAGTCAAGTTCTTCTTGGTACAGCTCTAGTAAAGTTGATAAATCCTAAAAATAAAAATACTTACTTTGCCCGCGCTTTACTCGATGCTGGAAGTCAGTCGTCATTTATCACTACACATCTGAAAGAAAAAATGGAATTAGTTAGTAAAGGAACAGACACATTGTACATATCCGGTATAAATAACTGTCATATGCCTATATCGGACAGTTGCGAGATGACTTTAGAATCTCGTGTCACTGAATTTAATATACGTCTTAAATGCTTAGTGGTTCCAAAAATAACTGGTTTGTTGCCCAACACCTTAATAAACGTAACAACACTTGACTTACCTCAAAATATTCAACTCGCGGATCCTGAGTTCTTCCGCCCTTCAGATGTTGATTTATTATTAGGTGCCGAAGTATTCTTCGAACTCATGTCACCTGCTCAAATAAAGTTGGGATCATACAAACCAGTTCTTCAAGAATCCAAGTTGGGTTGGATTGTGGCAGGTCCTATTTACAATAATAATGTGCAAGAAAATAAACAGGTGTATTGTAACTTCACTAAAGAGATCAGTGATCAGTTATCTAAATTTTGGAGTCTTGAAGAAATTCCTGCTACAAAACCTACCATGTCAGCTGACGATGATTTTTGCGAACGTAATTTCAACATAACTACCAAACGCCTTGAAGATGGTAGATTTTCGGTTTTCATGCCCCTTAAGGAGTCTCCAGAAACAGCTCTCGGTGATTCATTTTATGTAGCAGAGAAACGTTTCTTGAGTCTCGAGAAAAAACTTAACAGGAATCCTAACTTAAAACATGAATACTCTAACTTTATTGACGAATACGAGAAATTGGGTCATTTAACTGAAATCGTAAAACCACAATTCGGTTATTTTATGCCTCACCATTCGGTAGTACGTGAACATAGTGAAACCACGAAACTTCGGGTAGTTTTCGATGGATCCGCGAAGACATCCACCCATAAATCCCTTAATGAAATTCAATTCATCGGTCCCGTGGTACAGTATGAGTTGTTCAACATCCTGGTTCGATTCCGACAGCATAAATACGTTTTAACTGGAGATATCCAAAAGATGTACAGACAAATTATGATTGACGAGTCGCAACGACATCTCCAGCTTATTCTTTGGCGGAACGAATCTGACTTACCTCTTAAAGTTTTGCAACTTAATACAGTCACCTATGGAACGGCATGTGCTCCATATCTGAGTACTAGATGTCTCCTTCAGTTAGCAATCGAATGCTCGGATCCTGTAGTCTCTCAAGTTATTAGACATGATTATTATGTAGACGATCTCTTGACAGGTGCCTCAACTGAGGACGGGCTAGTTCACATTCAAAAAGGGGTGACCGAGGTTCTTAAGTCTGCTGGCTTTCCTTTACATAAATTTCGAACTAACTGTTCTCAAATACATAACGATGCCGCAGGATCTGATTCTATTAAGTTATTAAAGGAGTCCAGTGTATTGGGAGTGTTGTGGACACCTACTACGGACACTCTTCGATTTGAAATAAATATAAACACACATGAACAAAAAATAACAAAAAGAGTTATTTTATCAAATACATGTAAGATTTTCGACCCTTTAGGTTTGTTAAGTCCATGTACTATACTATAACACTTAAAATCTTGTTACAAAAATTATGGAAACTTAAATTAGACTGGGATGACCTTGTCCCACTTGACATTAAAAAGATTTGGGAAAAAATAATTAAAAATTTAAATTATTTGCTTTCACTATCAATTCCTAGGTACTTATGTTCTTGGCTCGACACCTATCGTCACCGAGCTTCATTGCTTCGCGGATGCCTCGCAGGATGCTTACGCCGCTTGTGTATATCTCCGCTCAATAAACAGTGATGGTAACATCACCACCATGTTGTTATGCGCTAAAACGCGAGTAGCACCCTTAAAACCAGCTACCATTCCCCGGCTCGAGCTTTGTGCTGCACTTCTAGGAGCACGGCTCGCAACCAAAGTTAGTGAAGCCCTTCGTTGTAGTATTGAAAGAAAAACGTTTTGGTCGGATTCAACTATTGTATTAGGGTGGATTAAAACGCAACCTAAACTCCTAAAATCGTTCGTTTGCAACCGCGTCAACGAAATTCACGAATTGACTGAGCGGGGGTCGTGGAGGCACGTTCCTACTGACGTCAATCCAGCTGACATGGCATCGCGAGGAATTGATCCTGCTTCCTTGATAAACTCCACCCTATGGTGGTATGGTCCCTTGTTTCTCTCAAAATCCGAATCTGAGTGGCCACAACAACGTGTTAGCACGGAACTCAATTTCCCGGAGGTTAGGGTTCACGTTCATCATGCTCAAACCACGGATCCCATAATCATAAATTTTAGAGATTACTCTAACTACCTAAGGCTAAAGCGTACATTTGCGTACATGTTAAGATTAATTAATAGATGCAAAAACTCTAAGGAAAAAATCCCTGACTCCCTTACTGAAACGGAACTTCATCAATCTCACATAAACCTTCTTAAACTGGCACAGCAGGAGTCCTTTAGTCATGAGATAAATGCAATTCGTGAAAATAAATTCATTAAACTAAAATCTAACATATTGCAATTATCTCCCTTTTTAGATGACATTGGATTATTGCGTGTAGGCGGGAGGTTAAAAAAAAGTTCCTTTAGAGAGCAATACTGGCCCATCGGTGGCAGAACACTGGCTCGGAGTATTGTGCGAAAATGCGTTACTTGTGTCAAATTAAATGCCAAAACTATGGAGCCATTAATGGGCAACTTACCTGCACCTAGGGTATCTGAATCATACACATTTCAGACTACGGGTACAGATTTCGCTGGTCCTTTCATGATTTCTAGCAAAAAGGGCCGCGGCAGTAAGACCACTAAATGTTATTTATGTATCTTTATTTGCTTCTCCACGAAAGCCGTGCATCTTGAAACGGTCAGTGATCTTACATCGATAGCATTCATTTCTTGCCTCAAGAGGTTTATTGCCAGACGAGGCCAACCAGAGTACATCTACTGCGATAATGGAAGGAACTTTGTTGGCGCGAGCAATGAGTTAGGCAGGGCCTTGCGATCAGACTTAAATATCATAACTGATTTCACAGCTAATAAGGGCATAAAATTTGTATTTAATCCCCCTTATTCCCCAACGTTCGGTGGACTTTGGGAAGCCGGCGTTAAGAGCACTAAATCCCATCTTAAGCGTATAGCAGGGAATATAAGTCTCACTTACGAGGAGTTGAGCAGGCTTTTCACACAAATTGAAGCGATCCTCAACTCCCGTCCCCTAACTCCCTTATCATCTGATCCAAACGACCTTTCTCCCTTGACCCCAGGGCACTTCCTCATCGGGCGGCCACTGACCTCTCTGCCAGGATTACAAAGGCCTGAAATAAGAATACACACGAGGTACCAACTGGTGGAACAACTCCGATGTCAATTCTGGGAGAGATGGAGAAAGGATTATCTAGCTGAACTACAACAGCGCACCAAATGGCGCCGCAGACAGACAAACCTGAAAGAAGGAGATCTCGTGGTCTTGAAAGAACCCAATTTATAGTTGGTTCCAGTTTAAATGACGAAAATGCACTTAAAACCAACCTTTAAAAACATCTATTGTTCAATTGTTATCTTCAAGTAGGGTTGTAAAACAATTACGCAGGTGTGTCGGTACGGCCAAAGTATACTGTGAACAAACAATCTTGATAGTTTTGATGTTGTTTGTCTGTATTTTACCGCACGACGTGCGTTTCTAAAATAATAATTAAATACTGTGTCAATATCACTTTGTACAATTTTTGAATAGTATTAAAAATAAATTTTTACCTGAGTGCGATTACGCACTGTACCTAATTGTATTTGGAAAACAATACACCCTACATAAATGTGTCTGGTTCAGGTAAAACCCACTAATCCTAACGTCGATTGTTTTTTGTGTATTATAATATTTGATAATGAATGTTAGCCATAAGAATATGCGAGATGTTGATTTATTATGTATCAATACTGACAACTTAAAATTATATTGAATGTTACATATAGGAATATTAATTAAGTATATTTTTGAATTACAATATAGATGGCTTAAAAAATCTTTTATTCAATGACCAAGAAGGGTTGAGCTACTCCAAGGCTCGTGCCACACTTCGGTCGTCCCTTTGTTATCTTTTCCTTTCATATTTAGCAACAAAAGAAGTTGTAAAATCCCGCGTTAAGTGCCTTTTCGTCATTTAAACTGGAACCAACTATACCACCACTTAACTGGAGACTTGGTCGAGTTCAGCGGCTGTATCCTGGTAGCGATGGAGTCGTCAGCGTTGCTGATTTCTTCACATGCCGAGGCGTCGAGCGACGAGCAATTAACAAAATCTGTCTCTTACCTGTCATGACAGACTCTCCAAAGAATCCTGAAGTCTTGGAAGAAGCTGCAAGTCCTTCCAAGGGCGGGGAGGATGTTGACGACGTCACAAGGCGAGAGAGGGCAAAGCGCGCGGGGACAAGAGGCGCCGGCGGCCGGACGACAGAACCTCAAAGACCACGGCGCAAGACGCGCGCGCATCTCAACTAGTTTTTAACGTAATTAAAAGCACCGTTGTAATTATTATACCTATTATACTACATTGAAGAAACTGCATCTTTTTATTGTGTTCTTGCCTGAACACATATTTTTGCAAAAATGTTGGGTCCTTGTGATCAATTTTTGGCGTAAACTACCTTTTGTCACTTGTTTGCCTATTTATTTGTTTATTGCACGCGAGCATTTCTCTTTTTTTTGCCACTATTAGTGACACCTCCAGATTTTAAAAAAAAATGGCAGACAGGTAGAGACCATCGAACTATGCAATAATTCAATAATATTGTAATGTGTCCCAAAATATTTGTATGGAAAGTTCCTTTTGTGTTACCGATAATTTTTGGTAACACAAAAGGAACTTTCCATACAAATATTTTGGGACACATTACAATATTATTTAATTATTGCATAGTTCGATGGTCTCTACCTGTCTGCCATTTTTTTTGAAAATCTGGAGGTGTCACTAACAGTGGCAAAAAAAAAGAGAAATGCTCGCATATTACTCGTCACTTTCTTAGTGATTTGCGAACGTTGCGCATCTCCGTAGTTATATTAGTAAGTGAAAGTTAATTTGATGAGCTAAGATTTGGTGTGTCGTTTTGGTAATAAGAGACTGTAATTAATCAAGTAAAGATATTAACTGTTATTGTTATTTAAAAAAAGTAGTAAGTGTACAGTCGCCATCAGATATATCGGAGCGGCCGAGGTACTCAAATATTTCTGAGCAGCAATAAATTTCAATAAATTCTTTACGGTAAATAAGGTCAATAAGATCTGAACATCCAATTCGCCACAAATATATGAGCAGTGGTTTTTCAATTAAATCTGAACACACACCGAGACAATAATATCTCAAAGCACAACTCGACAAAGTTATCTGCACAGACAGGGTGATCATAAATATCTGAACATTTAGGGAAAATATACCTTAAATCACTTAGCATACAGTTTAAAATTCTTTAACGTACTACGCTGGAATACATTTTCTATACACAACCACCACTATTAGTGATGTGATGACTGATAAAAGTGATAAATGATGATATATCGCCATTTACCTAGATCGATTACTTAAGTTTTACTTTCTCTTTCAATAAAAAGCAGTATTATTTATTAGATAGTTATCTTTTTTCTTCAATCGTAAAAAACACGTCAGCGGCGTGTAGGAGAGCTACCACTTAACATTACTTTACCTGGCTATTCCCAGTAGTCCGCATCCCTTTGTCGCACTATACCATTATTAGTTCCATAATGAAACTAGTTGGACTTTTTTTCTGTAGTTACACTCAACGAAGAGGGTTTCCCAAATAGAATTACCTGTTACCTGGACTTACATTAATAATAATGGGTTTAATTTAATGCAATTAAATGGACGAATGGAGATTTTTTCCCAGTTTTCCGCAGTGTGAACAGGGAATAAAATAGTGTAGTTTATGCAATAGTTGTATAAGAGAGGTCAAAAAAGATGAGTAGCGTGTGCGGCTCACATCGTAAAGGAAGACGCCACGAGTGTTTTTTGACTTAGTTATACACCGTTGCATACAATACTTTTTCTACGACTAGGCTTCAAATGAACGAATCACAGAACAACAAAAGAGCGAGAAAGAAGAAAATGACAAAATATGAGTCTATGGTTTACATTGTCTTTAAATTGACGGAATGCAATAAAGAATTATTAACATTTCCAAAACATAAAATGTTGACTAATCAGAATACTTCACCAAATTCAATCCACCAATCACAATGCACATCGACTGTCAATCGGAACGTTAGATTCGTTTAGGAGGTCCGTAGCATAATTACGAAACTCAAATTTCCTAAGTTCGAAATTCCTAAAGACAAAACTTCGAATATCAAAACGTCTAACGTACGAAATTCCTAAAGATGCATGGCCTACGTTTAATCAACCTATTTTTAAAATGTCTAAAGTACAATACTGCTAGTGCACGAAAATAGTAACGACATTTTTCCTACACAGTAGACCTAAGTTTAAAATGTACCAAGTGCAAAATTTCGAACGAAATTTCTCCTACGTTCAGTTAACCTAATTTTAAAGGATCTAACGTACGAAACTGATTATTTTTTAACCCCCGACGAAAAGAGAGGGGTGGTATAATTTTGACGTGTAAGGGTGTGTGTGTGTGTGTGTCTGTCTGTGCCACCGTAGCTCTTAAACGGATGAACCGATTTGGATGCGTTTTTTTTTTAAATTGAAACTGGATTTTCTAGCGGTGGTTCTTAGACATGTTTTATCAAAATCGGTTCACCCGATTTTGAGATATTGAGCTTTTAGGGGTTAAAAGCCCCCGATATAACGGCGACACCTACTTTCAGAGCTGGTATCTCTTATCGGCCCAACCAATTTCCATGAAATCTTGTAAGTCACTATTTTGAGCACTAGAAATATTGAGTTTCTAAGTATTGTCATTAGACATTTTAAATGTAGCTATTTTGAGCACTAGAAATATTGAGTTTCTAAGTATAGTCATTAGACATTTTAAATGTAGCTGTTTCGAGCACTAGAAATATTGAGTTTCTAAGTATTGTCATTAGACATTTTAAATGTAGCTATTTCGAGCACGAGAAATATTGAGTTTCTAAGTATTGTCATTAGACATTTTAAATGTACATAGCTATTTTGAGCACTAGAAATATTGAGTTTCTAAGTATTGTCATTAGACATTTTAAATGTAGCTATTTTGAGCACTAGAAATATTGAGTTTCTAAGTATTGTCATTAGACATTTTAAATGTAGCTATTTCGAGCACTAGAAATATTGAGTTTCTAAGTATTGTCATTAGACATTTTAAATGTACATAGCTATTTTGAGCACTAGAAATATTGAGTTTCTAAGTATTGTCATTAGACATTTTAAATGTAGCTATTTAGAGCACTAGAAATATTGAGTTTCTAAGTATTGTCATTAGACATTTTAAATGTACATAGCTATTTTGAGCACTAGAAATATTGAGTTTCTAAGTATTGTCATTAGACATTTTAAATGTAGCTATTTCGAGCACTAGAAATATTGAGTTTCTAAGTATTGTCATTAGACATTTTAAATGTACATAGCTATTTTGAGCACTAGAAATATTGAGTTTCTAAGTATTGTCATTAGACATTTTAAATGTAGCTATTTTGAGCACTAGAAATATTGAGTTTCTAAGTATTGTCATTAGACATTTTAAATGTAGCTATTTTGAGCACTAGAAATATTGAGTTTCTAAGTATTGTCATTAGACATTTTAAATGTAGCTATTTTGAGCACTAGAAATATTGAGTTTCTAAGTATTGTCATTAGACATTTTAAATGTAGCTATTTTGAGCACTAGAAATATTGAGTTTCTAAGTATTGTCATTAGACATTTTAAATGTACATAGCTATTTTGAGCACTAGAAATATTGAGTTTCTAAGTATTGTCATTAGACATTTTAAATGTAGCTATATTGAGCACTAGAAATATTGAGTTTCTAAGTATTGTCATTAGACATTTTAAATGTAGCTATTTTGAGCACTAGAAATATTGAGTTTCTAAGTATTGTCATTAGACATTTTAAATGTAGCTATTTTGAGCACTAGAAATATTGAGTTTCTAAGTATTGTCATTAGACATTTTAAATGTAGCTATTTTGAGCACTAGAAATATTGAGTTTCTAAGTATAGTCATTAGACATTTTAAATGTAGCTATTTTGAGCACTAGAAATATTGAGTTTCCAAGTATTGTCATTAGACATTTTAAATGTAGCTATTTTGAGCACTAGAAATATTGAGTTTCTAAGTATTGTCATTAGACATTTTAAATGTACCTATTTTGAGCACTAGAAATATTGAGTTTCTAAGTATTGTCATTAGACATTTTAAATGTAGCTATTTCGAGCACTAGAAATATTGAGTTTCTAAGTATTGTCATTAGACATTTTAAATGTAGCTATTTCGAGCACTAGAAATATTGAGTTTCTAAGTATTGTCATTAGACATTTTAAATGTAGCTATTTTGAGCACTAGAAATATTGAGTTTCTAAGTATTGTCATTAGACATTTTAAATGTAGCTATTTTGAGCACTAGAAATATTGAGTTTCTAAGTATAGTCATTAGACATTTTAAATGTAGCTATTTTGAGCACTAGAAATATTGAGTTTCCAAGTATTGTCATTAGACATTTTAAATGTAGCTATTTTGAGCACTAGAAATATTGAGTTTCTAAGTATTGTCATTAGACATTTTAAATGTACCTATTTTGAGCACTAGAAATATTGAGTTTCTAAGTATTGTCATTAGACATTTTAAATGTAGCTATTTCGAGCACTAGAAATATTGAGTTTCTAAGTATTGTCATTAGACATTTTAAATGTAGCTATTTCGAGCACTAGAAATATTGAGTTTCTAAGTATTGTCATTAGACATTTTAAATGTAGCTATTTTGAGCACTAGAAATATTGAGTTTCTAAGTATTGTCATTAGACATTTTAAATGTAGCTATTTTGAGCACTAGAAATATTGAGTTTCTAAGCATTGTCACTAGGCATTTTGTACAAAGGAATATTGATTCTCGAAAATGAGATATTCGACCAAAAGTGTATTGCATAAGTGGTCATGTATCTTTAAGAATTTCGTACGTTACACATTTTGATATTCGAAGTTTTGTCTTTAGGAATTTCGTACTTAGGAAATTTGAATTTCGAAATTATGCTACAGACCCCTTTTAGGTACCTGTAGGTACGTGTTACTCTTTAATTAATTTGAAACTTTAAATAAAAACTTTGTATTTGGTATCAACCAACCAGAATACAGCTATTAAAATCGACCAATCAGGTAACAGAATTCATTTCTCAAAACATTAGGCGTCTTTTAGTCCCTATTTCACAATCGTTAAAATATGATTAAATCGGTTGTGCAACGCTAAGCTTTGGCACCTAGGCGTATCGTTTTATCTCAAAACCGCACAAGTGCTGTTTTGGGGCGTAGACTAGATAGACTTTTCTTTGGATTATTCTGCGGACATATTATGTATATTCTTATATTAGTGTTCGTGACTATATAAATGACAGATAAAAGTACAGGAGTAAGAAATAGTAGTTTATGCAATAGTTGTATAAGAGAGGTCAAAAAATATGAGTGGCGTGTGTTACGATGTGAGCCGAAGGCGAACATCGTAAAGGTAAGCGCCACGAGTGTTTTTTGACTTAGTTATACACCGTTGCATACAATACTTTTTCTACGACTAGGTTTCAAATGAAATGCAAAACTAAGCGAAAAAACTTACAAACGAACGAACGAAGTAAAGAACAACAAACGAGCGGGAAACAAGAAAATGACAAAATATGTGTCTATGGTTTACTTTGTTTTTAAATTGACGGAATGGAAAATAGAATTATTTACAATTCCAAAACATTTTAATTTGACCAATCAGAATACTTCACCAAATTAAATCCACCAATCACAATACACATCGACTGTCAAACTGAACGATAGGTTCTTTTAGGTACCTACGTACTCGTATTTCGCTTTAACTAATTTAAATCTTTTAAAAAAACTTTGTATTTCGTATCAACCAACCAGAATACAGCTATTTTAAAATCGACCAATCAGGTAACTGAAATCATTTCTCAAAACATTAGGTGATTTATAGTCCCTATTTCACAATCGTTAAAATATGATTCAATCGATTGTGCAACGCTAAGCTTTGGCAGCTGGCCGTATCGTTTTATCTCAAAAACGCACAAGTGCTGTTTTGGGGCAAAGACTAGATAGACTTTTCTCTGGATTATTCTGCGGACATATTATGTATGTTCTTATATTAGTGTTCGTGACTATATAAATGACAGATAAAAGTACAGGAGTTGGAAAACGAATTTACGTGTGGACAACTGGGAATAAAAATTCCCTACTAGGTGCGGACAACTGAAAAAAGCCCACTGGAAAACCAACCAACATTTAATCACTAAAGGTCGAGCAAGGGACAAATTAAGAGTTAAATGTTATATTGTTTTAATGCATATATCTATCGATAAAACTTGAGCCTTAAATTATATAAAGGAGCGTCCCCACTGAGAGCATTCGCGTGAATATTCGAGCGGTGTTGACGTCGAGCCGAGCGTTATAAAGCTTACACCCCACTCGATGTTCGAGCCGAAAGCTCATTGCACGCGAATACCCTCAGTGAGGACGCTACTTAAGACTAAGATACATACTATCCCCCTCCTTTTCTTCAGACTAGCTTAAAACTATCTTTGATTTTACATTTCCAACTAGGTAGGTAGGTACACATTTTATTTTACAAGCTAGGATTATGTTGTAGTAGCATGGGGTGCTCGCGACAATGATACGATCTCTGGGGCTGCGAGTATTACATGTTTCTTTAACTTTTCATGGTTTACATAAGAAAGCCATAAGTACCTTGCAATGCAACGAGATTCAGTAATCGATATGATTAATCTTCTCTTTTCCTATGCTTCGCATTCAAGTAAAGTAAAGGGTTGAGATTATGAAATACAGCTATCCTAGAGCCCATCGTATATTATTTAACCCAATTATACATACCAAACAGAGACGTTATCCGCAAGTTTCGCGAGTTTTGCACCACAGGAGTCATACCAAGCAAATTTAAATCCTTAAGTACCTACATAATATAATAATACAATTGCATCGAGAAACATTTGTTGTAAAGATCGGAAAAAATGCAATAGATGGAATACCTATTATTAGAGCATAAGGCTGAACCATCGATACGCATAGGATTCGGGACCATTTGTTTGCCAGCTATCCACGACTATTGCAAGAAAATATAACAAAGTCATTATTCTAACTTAACTAAAGGCCGTGCCAGGATAAGCTAAGAGATTTTGCCCCCCTTGAGTTTGGGCTTGTAATTTTTATAGATTGTGTGGCTCTTCATTAGTAATTGTTTTGCCAAATTTGAGCACCCTAAATATCATAGTTTTCGTTTAAAAAAAAAACTATATTTAATTTTTCTTTGTAATTTTTTTTTCCTGTTAACCAATTTTTATGAGCTGGGCATATAATGTACATTTAACCAAGATGATCAAATGGCCATAATTATATTTTCATTATGCCATAGAAAAAAATTAAAAAAAACCCATTCAAACTTTTCAGTTTTTTTTTTTATTACTTCCATGTTAGAGACCGCTCTAATTTTTTCACTGGTAAACCTCCCACTAACGTCCTATAATATGCATTTTTTCCAAAATTTTTGCTAAGGGAGAACGTGGAGTTATCTTGACATGAAATTCTTTACATACATTTCCTAGAACCGCTATAATTTAAATCGGAATGATTGCAACCTCTTTAGAGGAACGTACATGTTGCATATAAAATACTGGCATCTTACATTTCAACTTTTTAAAAAAGTAAAAAAAAAAACAACAAGAACTCTTTTCAATTGTCGTGCGTTGGTAACATAATATAAACCATTCCAATGTGAATTCATTATCAAAAACAACTGCAATACAACGCGTTTTCCGTAAAAAAGTTACTTTGCAGAATTGTCTCGCAATGAAAACAATTCTGCAAAGTATAAACGAACAATACGATTTCTTTAATAATACACTTCCAAGTTTTGATCAGGTAAATGTCACAAAGGCATATTGTGCATTTGTATAGTAATTAATGGGTACTTAATTTTAAATAGGTAGTTTAAATAATTAGTAGTAGAAGTAGTAGTAGTAGTAAAACTCTTTACTGTACGAAAAAAAAAAAAAAAAATTAAATTCGATAAAATCTTAGAAAAGAAAGTAACTTCACTCAATACTAACATAACTTTCATTCGACCTTTCACTTTGATTACTTGTTTTCCGCAACAAGCACATCGCTGACTATTTCCAGACATGTTGTGTAATTATAATGCACATTTGCAATGATGTATCTTATGATAACTGCATTGCAGTTGTTTTTGATAATGAATTCATATTGGAATGGTTCATATTATGTTACCAACGCACGACATTTGAAAGGAGTTCTATTTGTTTTTTTTTTTACTTTTTTAAAAAGTTGAAATGTAAGTGGCCAGTATTTCATAATTATGCAACATGTACGTTCCTCTAAAGAGGTTGCAATCATTCCGATTTAAATTATAGCGGTTCTAGGAAATGTATGTTAAGAATTTCATGTCAAGATAACGCCATGTTCTCCCTTAGCAAAAATTTTGAAAAAAATGATTATTATAGGACGTTAGTGGGAGTTTTACCAGTGAAAAAATTAGAGCGGTCTCTAACATGTAAGTGATAAAAAAAAATATCTGAAAAGTTTGAATGGGTTTTTTTTTTTCTATGGCATAATGAAAATATAATTATGGCCACCTGATCATCTTGGTTAAATGTACATTATATGCCAAGCTCATAAAAATTGGTTAACAGGAAAAAAAAATATCAAAGAAAAATTAAATATAGTTTTTTTTTAAACGAAAACTATGATATTTAGGGTGCTCAAATTTGGCAAAACAATTACTAATGCAGAGCCACACAATCTATAAAAATTACAAGCCCAAACTCAAGGGGGGCAAAATCTCTTAGCTTATCCTGGCACGGCCTTTGATTTTAGCGGTTGTTCCGATCTGTTACCCTAAAGAATTCACCTTAGGGTGAATTCTGGGAAACGTATGTCCGAGAATTTACCCTACGCTAAGGTGAATACTAGGAAGGTTTATCTCGATTCACTTCCAATTTATCACCTCGATAATGTACACTTGACTAGAGTTTTCCAATACACTCGTTTTAGAGCTCACATAAAAACAATAATTATTTACACAGTAAGTAACCTCTTCTGATAACAGTGATATGATAACTTATGCATAGGTACTTATTATCAATATTAAGTATCATTGTAATTCTGAAAATGCAATGTCTTAGTCTAATACATTTAAATTGCAATAATTATTCGTCTTTCTTAAAATATATAACAAAAAAAAGGGGTATAAAGGTCAAATTGCCCTATATTATGATGGCCATCAATATTACCGCCATAAAACCAAAAGGGGTAAAGGTCAAGTTGCCCTATATGATCGTCATCAATATAACCGCCATAAAACAAAAAGGGGTATCTAAAGGTCAAGTTGCCCCTTATGATGGCCATCAATATTAACGCCATAAAACATATTCTAATGGATCTACCTACATATTGCTTTTGAACCCAAAAGAAACAAAAAAAACTGCGTTGGTAGTAGGTATTACTGTACCTAAGGGTAAGATTATTGCTTTTGGGGTTCTTGTTGAGAGATCCGATCCCGTAAAAATTACAGTTGTTACAACGATTTGAGTTTTTTCAGGATAATAGTGTTTGTTATTTAAACGATCACACATATAGAGCCATGTATGCGATATTGATAAACATAAAGCAGATGTATGTTTAAATCCATGTATTCATGATGCCCTTCAGACCCACCGTACCCCTGGCCATACCCCTGGTGGTACGGTGGGTCTTTTAAAGTTAAACGGTACCACCGTATGTAGTGACCCTAGTGATGACCTACCTATCTCTCGCATTGATAAACTACATAAGTAAGTAATAGATGCATATTCCAGTATGTAATGCGATGTTACATAATAATATCTTTTCAATTGAAACCTTTTCTGTATAATTTTTTAATCATTTAACCTCTTCCTTTTTTATTCGTGTTTATATTTTTATTCTTTTAAAATGTCAGTCAAAATAATTTGCATTTTCAAAGCATTTGAATTGAATTAAAGTTTTGCGAATAATTATTATTGTTGTTGGAAAATATAAAGTTATTACGGAAGATAAAGTGACCTCAATGGATATACATTATATTCAAATAAATGGTGGAACCGCCGTTCTACATGGTAAATACCGTTATCATCGGCACAAGACTTACACAGATGGCTCCACATTATGGCGGTGTTCATCATACAGAAAAAATAAATGTAGTGGCACTGTCACGATTTCAAAGGTAATGGTTATAATGTACCTAATGGTTATTATTACTATTATGGTTTCTGTTTTACTTTAACTAGCCGACTGCCTGCTGTTTCACCGTAGTTTTAGTTTCCGCGTATGTATATCGATATCAAAATGGTTTACATAGTTTCTAAAATTTACCACCAACCTACTATTTGTCTCTTATTATGATGTAATTTGTTTTATTTTAGGACAATACGTTCATCAAAAGCAGAGATCATTCTTGTGAAATTGATCCATTCAGTAATGAAAAGGTTGACCAGTTTTCAAATAAATTCATTTACGCGTTGCAAGCACAATGTCACCTTTTTAAACTGTGTAACAGACGAGTCGATAAGCAGATACTGATAACTTATACTGAGCAAGCGAAAACAGATCTTAAGGCGGTGAACCTTTTCATTCCGCGACTGTACTTACTTGGTGATGAAAGTAGTTCCTGATTTAATTAATTAAAAGTCGAATGACGTGATTTTATTCATTTGACATTTGACATCTCATTAAGATAAACATTTATTATTGTGCTGTCAATTTAGTATTGTATCGCATACATTGAAAATTACATTTAGTTTGTATGAAAAACAAAACAAATTAAAACGACATGGTTTTAAAAAGTTGCAGAACAAAAGATGCTCAGTTTTGCGAGTATAATTGATCCTTGCATTTAAAGCCCCATGGTCAGAGGCACCCTGTATAAAGAGATTTTAGTGACCCTTACGAGGTTAACATTGCTACCTTCTACCAACGTTCAAGGTTATTTGTGAAATACCTATTTCATGAGTGGTGTTACGGAAGCATTTGTTAAATATTTCGAATGACTTGGCTTAGAGATGAGGAATACATATTCCCTGGCCCTGTGGAATTCATTTGGCGAACATCACAGAACGACCAATAGTTTGGAATCATGGCATGCCAAAGTCAAAGTGTTTGATTTTGATATCAAAGTCTAGCATCCAAAGGGGTTTGGGTAAAAGTGTTGTCATTTGTAAAAGTCATACATTTTCAAAGTGAGCGGCCATTAGTAACAGTGGTAAATTATGATAGAATAATTCAAAATAAACATGTTTTGTTATGTAATGTGTCGGCTCCGGTGCACTCTTAAGTATATTTGATCTCGAGTGACTTGAGAATAGAGACTTCGTTTGTCTATAGGTAATTTAAAAAAAAAAAAAATATTCGTCTTCACGAAGGATCGATTTGCCGCCATTATTGATGTCATTTGTTTGTCGGTTTTTTGCTATTACGAAAGTAGGATTGTGAAAAGTTGTTTGTTTGTTACAATTACAATATAAATAATATGTTTCTGTACTTGTTCATTTTTTTTATTGCATTATTTTACATCCATAGTCTATAGATATTTTACTGGTAGCACTAGTAGCATTGCAGGTCATTTCTCTACATAAATGCATGGGGTTGGGCAAATACAAGTTTTCACCAAAAGTAACAAAGAAATAATGATAACTGTTATAAATAAATAAATATTAAACAAGTAAACTAATATAAACTTACATTTATAATACACACACACACACAGACAAATACATTTTTACATGTAAACAATAATAATAACTATAATCATTATAGGAGCTTGGCTTCACGACTCATTAAACCAGAACGTTTTAAAATTTCTCTTTAGAGAGACTACAGAAGGGGATTGTCTTACAGACAACGGAAGTCCATTCCACAGTTGGACAGCACGGACTGTGAAGGATTTGGCATAGAAGCGTGTTTTATTAGACTGAACTGCAAGGAAAAGATTCGCGCTGCAACGCAGGCGATGACCGCTGCCGCAGGCCAAATAGCTAAATCCTTCCCAAAGATACGGATGAGAAGAAAGGAAGAGGACATTGAAGAGAAGTAAAAGTACATGTCAATCTCTACTACGGCGACGGATAGGAAGCCATTTCAGCTGCGTACGGAACATCGACACGTGCTCGAACTTTCTTAGGCCAAAAACGTACCGGATGCAGACATTCTGCAGACGCTCTAGGTAGTTCCTCTTTTAGGTCCAAGAACGCAATATCGCCGTAATCAAAAAGAGGTAGTAGTAAGGAACAAGCAAGTGCAAGTTTAGTCGGGAAAGGGAGAAAATTCTGCAGGCGTCTCAGGGAATGGAGCGACGCAAAGAGTTTGCGAATGATAGTATTGATTTGAGCTGACCAGGAAAATGTCTGGTCCACATTACCTAAGTTTTTGACTGTCGAGGAAGGGGATTGGAATAACGGATATCAGGTATCTATCCCAAATATTAACAGAACCTCCAATACATTTAGTACGCCGTTCGTTGAGAGGCTCTAATTTAAAAAGCCGAGTCATTTGACCATTATCATTTTCAAATAGATACTTAAGACTGCACCGAGCAAACGTCGAGCGTCCGTGGCGCCCTCATTACTATTATTGTGTTTTCTAATTAATCAACGAATTTCCTTGGAATCAGACGACACATTTTTGTAGCGCAAGTAAAAACACAATTTATAGGATACGTTAACAAAGTTAATAACAATTACCCTTTGAGTAGTCAGCTTAACGGGAAAAGGCGGCCACTTTTTTCCGTTAAGTTGATAACTAGAATGTGAATTGTTATTAAACTATGTGATATACCCTATAAGTTGTGTTTTCATTGGTAGTACAAAAACATACCGTCCAATTTCAAGAAAATACTTTAGTTTATTAGAAAACACAATAAAAGTTATGAGGGCGCCTCTGTTCATCCGGCGTACGCTCGGCGCAGTCTTAAGTGGTGATCGATTATGTAACGGCTTTAAATTAATACAAGAGTTAGATATTTTCATTCCATTATATAAAGCAACCGACACACGGAGTTTCACCCAGCAGTTCGACGTGAAGGCGTGTGTGGTTGAGGTTCAACATAGTTAAAAAAAATATCAGGTAATGTGATTTTACTAATTGTGTAACGTACTTTCGATATCAGTTTAAAGTTTTCTGATATCTGTTATATTTACGGAATAATCGCCTCGCTACGCTTAACGATTATACAACAAAACCAGGGCAAGATCAAGTCGGACCATGCTCAGTGTAGGGTTCCGAAGCCGATACGACAAAATACGGTCTTACCTCCGAATTTTTTTACTGTGAACCGATTTGCATGAAATTTTGGAATTAGGCTCATCTTACCCTTAAATTCAAAAGTGAAAATGATCTGAACTCCGCCTATTATTTTTAAGGGGTGTAAACAACCCCTTAATGGAAAAATTTACATTGAGCCATTTTATCGCTAGAAAACATGTCTAATAGTAAGTGGTGAAATTGTAGTGTTTTCTGACACAATTACCTCATATTAAAATAATTTTCAACCCCTTGAAAATCTTACAACCCTTGCAAACAACCCCTAAATTGAAAAAACCGGGCAAGAGCATGTCGGACCATGCTCAGTGTAGGGTTCCGAAGCCGTTATGACAAACACCAAAAAATATCTCAAAAAACCACGTGTATGAATTAATTTTCTGTTTAAAGTTATTTGGTGCTGTCTTAGATGATGAGAATGAAATGTACGTAGTCGAGAGTTTTCCTTTTAAATACGGTATATGCGCTTTCAATTAAGATATTTTTCAGGTTTTTAGTATCTGTAGTTTTGGCTGTAGGGGGGCGACACTTGACTCTAACGAGACTAAAATGTGTGGTGGTGAACTTTATACAACGTAAAATAAAATGAATGCGTGATATACTTACTACTTATCAGAAAAATATTATAATCAGTGATCGGAATAGGTAGTGCCATTTGACGGGATTTCAGTGCGTAAGCTTAGTATGGATATCACTTGCAATTCCGGATTTTCACTTTGAAAAGTTTTAAAGTTTGTGTTTGGTTTAAAATAAATATCAGGGGACATTACACAAATTGACCTAGCCCCACAGTAAGCTCAAAAAAGTTATTTATTTATAATTTTGACAATTATTATACTGCTAGTACAAAGTTGGTATTGACGAAATTATGTAGACACTTTAATTTTGACATTCTTGCAAACAAGAAACCTTTTTTAATAATTATCTTATTATTTATAAAAATACGAATCCCAGAATCCCGGGTCTTATCCATATTATTTATAATGTTTGAGGTCATTCAACCGAAATTGCACTACCTATTCCGATCACTGATTATAATCGATCAGCTAACTGTACCTAGGGAGAAAAAGCAGAATTAGGATCTTTAATAATAGTACATTATTGCCTAGGCGAGGAAAGTAAGGAATTTCCTGACGAGGCGGTTAGTAGGCCGAGCAATAGCGAGGCCTGCTAAAATACGAGTCAGGAAATCCTCGTTTCCGCTGAGGAAAATATAATGCTTTTCTCAAATAATGCGAGGAAATGATACAAATACATAATTATAAGTATTTTTAAAAACCTATGACCAATTCGGAGAGAATGTTTGTTTGAAAACTACGCGTATTAGTTAAGATAGTTTCACGCACAACGCACCGCCGCCGGCCCACACTACACCCACAAGTTGGGTGTGCGGGATTTTTTTCACGTTCCTTTCGATTTTGTATGCAATAGAGAGCACTTTTAATAAACAATATGGACATGGACGGAAAGTGTTTTCATATGGTTTTTTTTACTCTTAGGAGTAAAATGAGGCACTTTCCATCCTTGTGTTTCAATCGGAAAACCGTTCTTTCTGAGCATGTTTGACAAAATTCCATTTTTTAACCTAGCATAGGGAGAATTGTCGGACATGCGTTTCCCAGAATTTAGATCAGGGCAAGTAAATTCTTTAGGGTAACAGATCGGAATATCCTAATTTTAGTCTACCTAATACAAAATGCGGGAAATCAACATTAGCTTAAAACAAGTATAAAATCATACGGGTGACACTAACCTTTATCCAGTTTTATACTCGTATAGTATTTTCAATCCACGATGTCGCGCCCCGCACACTCTCATACACAGCAAGGGTTCTTAAAATGTTTGTTAGACTCCATGAGAGCGTATGAGATTCTGCGTACCGCTCTTAAGTTTACATACATTGACGCCAACTGTACAACGTCAATTTAAGTGGCACGACGCTCCTTCGTGGATTTAACAATATGAACCAAATCCGGACCCACACGGGTACCGAAAGTGCGAGTCAGACACACCTGGACAGGGTTCCTTACTACATATACAGAAAAACCAGTTAACTTTACACTAAAATTAAATTGTCCTGCAAATTATGACTGAAGCTCATGCATACTAATCATTAAAACTTGATCAATGATACCAATATTAGAGGCGATAGTAAGTGTCTGTTAGGTATGCATCTGCCGCGAAGTAGTTAACCAATTTGATGAAATTTGGTATGGAAATATCCCCGGAAGAGGACAGAATACTTTAACTCCAGAAAATGTATGTCCCTGAGGGAATTAAAACCAGAAAGCAAGTTGTTATATCGGTGTTTTCTTACATCCACACAAACGATGGAAAAACAGACTAAAAGAGCCCTTGTCCTCCTATTTGAATGCTTATAGGATGTAATGGATATGGCGAGAATTAAAAGTAAAATGATTTACAAGATTTCAGAACCAAAAACGAAACAAAATAACATTATGTTTGATAAAAAATATTAAAAGAGAACTGAAGACTGAAGGTAGAGAAGGTCACGCCAAAGTTTTCCTTGAATTAGTTACAGGCAAATAAAAATGGAAAATGGGTGAATTTAATTATTCATTTTTTACCAAAGAGGGCTGTTATAGTAGATTATTCACCAATGGGAGTACGGCCTGGATTACTAAGCGAGTGTGCATTTAAAGCCCGATGCGAAGCAGATGGCCATAAGCCACACGAGTTTAATACTCTATACTTACCCTCTCGAGATATACCTACACTTTACTTATAAATAAATAAAATACAAAGTAACTAACTAATTATCTCAAGGAAGAACGAGCGCGCCAAAAGAAGTTATAGAAGGTCGAGACGGCGCGATTCGCACGGTCCAATTTGCGTGCGCGTTAAAGCGGGTGGATTGGCAAACTTGACAAACTCAAATAAACTTAAAAAATAAACATAAAGCGGGGTAATAATGCATTTTACTAACCTAGTTACAGGGCAGTTACGATATTCCATTCAATAAAGCTACCCAGATTTTTGAGAAGGTTCAATACACGGCTTTGGCGCCTTACATTACGGTAGTAATAATAATACACTTACTAAGAAAGTGTAGTATAATAGTAGTTTATGTGACTGTATATAATGAAGGGCATACGAGGGGTCGCGACCCGTGGTCCCACTACTTCAACCCACCGCTATTTTCGACGGAGCACTGCCTCGCGGCAGGGCTCCTATTTCCGGGCGATTTGCCCTTCGGGCGTACCTAACGAACCTAACGTACCTACTTTTGCGGAATAAAGATGGATTCTGACGAATTTATGATGAACGCGAATAGAGCAGTGGGACGAATAATAATAATCACACAAGTGTTTTAACGCCGAATTATGTACAGTTACATACACTACTTTATCTACCCACATATCATGAGCCTCCATGATGCATTCAGGAGCCGCAGTTATGACCGGCATCGCGGCGTTGTCCAGGGCCACTAATAGTAATTATTATGACGTTAGATGCTTTGTCACGGATTGGATTGATCGCTCATTTTATGGTTTAATAAAGTCAACAAATATAACAAAACAAATTTTAAGCGCCAACGGCGTTAATGAAAGGATTGAAAAGTTTACTGGCAGCTGTCATAGTTTTTTTTTTTAATTCAGAGAGAAACTAGTGTCGGCTCCAACCATCATATCGTTCGATATCTTACTTACGTGCGACATTGGTCAAATTTGTATGCAAATTGACAATTAATTTCGAACTAAACGTCATCTCGACTGATATTAGAATAGAGATCGAATCAAATTTCTTTGTTTTTCAGAGATGTTCGAAATTTGAATGAAATAATATTATAGAAATCGATGTTATTATTTAGAAAAAATATCATTTTTACAGATAAGAAATTTCTTCTAACAAAACAGTATATTTTTATGGGGGTCATAATGTGCGGTTCTTGAACGCATCATGGAGTGTTTATGATATTTGGATAAAATTGATTTACAATATAACATTAACCGCCTGTTTCACAATCGACAAGTAAACCATAATTGTCAGATACATTTCGCCCTTTCTCTTTCTTACACTTGAAAAGGAGAGAGAGCCAACTTTAAATTGCAGATAAATTTACTCGTCGATTGTGAAACAGGCCCTAAGAAAAAAATTCAGAAAGTGATACTTAATTAATTGCATAAGATGAATGAAATAAATGCTATTCCTTTGTGTAACGAAAGTTACCCATATAGTAGTTGTATGACTAACTTTCGTTACACAACGGATGCGATCGTGATTTTGTTTCCATAAGCCTTTAATTATGTACAATATTTTTGAAAACGACCCTCATGTCTACACTCGTAGTGTTTTCAATCCACGTAGTTCCACCCTGCTACTACATTGACGCAGCCGTGCAACGCCAGTTTGGCTGGAACTGTGGATTAAAAAGACAACACTATATTATAGTGTCGTCTGCCACCAAGAGCCAAGGGGCGCTCTAAGCAATCGTTTAACAACACTGACAATAAAATATCCGGAGTTTTGTTATTTTAAGCAGTATTTATTATTATAATAATATTATTCTAATCATTTTTTGGACTTTTAATAGTGTTCAGTAAAGTGACATCTTCGGTGACATCATCAACTGTTCTTATATTATAAAACTAGAGGACGCCGGCGACTTCGTACGCGTAGAATGACTTTTCCGCTGCTACTCTCCCTATTTTTACCCCTTAGGATGTCTATTCCAAAAACCCGTCTTAGTGCAGCCGTAGGATATCCAAGGTATATTCCCTCCAAATTTTCAAGTCCCTTGGTCCAGCGGTGTCGCGGGTGCGTTGATTGATCAGTCTATCAGGGTCTATATTATATTATATTATAATAAATTCGGTAAAAATAAACAATAAAATTACCGTACTGGTTTTTGCGTAGTTAGGCTCTTCAATTAATGATGAATAAGCGAAAAGAGCTTAGACCTCAGTCCTACCCTTTACTTGAGTATAAATTCCATAGGGGAAGCTGTTGTACCCCGGACATAGTTTTACCTCGGACAGTTTGTCAATGTTTAAATTAACCCGCGCTCCTCAAAAATAAATATTTGATGAACCATTATCATTATATATTAGTAAAGTCAGTACGAAACTCGCGTGCGGTGTGTGCGTCGATAAAATTACAAAAATATAAAATTTTCAGAACTTTATTTCAAAATCATTTATTTAGTGTTTTGTAGATATGATTAAACTGAATAATGCATGCTGAAGCTACATTAAATAGCTATCAGATAGTGTGGTCGTTTCGACCTAGATTTTAGACGAAGTGCGTTTACGAAACTTACTTTTTAAAAATGTTGCTTTATTGGACCTTGGACACCGAACTTACGTTGTACCTTGGACGACGGACTAAGGTGGACAAGCTCCCGAAGGTTTCTAATTCTTACTATTTTGCAGTTTTATGACCATTTAAATATTTGTTACTTTTTTAATTATTGATTACAGTTTTATTTATGTTTTTAATTGACCTCAGGGAGGTTTTCCATTTGTTTAGGAGAGAAAGAAAATATGGCCTTTTCTAGTAAGTAAATTTTACTAAGTAACCTATAAAAAGGTATGATAAGTCTTCGTGCGAAGACGAGTGCGAGGTAAGGCCTTTTATTTGCTAAATTAATAAATACAAGATGATAATTATGTGTTTTCTCGGCAAAAGAGTTGTGTCCAAGGTACAACACCGAATGTCCAAGGTAAATCAGGGGTGTTGAACCATGGACACTTTTTCCTTAAATTTCCATCAGCCGGTCCCATCTAAGCTAACAAAAGGATCGTTTAATGTTATATCCCGGAATGTAGTATAATAGTACATCTTTACATATTCGCACCTTCGGCAATTCTGAAGCATATCACTTTAAAAAAACGCAGAAAAAAATATTGTCCGGGGTACAACACCTTCCCCTACTCCACATGTTTCTATCTACATGTCAAGATCTACTACTGATGTTTCGTACGCTGTCCGTCTGTTCGTTCGTGCGTCCATCTGTCTGTTAGCGGGATGTATCTCATAAACCCTATTCCAATATGGCCCGCCTCGCCTGTCAAATTGACGTTCCGCGGTTGGACAACTCTATGAAAAAATCAAATTGAGGCGGGACTTCGGTGATTATTCTTATGCTTAACGTATTTAAAATGTCTTAAGCATAAGTATAGTTTGGTGAAAAAGACATAAGAATAAGTTTATTACGTGGTAGAATTCATGTCAATTCAATTATATGCTATAAAAAAATCCCTCGTCGGCCAATCTACTTCTCGACCGTTATAGTTCGTGAATGGGGTGCATCACTATTAGCTTTTATCTGGCATCACTTTTTACGGTTTGACAATAGTGGTTGTAATTTACTGAACTCAATTAAAAGTCGGACCTTAGGATAAATTTTGTTCATAACATTGAATTTTAAGTGCACGGCTTCGTACCCGACGACCTAGCACGTTCACTATTAACTATGACGCTTGCGATTGATTGAGTTGGTGCTAGCATATTTATTTTACATTTTTCACCTTGACTTCTCTTGAAGTTTTGTTGATGTAGCATAGTAGACAAAGCGCGGTGTATTTCACAGGAATCATTTATATTTCGGAAAGTGTACATTTTTTTTTCGAATCAAACATTTATTACGAGCGGACTAGCAAATCCATGGTTTAGGATAATATCGCATACAGGTGGGCAAATATGTGTTCCCCACAATCAATGCATATTTAAATCAAACACCAAACTTAAAATATAAACTAGAATACTCAAACACTATTCTAGACATGTATACACTTACTTAATCATCGATAATAACAATCGGAAAGGAGATAGAGGGCGTTTTGTCGTCGTCATCATCGTCAAGGTCGATAACGGCATCGACCCAATCGCGCGCCTCCTGCTTGTGGCTCAGCGAGAGCACGTCTGATATCACGAGGCACTGGGTCTCGACCGGCTCCTCCTCAGTGGACTGGTCGCCCTGCATCCCAGCCACTTCTTTCGGAGCAGGTCCATCGTGCTCCTCATCTTCACTGTGGCCGTAGTACTTCTGCTCGTCCTTCTCGTCCTTGGGCACGTATGTCTGTATGAGCAGCGGCAAGTTCTCGCCGGAGACAAACACCTTGGCCGGGTCGGCGTCTGGGCGCGCGCAGTCGTGCTGCGCGAAGGCGCGCGCCGAAGTAAAGTACTTGAGGCAGGCGGCGCAGCGGTTGAGCAGGTGCGCGCGGTAGTGGTTGTGCAGGTTGGGAAACTGCTCGCCGCACACGACGCAGCGCTCCGCCTTCACGGTAGCCCGATAATGCATTTTTAGGACCGATTTATGTACTTCCTTCAGGTGCTTTATGAACGGCCCATATTTAATAAATTTCTCGTCACATTTACCACATTTTAATGGATTTTTTTTATACTTTCGACTTCGGTGTGAAAAAGCATGTATGTTAAATGCGTCCATTGTTTTAAATTTATGCGAACAGAATCGACAAGAAATAGATCCCGATCCTTTGTGTATATGATCATGCTTTCGCTTGGAACTCTTTCTAGTGATGGGTTTAAAGCAAAATCGACATTCTTCATAATTTGGTCGTATATCTAGGTCGACGCTACCCGGTTCTACATCGCTGTCGATTGCGCAGAGATGATTATCGAAGTCGGTCCGAGAGTAAAAGTACTCGCCGCACTTCTTGCACCGGTTCTCCTCATGATAATCCAAGTGTCGATGCAAGTTGAAGAACACTTTGTTGCATATGGGGCAGGTCTCCTCGATTGACTCCTTCGGCAATATAAGCCACTCTTTGGTATCACCGTGCACGTCTCTCATATGGTATATCATTTCTCTGAAGGGAACAAAAGTGTCGTCACAATGTTCGCACTTGTTTGGATTATCAACATTCAACTGAGCGAAATGATGGTTTTTGTGTTTTCTAAAAAGTGTCAGGGTGTTGAATTTTCTTTTGCAGTATATGCATCCAAAGTAACCTACCGTCCGATGATAAATTTTATGCGTCGATAAAGCGTCTACGTTTTCAAAAACTCTGAAGCAGTAATCACATATAAGGTCTTTCTTGCTTTTGGAAGCTTCCTTCAAAACCTTTATACCATGTTGGGTGTGCAGATGACAGTCTAACTTAACTTGCACATGGAATGCTTTATAACAAATATGACATTTTAACTTTCTTGAATATATCTCTGTACCACCAACCATTTTTTTTTTGTCACAACTGTAAGTCAGATGACCTTCAAGGAACCGCAACGAACTAAAATAATCATAGCAGTAGTTACATCTGAGAGAATTATGATAATCCAAGTGTCTCTCATAGTTTCCCTTGCTAGCAAGTATCTTTAGGCAAATCGAGCACTGAAATTCTTTGAGAGGGCCATCCAATCTTTGTTCAGTGCGGTCCGCGATCCACGTCTCGTTGATGTTGTGTTCGTCTCGCAGGTGGTAGTGCAGGTCGTATCCCTTGACAAAGGACTGGTTGCAGTGCGGGCAAGGTAGCGGGTTGTCCACATGCTTGGTGGTGAGGTGGCTCTTGATGTGCAGGTTGTGATTCTTGAGCGAGATGGTCTTCTTGCCACAGAACTTGCACTTGAAGAAGGCGGGCTTCCGCAGGTGCGCCTCCTCGTGCAGGCGCAGCGCGCGCTCGTCGCGACAGACGCGCGCGCACAGCTTGCAGGTGAACACACGCGGCGGCGGCGCGCCCGGCTCCGCCTTTACCATCTTACTCTCGGGGTGCGTGCGACGAAGATGCCGGATCAGCTTCACCCAATCGGGGTAGTAGCGCACGCATATGGGACACTTTATTTTGTTCTTCCTCAGCTTCTCTATTCTTTTCTTGTGCGACTGATGGTCGAAGTTGTGCCCCTTGACGTGCTTTCGGAAATAATTTTCGTCCGTATAACCTTTGCCGCATATCGTACATTTGAAAGGACCGTTGTCGTCTTCATAGTGAGTTCTAGTATGTAATTCTTGTCGTTTCTTATTGGTGAACATGAGAAGGCAAACTGGACACTCGTGTCGCGCACCAAACAGCAAAGACTTAGATTTATGCCAAGAGATATGATGTTTTAAAGAATTTTCCGAGTCACAAACCTTCCCGCAGTGAGTGCACGTATGAGTGCCATCAAAAACAGTTTTATCCGCTGTGTTAGGCAACACGTCTCCTACTATAGTGTTCTGACTCTCGCCTCGCTTGTAATGAATGGCCATGTGGGACAGGTAAACCTTACGATATTGGAAAACTCGCTTACATATGGAGCACTGGTAATCTTTATTCTTGAACCGTGTCTGTTTGTGGTAGTTCATATGAGCCTGGGCAGCCCTTAAGTGTTTGCTTTTTCGATTACAGATGGAGCACGTGAGTAGTTTTGGATCAAGATTAGTGTCACTATAATGTTCACGCATGTGCAACTTGTAGTGGCGTTGAAATCGGAACGACTGCAAAAAAACATAAAACAGCTTAAAAACATGTTGCTTTCAGAAATTTGTACTACATACGAGGGACATTCAATATGTTGCAACCCCTTTTAGTTACCTTTTTAATACTGGCCGTTTAGTGACATTCGTAATAGTAATACCGGGTGGTATTCGATAAACTGTACATATTGAAAGGGGTGAAATTTTAGGTTGATTTATCGGTAAAACATTTTTTTTTAGCTACTGATTATTTTTTTTACAGGTTTTTAAACTTTTTAATAAAGTTTGGGTAGTACACTTACTTGTGACGGTGTAACTTTTGATCTAATAGCCCAAAAAAGATAAAACAAAATGCGTAGTATTGATATAGTAAGTAATAAGGTCTATAAAACCGAGTAACTACTTTTTTAGTGAAAAATTACTGCAAAAATGTCATTTGTTTTCATTAAAAGACGATTTTCTCAATTTTTTGCAGATATTTTATCACTTTTTTTTTGCTTTAATTTTAGATCTAAAAACGTTTTCAAATTATTTCAACTCATAGAAAAAGTTAATATAAAACTTACCGAAACCGAAGCATACATTTAAATTTAGTTTAACTATTCTACCTAAATTTCACTTTTTGCGGATCCTTCGTTGTGTGTTATTGTGCTTAATGGACGTGAATGTCAACGAGTTTCAGTTTTCGTAAGTTTTAGATTAACTTTTTCCATCAGTTCAAAGTATTTGAAAACGTTTTTAGATCTAAAATTAAACAAGGAATAATAATAAGCAAAAAAAAAGTGGCAAAATATCTGCAAAATTTTGAGAAAATCGTGTTTTTATGAAACAATTACATTTTTGCAGTAATTTTTCACAAAAAAAGTTGTTACTCGGTTTTTTTATTTCTAATATTGTTATCAATTATTATAAACCTTACTAATGTCAATACTATGCACTTTGTTTTATCTTTGTTAGGCAATTAGATTAAAAGTTACACCGTCACAAGTCACTACCCAAACTTTATTAAAAAGATTAAATATCTGTAAAAAAAACAGTTAATTTTTTTTAATTGTTTTACCGATAAATTAACCTAAAATTTCACCCCTTTCAATATGTACAGTTTATCGAGAACCACCCTGTATATTCACATTTATAACAGATAACTTCTGCCCGCGTAGATTTAAATTATCGTTATTTCCTCGGGAACTGTCTAATTTTTCGTGATAAAAAGTAACCTTTGTCCTATTCCAGACTTTAAGACTGAGCCGAGCGTACGCCGGATGTACAGTGGCGCCCTCATTACTATTATTGTGTTTTCTAATAAACTAAAGTATTTTCTTAAAATTGGTCGCTAGGTTTTTGTGCTACAAATGAAAACACAACTCACACCTTCCAGTTATCAACTTAACGGAAAAAAGAGGCCACCTTTTCCCGTTAAGCTGACTACTCAATGGGTAATTGTTATTAAAGTTTGTTACGTATCCCATGAATTGTGTTTTCATTTGCACTACAAAAATGTATGTATGTAATTAGAGGAAACATTATTCTCATCACTATTTCATCCTCTATCTAAAGACAATTACAGTCAAGTATACTTGTCATAGTCATTGGCAGTCTGAATAGGAACAGACTTTAGGCGATTGTATGGGGAGGACGCAAGCGTCCCTAATTATGTGGTATATACTAATATTGCTCGCTTAATAATATAGGTTAACCCTTCTTTGCATGGCGGTGGAAATTTCTATCATAACATAATACCAACTTTTTGTATTTTTTTATATAATTTTTTTATGCGTATTCAATATCAAATAGGGTTTGAATTCACGACTTGTTCATTTTTATGATATTAAGGGTTAAATACACTAATAACGGTCTGCCTCCAATTTGCTACGTAGACAAGGGGTCCGATCATAAATCATAAGCATACGTCGAACTCCAGCGGGCCCTTTACTTTACGGGCACTTCATTTGGTAAGATTTACAAGAAAAAAGTGAAAAATTGCAGGTATGCGTACTAAGTATTTGTACTAGGTTGGTTTTTATACTAGGTTCAGTATGATGATGACTAGAGCTCGGACAGGTCATAGCAAAGCAATCGCAACACGGTAATAGAACAAGATTAATAGAGTCGTATTATGTACAGTATTATTTAATTTATAACGGTAATCCATAATTCTCCATTATGTTTGTGACGGTATTGTCATTAACATTCTTTTTTTTATAAATCTTTATTTAACTGTTTAATACGAATGTCACATGCTGTAGGTACACAATATTTCACGTTTCCATTATAATAGAGTTCGGGGTAGTTCTCAATACGTTTATAATCGTTTCTATTTTCACCATATTTAAAATATTTAGAAATAACCATAAGTAAATAATTTTACTAATTTAAATTGTCACCACAAAACCGTCTCAAGAATGCCACTTTGACAAAACCATGACAGATATGCATCTAAATAAGGTTTAATGTTAAATTACGATAATATCCTCTTTAGATAATTATAATCTTAAGTCTCGCCTATTGAGTCTTGTTCTATTTCCACATCTGTTTATGCTATGACGTGTCCGAGCTCTGATGATGACAAAATACTAAGGTGTTATTTAAATGTACTAAGTATTACCTAGTATAAATACCAGAAAGATAAAAATACTAAGGCACGTCCGTGTAAAAGGATACCGGATTAATTTACGAGTTGTCCGAGCGAGGTATTTATACTTTGTATTCGTAGCTACCTTGTATTTACACTAAGTTATACCTAGTACATTGGAATAACACCTTGGTAATTATACATTATCTCGGCATTTTAAATAGATATAATTTTGATCACACTAAATCTGGTATAAATACCATGTAGTTACAAAATACAAATACTAAGGCCCTGTTGTTTGATCAGTAGTTAAACTAACTAATTGTTAAAATTCGAAAAAGGAATTGAAAATTTGACACATTTTCTTGAGATTCCTTCAAAATTGCGCTTCCTTTTTCAAATTTTAACAATTAGTTTAACCACTGATCAAACAACAGGCCCTTAAGTACGCAAATTCGTTTTCTTTTGTAAACCTTACCAAATGACGTGCCCGCAAAATTCCCGCTGGAGTTCGACGTATGATCATAAGATCATAACATAAGTATAACAGCTCGATGTTACCATATTGCATTGTTACCGGAATTGCTTAACGCCGAATTTCATGTCATTCCGACAGTTAAAAGGCAAATTTGATTTCCAAAATTTGATTACATTGTTTGTTAGTTGGTCAAAAATCAATATCAAAATCAAAATATTTATTCAGTAAACTGGCTACATACGGGCTCTTTTACACGTCGGTAATGAGTGAATCTACTAGCGCTTCGGACAAGACCATCATTGCAGAGAAGAAGCACCGCGAGAAACTCCAACTCTGGTATGATTATTAAACACAAAAAGCTAAAAATTGTGAAATAATGACATCAGTCATACCGAGAAATTATTGAACTGCTATAGTGACATAAATATACTAGGTGACACGTAAGACGTAATACAAAATGTTATTTTCCGAATCTACTCATGATTACGATCAACTATTAATATGGGACCAACTTCGAAAATGTAAACACAAAATCGACGTCTCCATACAAATTGTGATACCAGCTGATTGCTTTTAGTATGGGAGATTAAAAAAAATTCTACCGATTTCGATATTAGTCCCATACTAAAAGATGATCGTGCTCATGAGTAGATCAAGAAAATAAAATTTTGTATTACGTCTTAGGTGTCACCCTGTATATAAAATAAGATTTAAAAAAATTACCTCTTTGCAGACAAAACATTCAAGTATTTTTTCTAAATTATTTCCAACATTTGAATGCCAGTTTACATGTCTTTTGAATGAAATTAGAGTCGGCATGGTCTTGCTGCATATGGTACAGGTGAACCCGCTTAGATCTACGGCCAGCGAGCCCGCTTGCTTCTCCGGAACCTCACCAAAGCCGTTGTGACTCTGGATCTGATCCAGGGGTTCCGCTTTCGTCACAACGACCTCACAAAAATCCGCCAAATCGGCTCTTTTAAACTGCTTGGGCTGGATCTGCTTGAGCCTGTGTACTAGTTTGATATGATTAGCCAAAACGGACCGGCTCTTAAATTTTTCTCCGCAGTCGATGCACGTGTACAAGTTCCGCGGCTTCATATTGAGCTGGCTATGTTTCTGGTTATGCTCGTTGACGGCGTTGACAGTCATGTCCAGGTCGCAGATGAGGCAGCGCACAAGGCAGTCCTTGAGCGCCACGGTGGCGCGCTTGGTGCCGGAGCTCATGTTGTGCTTGGTGCGCTTGTGATGCACCAGTAGCCTCTTGTACGAGAACTGCTTCTCGCAGATGTCGCACGTGTTGTCGTTGCTCGACCCGCCGCTCGACTCCGACTCGGAGCGGTACTCTGCGCGGCCCGACTCGCGGCTCGTCGATGGAAACGACTCAGGTTCTGTTTTAACTTCTTCATGAGAATGTTTCAGCTCGTGTGTCACTAATGATTTTTTATATTTAAATCTCTTGTCACAGTAATTACATTGCAGTGGGCCATTGCCACTATTATCAGAGAGCATTGATGACGAATCGTCGATGGTACTTGGCCTGAAATAACAGAAAACCAATGAGTTTTAAGACTAAGGTTAAGTTAGGACTTAGGTAAGAGTAAGGTTTGCTAAATAGCAAAGTTATTCGTCGTGAGGCATGACCGACATGTTCTGAAAAAAAAAACGCAGCAGTGTAAAAAAAAATCCTTACTGATGTAATATTCCTGCAATATTATACAATTACCAGGTCCTCTATTCCCGTCGTCGGTAAAAACCATATCGTTTTCGATCTGTTACGGTATTGTTTTGAAGTCAGCCGCCATTACTATCAACTAAATAAGAGCTATCAACACGTTAATAATACGATAACATATCAAAGATGATATGGTTTTTAGCGCCTAGTATACCGGTGCAGTTATCGCTTCGAAAGACTTCTGTGTATGTAAGAATGATCGGAATGGAAATCCGAGGGAAGGGTCAATGAAGGAAAATGGAGATAGGTGACGCATCTGTGATTGCTGTGTATTTTTTTTTATGGCAGATAGAAGACAAACGATCACACAGGCCACCTGATGGTAAGTGGAAACTGTGACCCATAGACATTCGCATTCACAAGACTGCAATGCAATCCTAAGACTGCAAATGCATGTATGTGTATGTGTATAGTGGTAGCGATCCGGACGGAACTACACTAAAAGTAACTCTTTATATTATTATTAATTTAAAATAGAAATAACTTGATTTCGGTGAAATAAAAACATTTCAACGGGGGTTTTACCTAAGAAGAAAACTAAAGTTTCGGGTACTCGCCCGGGATACAAGGAATTCAAGCAGATTGACGACGGCAACGACGAGGACTACGACGTGGCATGTGGAAGTGTGCCTAAGAATCCAACTGAGTTAAGACGTGAAAGCGGTACAAATGACGAAGAACAACAGCAATTACAACGACGACAACGACGACGCTTATTTAAGACGAAATGTCAAAAAAACTTGAGTCGTGGCAGCCGGCAAGGTGACCAGTACGAGTAGCACAAGTTGTATTTTCTCGCTTGTCGCTCAGTGCGTCTCTTGCGTAACAGACTAGATAGAAAGGGAGATCCGAGCGACAAAGAAGGCGCGGACAACATGTTCTAGCCCTCCAGGCGGAGCTACGCCAGGCTACCCCACGCTTTCAAGCCCGCACGATAAATACCGATCTCTAAGTGTCTCTTAAAAGACACAAGTGCTAGTCGGCTGCAACGCCTCGCTGCACACGGACGGCTCTGCTTACAATTACCGCTTCCCTCGCAAACGACTTTCGCACGTAGCGCGTGCGTTTTATGTAATATAAAAAAAAAAAAAAACTCGGACGTATTTATTGCGCGGTACAGTGCACCAATTTACAAACAAAAAAAAGGAATGAAGGGGGGGGGGGCACAAAGGTCCCGTTATTTGGTTTTTTGTTTACATCTTGAAAACGATGCGTCATAGGAAATTTTGTTTTATGTCATTATTAAAGCTGATAAAATTCTCTACAACTTTGATTTTATACAGTTTTAACCTATTTTCAATCTAGATATGAACTCCGAAAAAAGGTCATTTTCAAAAATGTGTTTTTTGACACACATTTCTCTCCAACTTGCAAAGATATCATTTGAGAAAAACTACCTCTTACATAGCTTGTAAAAAGTTAAATTATTTTTAATAATATATACATATATCTATTAATATATTATCTACCGTTGAAAAGTTATAGCACATTTTAATATTTCGGCCAAGGAAGGGCATTGGGTAAGTTTGTATGAAGAAGAATAAGAAGAAGGAAATAAATTTATTCAGAGAGAACACACACAGAGCGAAAGTAACAATGTTTTACATCTCAATTATATATAAAATAAAAAACAGTTTGTCGAAAACTTGGCAGTTATACAAAGCAGAGCACACACTTGTGTGCACCGGAGCCCAGCAATGTGTGCGGATGAATAGGTTCTGGCTCAGCATGTGTTGTGACGCAAGGTCACAACGCTGTTATTCTGCCAGTACCTCAACATACATAATCGCCAATAAAAGACATGCGTGATCAGGGAAACGTATAAAATAAACAAATATGATTTACTCTTAATTACAGAAATAGCAATACAATTATATGTACTTATAATATGTATGTAGGATTTTTTAAAGTTAATTCGGCCTATTATTTCCATCCCACAAACTTGGGGGCTCGTCCGGGATGGAAATATAATATAGGTAAAAGTGGAGAAGGCGAAATACCATTTTGCGACTCGACACCGGCCCGTGGTCGGGGTGTGGCGCTCGAAAATGCAGTAAGGAGAAAAAAAATATAAAGGTGATTTTAAGGCGAAATTTAAGGTAAAGGTGAAGCGTGTAAAATTTACGGTAAAGGTGTAAAGATGGCATTAAACAAGAAAAGCGATAGTGAAGGAGTCCCAGAGCAGCCGCCTAGTACTTCAAATCAACCGTTCAATATGATGACTACAGCGGGATACGACCGAGTAATCGAAAAGTTCGATGGGACGGATAAATAGTTTCTCGAAGTGGCTGCAAAATATTGATGATAATTCTCAGAGATTCATAGTCGACAATTTCGTCGACTATGAATCAAAAAAAGCTATTTTGTATAGAGTCACCACGTACTCTGTTCTCAAGGAAAAGTTAGCGTTCTATGAAAAAAATTAAGAAGATGGCAAAGAAACGCCAAGAACCACCGCAAGCATCTACAAGGGAGAGAAAAGTTGATTATCTCGCAAACATGGCGAAATTAGCTCGAAATTGCTACAAGTGCGGTGAAAAAGATCATATGGCGAGTACGTGCAAGAATGGTGTAAAATGCTACAAGTGTAATCAGTTTGGTCACAACGCTACAGCGTGCATGAATTTGAAAAATCAAGAAAATGAGCATCAGACGGCAAGTAAGCAACGTGAAGTTAGCTATGGATATGGACATGGGGGCCGCGCGCCAAGATGGCAACCTCGCGCGATGTGCTTGAAGTCAGCGGCGGATCCAGTTGCAAATTTTGATAATGACGTTTCTGGAGAATCTATGGATAATCAATATGGCGGCGCGAGCGGCGATACTACGAGTGACAGGAGCTGTCAATGTCAACAGGTGTTAAACGTAAACAAGTCGCAAAATGTAAATAAATCTTGTGGCTTAAAAGTCGAAAGTTCGATAGATTCTGGTAGTGACTTAAATCTCATAACGGTGACTTGTTTTTAGGGTTCCGTAGCCGAATGGCAAAAAACGGAACCCTTATGGATTCGTCATGTCTGTCCGTCCGTATGTCACAGCCACTTTTTTCCGTAACTATAAGAGCTATACTGTGGAAACTTTGTAAGTAGATGTATTCGGTGAACCGCTTTAAGATTTTCATACAAAAATAGAAAAAAAACAAAAAATTTTTGGGGTTCCCCATACTTAGAACTGAAACTCATTTTTTTTTTGATCAAACCCATACGTGTGGGGTATCTATGGATAGGTCTTCAAAAATGATATTGAGGTTTCTAAATGAATAATTTGCGCGAGAGACGCTTCCAAAGTGGAAAAATGTGTGTCCCCCCCCCCCCGTAACTTCTAAAATAAGGGAATGATAAATGTAAAAATAATATATGATGTACATTACCATGCAAACTTTCACCGAAAATTGGTTTGAACGAGATCTAATAATTAGTTTTTTTTAATACGTTATAAATCGTAAACCGCATTTTACCTTCCATTCAATCCACTCCAATATAATAAAGAACAAAGAAATACATTTATTTAGATGTATAGTGGTACGGAACCCTACATGCGCGAGTCCGACTCGCACTTGGCCGCTTTTTGAACTAAACGTAACGTCATACGTCAAGGAGAAGATAGTTTTCTGGACTCGGTGATACGAAAATGTATTCGTTAGGGAAGACTGAATGTGAATTGAGTATCGATGGACACAGCTTTACTTCCATGTTTTTTATAGTGCCCGAAGGTGTAATGCCTTATAAAGCCATTCTAGCCCAGCCATCTTTACAAAACGCAAAACTTGTTTTTGATAGGGGTTTAGTGAATGTCGTGCCTCAGCAGAGCGGTAGTCTTTTACATTGTTTGATTACAGATATCACAGAAGATCCAGTGGCTTACTCGTATGTGCCAGACCAACAACTGAAGGAAGAAGTACAAAATCTTGTGAAGAATTACCGTCCTGTGCAAATAAAAGAAGCACCAATTGAAATGCACATTGTTATGAAGGATGACATTCCAGTGGTATAAAGACCAAGGCGTTTGGCTATCACGGAGCAACAACCAAGTAAGTGAGCGGTTGAGTAAAGGCATTATGAAACCCAGTTTTTCAGAATATGCCAGTCCATTGGTATTGGTTAAAAAGAAGGATGGTTCGATTCGTGTATGTGTGGACTACAGGAAAGTAAATGAAAAAATGGTAAAGAATGAGCTCCCTCTCCCAGTAATAGAAGACCATATTGACAAGTTACTCGGAGCAAAGATTTTTAGTAAACTGGACTAAAAAGATGCGTTTTTCCACTTAAAGATAAAAGAGAAGTGTACAAAATATACCTCATTTGTAACAAAGAGTGGACAGTATGAGTTCACCAGAGCACCGTTTGGTTTATCACTTTGTCCAAACTATTTTACTCGTTTCAGTTAGCAGTTTAATATGCTTTATCATCCGTATTTCTTGGCCGATTTTAATTTCACTTTCAGTGATTTCTTTTACGGTATTTTCATATTTTGTTGAATAATGCGATTTAAAAAAATCATGCATTTTCCCTATTCTTGAACTGTAATTAGCTACTGAACCATTTAACCAGAGATCATCCAGTCCGATATAAGCACCGGCTACCGGCCAGTTCATTTCCATCTTGGGGGAGCAAGGAGTGGCGGTGAATATTGGTAAATCATTATTGGATTTTTTGGGATGGCTGTCATGTCAACTTGAAAGGTGGAGTACTGAAATCTGGGGCTGATGAAGTCCCTACGAAAGGAGGAGTAAGCGGACATACTACCTACTGCGCTAAAAGGACAATTATTCTCCAACCCAGATCATAAGCTCTAGTTCCTGTTAAATTACCGTACTGTGTGGAACGAGGATATCATCGCTGCGTATTGGTAGAAAAAATAAATTATAGTCAACCGTATATAACAAACAGCCCGCACGGTTGTAACAGCGTCATCTGCATCATTTATAAGTCACCATGGGTTATTATTAGTTTAGAGTATTTTGCCAGGGATCGAATGGAAGCGGAAAACCTGCAAGTACAGGAGTGAACATTATAAGATTATTGGATTGTCGCCTAAAATGCTCTCTCCAAGGAAGAACTCATGAAGACTAGTAATTTACTGTTATAGCAATGTTTACTCTACCCACGACAGTGATATAGGAAGAACTAGATATGTACAGTCAGCTGCAGAGAAATGTAACCACCTTTGCTAGGAAACTTGTATGCAGGCGGGGTCACTTTTCTCTGCAGCTGACCGTACAACATGAGATCGACACTGGTGAAACCATGCTTATCCGACAACGTCCTAAGTGAGCTCCAGTAGTACGCCGGAAGGAAGTGGAGACATGATTGACTAGATGAGTTATTTTCGTGTTATTGAGCCTTCAACAAGTGCTTGGTGTTCACCGGTAGTTTCGGTAAAGGAAAAGGAGGGAACGATGAGATTTTGCGTTTACTGCCGCCGAGTTAATGATGTAACGAAAAAGGATCCACGAATCGACGACACTTTATACACTTCGAACGGGATGAAACGGTTTTTTATAATGGTTATAAAAAGTGAGACTTCATGGCCAGTGGCCCGTTCCAGAAAGCCACCCTGCAACTCTGCACAAATCCCAATCTTCAAGCGTATTTCTGTTCTACAAAGCTATTGCAGAGTTGAAAAGGCAGAGTCAAATGCAGAGTGTGGATTTGTGGATCTTTTTATTTGTTACAAAGTGTATGACAGAACTTATGGCCCGACTAGATAGTCACGTAATACCAATCGCTATCAGCCGCACCAAGCTATAATTCCAAGAACTGACTACAGTGAATGTATTACCAAGTTCTCGAGTCATGGGCACGGGAGTGAAGGCGTTACGTGAGTAGTCCTTACCTGGACTCTTCGTCGCCCTCGATGTTGGAGACGTGCGCGGCGAGATGCGTGATAAGTAGCTTCTCAGTGGGCAGGCGCTTGCTGCACATGCGGCACTCGAAGGCCTCCAGAGGAACGCGCGTCGCGCCCTCCGCGCCCTCTTGCACGCAGGCTAGTCGCGGTTCGAAGTGCGCGTCTTTGATGTGACGGAAATATGCTGCCTTCTTAGTCGACATCTTTTTACACACAGGACATTCGAAACAGATAGCATTAGTGCTTTCAGGACATTTACTGAAATGCTCGCTGTGGACATAATAATCGTCAAATGGTTTTTTGCAGTAAATACAAGGTACCGAAACTTTTCCATTATCAGGATTGGATTCCGATTTAACTTTCTGAAGTACAGCTGCATGAACTACTTTCATATGTTTTTCCAAATTCTCTATACTTTTAAATTTAGTGGTACACATTTCACAGTCAATCTTTCTATTATGTACAGCGTCGATTGGTTCCAAAGATACGAGCAGCTCTTTTTTGAATGGATTTGAGTGTGACTTTTGAGGTGATTTACCACAGGTGTCCTGATGACGATTCAACATTATTTTCAATTTGAAATGTTTCCCACATTTGTCACAACTAAGCTGATCTCCTGTGTTTGTTGCATCTAATTCGTTGATATTGCTCCTTGGAATACTTACAACCGCATCTTCTCTCAACGTAGATTCTTTTGTTGACTTATTAGAGTTACGCGAATGAATTCTAGAATGAGCTCCTAAGCTCTTCGCGGAATGAAACTGTTTTCCGCAAATTTTACATTTAAATTCGTCTTTAACAAGGGACTCATCAGAATCAGTTTCAACTGAAAGTTGCGAAGCGCTATTATCTTCGTAATCTGAATCCGCATAATAATTGTCAGATTTTCTTTTAGGCTTTTTATGACTTTTTCTGAGTTCCTCTACTCGCTTCGAACTCGTTGGTTTGATCTCGTGCGATTTGGTACTGATAGATTCATCTTCCACACTGTCATGACTACGTTTGCGACTGTTTCGTTTGGAAGAATCCACTTCACAAGATGGTTTGGTATGATTGGAAGTATCCGTAAGGAGTGAAAGGGCAGAATCACTACTCTGCCTAGTCTGAGGCGGCGGCGGGCTGACGCTCAATCCTGTAGACAATATTTGATTTAATTATTAAATTACCGGACAATAAAGAATCACAGAATAAGTAGCGTAAGGCTGCACGGACCATTTTGATCAAACTCGTAAAACGCGTGATATGCGTAATATGGTGATATTAAATAATTTAAAAACCAGTCAAGTGCGAGTCGGACTCGGGCAACGACAGTTCCGTATTTAAGTTAATCCGGTTGGATAAGGCAAAGGTCGATTCTCAACATGTAGTGCATATATTATTAAAATTTTGCGAAAGTACTTTTACCTGTGTGGGTGCGTTTTAATAGGTGGCGTAATTAAAGGTGCAAAAAATAAATTTCAAGACAGTCGAGCCCTTCACGAGTTATGGCGTGACGAAGGGAAACAGGGATTCATTTTTTTATACAGGGTGTCCCAAAAACCAACGTCAGCCGTATGTTCAGCTATTTTTACTAGTTTCGGAGATACCTTCAACCAGGCAGTGGTCACTAGACGACATGGTAATACACTTTAAAAAAACCCATTAAAATACTCTTTTATAACCCCTTCATCTCCCAATATCCATATTAAAAAGAGAAAATAAATCGGTAAGGGTTAATCATTTTAATGTTTTTCTGTCATTTTTCCTCACAAAAAATTCTTCACTTCATGTTTTATTTCAGAAATTTTTCAATGGTATCTTACTTTATCAGAATCATTACGAATCAGCAAAGTTTTTAATCCCATTTCCTCGTTTTTTTTTAAATTAAATTAAATTAAAATATATAAGGGAAAATTACGATCATTATCTCCGAAACGAATTAAAATCGCTTAACATACATAGGGGTTCAATCGATAGCTTTTTAGCAGCTCCATCAGCATTAGGTGTTGGTTTTTGGGACATCCAGTACGTATACAGTGTGTCCCTGAATAAAGTGCACAAACGAAAAGGGATAAAAGTATATGAAATTTCACCGATAAAAAAAATGGTGTACATCTTTTAAAGATTTTTTTAAATTCTTTATTCTTTGATTGGTGCAAACCCTATCGGAACAAAGTGAAATATCTCGCCCGATGAAATAAACGGTTCTTGAATCCCACAGCATTTCTTGTGTCAAACAAATAAAAACCGGGCAAGAGCATGTCGGACCATGCTCAGTGTAGGGTTCCGAAGCCGTAACGACAAACACAAAAAATCTCAAAAATCAACATGTATGAACCAATTTTCTATTTAAAGTTATTTGGCGCTGTCTTAGATGATTTTTAGTAGGTATAAACACTTTAGTCGCCTGTATCTCAGGAACTAATCATGTCTACTTAGCCGTGATAGTTTTCCTTTAAAATTCGTTATATGCGCTCTCGTTAAAGATATTTTTCTGATTTTTAGTATTTGTAGTTTTGGCTGTAGGGGGGGGACACTTGACTCTAACAAAAAATAGCGCTTTAAAGCTTAATAGTTCATAAACGGATCCCTTAATCGAAAAATTGTTTTTATAAACCCGCAATATTTTTGAAAGACCTATCCAACGACACCCCACACTATGGGGTAGGCAAGAAAAAAAAAAAGCATCCCCACGTTATGTGTAGGGGAGGTGCATTAAAAAAAAATTTTATCAACATTTTATTTTACCACTTTGTTGGCGTGACTAATATGTATATTCATGCCAAATTACAGCTTTCTAGTACTATGAGTCTCTGAGCTAGACTGGGGACGGACGGACGGACGGACGGACATGGCGAAACTATAAGGGTTCCTAGTTTGACTACGGAACCCTAAAAAACCGATCTAGTGAGTCGGAATCGCGTCCAGAGGGTTCCGTAATTAAGATAATATGCTTGGTAACCACAAAATCCGCTGTGATATACAAACAGAAAGACAGACAGACAAACAACGATGTCTCACCATAAGGGTTCTTTTTTTAACATTTTGGTACGGAACCCTAAAAACTAATAAATTCGCCAAACACAAATTTCTAAAGGCATGGACACGTAATATTATAACCGGCTTCCAAAAAGTCGGTTGTATTTTTTGTGTAGGTTGCGCGATGTCTTCGCCGTTCGTGAACAGATCTTATGATTAGGTACTCGAAGACGGCTGGACCGAATTAAAAAAAATATTGTTTGAATGGGCGTACGGGCACAATATATCGCTAAAGCAGTAAAGAGAAGCCAGGCCTTATTTTCGAAATAAATACCAACTCTCCATCCATCCGCTGACAGATTAAAAAAACCATGCCAGAGCATGTCGGACCATGCTCAGTGTAGGGTTCCGAAGCTGTGTTACGACAAACACAAAAAACTATATCAAAAAACCACATGTACGAGCCTATATAACGCTATATAACTGCTATAGCTCTGTCCTTTACGCTCGCCATAAAATAAACTGCATAGCCATGTCATAATAACCCCCCTGAACGATTAGACCGTGTATAATGAAAGGTAAGTTTTAAATATAACCGAGGAAAGTAGGTAGGCCGGTAGAAAACATGAGTAGGTTGGATGATGTTGTCTTTGTAATTTAGTGCTTTTTGGGGTTCTGAAGTCAAACAAGGAACCCTTATAGTTTCGCTACGTCCGCTTGTCCGTCTGTCCGCGGTCTAGTTGAGAGACCCTTGGTACTATAAAGCTGTAATTTGGCATAGGTACATAACAGTCACCAGCAGTAAGATATTACCCAACATTGGGCGCAAAAATATCTGACACGTCTATATTACTAGAGGCATAAGAGCGTGTCAGATATTTTAGCGCCCAATATTGGGTTATTGGTAATTCGACGTATTCCCGTTAGGAGGTGATAGGGGTGACTATTTGCGATAATTTTAACCCCCATATGCATTATGCAAAAGTTATCCATTTTTGAGTTATCATGGTTTTTAGCTTTTTTCAAAAAAAGTCAAAAATGCAGCATCAAAAATTTATTAAAAAAAAAGTATCAATTTAAATCTATTTTTTTCTTCTGATTTATAAAAACGATAAAACTCTGGTTATTTATCAATATTAAAACAACAATTATCGGTCCAAATTTAAAAATGCGAGACTAAAAACGATATTATTTTTAGATTATTTAGATATCTTTTTCCAATAAAATGCCTTAAAAACAAAAAAATTGTTATGAAACTAGGCTTGCAGATTAATTTAAAAACATAACCGTTTTCTTAGCTCTCCAAAAATGCATAATAACTAGGAACATATTTCAAATAAACTGAAAAAAAAAATGATCACAAAGGAAGCAGGCGGAAATTTGTATCCAAACTAAACTTAAAATCACTGTTTGAATATCTTGCAAATAGTTTTTAAGCGTACCTAAGCCAATGCCGGTAGTAAACTGGCAGGTTAAGAAAAAAAATAACAAAGTTTTCAAAGAGTTCTTTTTCTCAAAAAAAACTTTTCACTGTCCGGATTTAACGCCGGTTGATTTATATGTCTGGGGTCACATGAAATCCATAGTTTACGACCTCTCGCCTGTGTCATCCGCGGAAGAACTCAAGACGAGAATTATAAATGCAGCAAATGCAATGCGTAATAATTTGACTACTTCGGTAGTTAAGTCACAACTAAAAAAAATAATGCGACTTTGCGTACGCAATAGGGGAAGTCACTTCGAGCAAGAACTTTAAATTAAAAAATGTGTTAATTGTTACTATTATTAATATTACCGCCATGGCACATTTAATGATCTGATCCGTCGTTCGCTTGCCACTGCCTCTGTACCAGCTGTCCTGGAACCAGCAGGTTTGCATAGAGACGATGGCAAGCGACCAGACGGAGCTACTTTAGTGCCGTGGAAACTGGGTAGGGCACTGGTGTGGGACGCGACATGTGTTGACACATTCGCCCTTTCCCACGTACAGTCAACCCGTAATCGAGCCGGTGCAGCAGCTGATCAGGCCCAAACAATCAAGCGCCGCAAATATTCATCTTTATTAAATAATTACGAATTTATGGCGCTTGCAGTAGAGACTATGGGACCTTGGTCAGCCGATATGAAAAGTTTTATAAAGGCCCTATCATCCCGGCTCATAGACGCCTCCGGAGATCCTAGAGCTGGTTCTTACCTCTCCCAAAGGATTGGCCTAGCTATCCAGAGAGGTAATGCAGCCAGTGTTATAGGGACTATGCCGCGCGCGGACCTGCTAGAGGGGGTATTCTTTTTGTAGTGGTGATTTTTATTTTAATCTTTAATTTTTCAGTAGCTTAGTTTTATTTTAATTAAAATAAGTTTAGTTTTTAAATTTGAATTGTAGATACGATTGTATTGTATTGTAATAAAGTAACCTACTTTTCATTTGATGAAAATAGTTAAATAGTAACCTATTATTAATTGTTAATTGTTATTACTATTAAACTGTTACTGGTTTTAAATTTTATTTTAAAATTGTTTTTTTGTTTTATTGACATTGGGTATTGTTTTTAATTATTTTTTTGGGATTTTTTAAAGAACTACCTTGTGTTTAGTTCGAATCCAAATTTCCGCCTGCTTCTTTTGTCATCATTTTTTTTTCAGTTTCTTTGAAATAAGTTCCTATTTGTTATGCATTTTTGGAGAGCTAAGAAAACGGTTATGTTTTGAAATTAATCTGCAAGCCAAGTTTCATAACGATTTTTTTGTTTTTAAGGCATTTTAGTGGCAAAAGATATCTAAAAAATCTAGAAATAATATCGTTTTTAGTCTCGAATTTTTAAATTTGGACCGATAATTGTTGCTTTAATATTGATAAATAACCAGAATTTTATTGTTTTTATAAATCAGAAGAAAAAAATAGATTTAAATTGATACTTTTTTTTAAATAAATTTTTGATGCTGCATTTTTGACTTATTTTGAAAAAAGCTGAAAAACATGATAACTCAAAAATGGTTCACTTTTGCATAATGCATATGGGGGTTAAAATTACCGCAAATAGTCACCCCTATCACCTCCTAACGGGAATACGTCGAATTACCAATAACCCTGTATACAGGTATTCAATTTAACCGGTTTTACAATCCCTGGTTTGGAATAAACTTTTTCGCCATAGATGAGCAACCCCACCACAGGGACAACCTTTCAGAATGCCCTCTGACGTCCACTGCTGTTGTCCCCGTGCTCCTCTGCAGTGCAATTATATCCGACTTCTTTCTAACTCCACCTTTTGATTGATTTACAAATATATGTGACTAGTATAAGTGTATTATCCTATAGGAAAGGTAGGTATTAAGAAACATGAGAAGCAGAACCGGACCGTGAGTTTAGGGGTCCCTGGGCTAATACTACTTAGGGGCATGTACTAATGCGGGGGAGTTTTTTGCATTATCGTCCGTCGTCAATTTGTGACTTTGACTTGACTTAGCTGGGGCCCCTTGAATCCACGGGGCCCTGGGTTGAAGCCCAAAAAGCCAATTGGTAGACCCGGCCCCGATGAGAATCTTTTTTGTATAAAAAATCTTTTCAAAGGCACAAACCGCCTAAAAGCTATCCCATCTGGCCACTTCGTGTCATCGTAAAAAAGGCTTGTGATAAGAGTTAGGCTTCTTTTCTTTTATCATGTATTTTTTTCCGATTTAATTTAATTTTCTAATTCAACCGATACTTGTGTTCTTTCATAGATATAGTCCATTATATCTTTTTCGGTTGTTTCTTTGTGCACATAAGAAATGAACATTTGTATTTTGTTATCCGCCGCCGCCTTTTTTGGATTGAGCCCTACCAATCTTTGGTACAAATCGGTTTCTAAACTTCCTATATTGCACAGTTTTCCATTCATTAGAAGGCTTTTCATTTATCCACTCACCCGGCTCTAGTAGAACTGCCGACATTAATTCTTGTTGCTGTCCGAAACATTCTTAATTTCTTGTATACCCTTGTATGAGTAATTGTTTACACGTTTTTCTAAGCACTTGGTACGAGGGCATTCTGGGCCGGATTGTATCGTGGTACTAGTAGAGGTCGAAAAAACAGATTCCTGTTTATCTTGCTCACACATACTTGCAATCTTGACCGTTGCAATGATGAGTCATGATCAGCTGTTAACTGCATTGTATTCAAATGCAAATCACTTAGAGGTAGGTGCGTTAAGGGTGAATTGCAAAAATATTGTACATACACTCGCGAGCAAAAATATCGAATCAAGCTGCACGTTTGGGCTCTCCGCCCAGTATCTCTTGACCTATTCAGAATATCTTTAACAAAATGATACCAAACGAAAGCTGATAATGTAACCATTAAAAAAAAAAAAGAACCCTGGGAATCCGCCCAGGATTTTCCAAGTTATGTCTCATTTCCCGATATGTGTATCATGAACTCGTTCCGAAACGTACGAGGTGTGCCCCTTTTGACCCCTATAAATATGGGGTAGGAAGGGGAAATGTCATCAATCACTTATCAGGAGTTGACCGGTACACATCTCCGCTAACGACCTTACTCGGAAACCCTGAAGAAAATGGATACCACCATGACTGAAGCCGCCCAAGTCGTGGCCTTGCTGGAAGAGGGACACAACCAACGCTTCGTGGCTGACCAGCTGAATTTAAGCCAGTCTGCGGTATCTCGAGTTTACCGACGGTTTCGGGAGACACGAAGACCAGGTTCTGGCCGCCGGAGGTGCACATTTGAGAGGGATGACCGCTTTATCGTCACTTTCACCGGCACAGAAATCGGCACCAGACCGGCGTTACTGTCCATCAGCATCTTCGGTATGTACGAGGGGTTACTGCCAGCGAGTGGATAGTAAGACGGAGACTCAAGGAAGCTAACCTGACCCCAAATCGGCCCGCCACGGGGCCCAGACTACTCCCACGTCACCGCCAAGCACGCCTGGAATTTGCTCATCACCACGAAAATTGGACCATTGAGCAATGGACCCCAGTATTTTTTTGTGATGAGTCCAGGGTGTGCTTGAATGGCTGTGACAGACTAGGAAGAGTCTACAAGAGGCCAGGAGAAAAGTACGCAGAATGCTGTTTCAAGGAAACAGTTGCCTATGGCGGAGGTTCCGTCATGGTGTGGGCGGGCATTTCCATCGAAGGGCGTACAGAGCTCGTTATCGTACCTGGTGGGGGCCGTGGCGGTGGTTTGACCGCTGCCAGGTACATCACTGACATCCTTGAGGAGCATGTTGTTCCTTACGCCGGTTTTTGTGACGAGGGTTCGTCCTGATGCAGGATAATTCCCCTTATCATACCGCAAGGATCACTCGAGCCTACCTTGCCGAGGTCGGCATTCCCACCATGAACTGGCCAGCCGTCAGCCAGGACCCGAATCCCATTGAACATCTCTGGGACGACCTGAAAAGGCAAATTCGGAAGAGGGATCCAGCTCCTTCCAATGTTACGGAGCTGAAGACGGCTCTGCAAGAGGTCTGGGATGCCATCCCCCAGGAGATTGTCAAAAAGCTCATAAGATCCATGAAAAACGGCATGAATGCTGTGATAAGGGCCAGGGGAGGAAATACGAAGTATTAATTAATAAATAAAACCTTATTTTCCTTAAAATGCCTTTTATTTTACGATTTTCCCTTTTCTTTTCTATTTGTTTTTTTCATGCATCTCTGCAAAAACCTGGCTCCTGTCACTTGAGGAAAATGGCATGACTGTTTTTTTTATCGTTACATTATCACAGTGTTCGGAATTTTCACGGCAAAACAAAAGACTGTCGCAAATTTACTAGGGTAAGAAATAATTTTTCATCGATATCGAGAATAACTATGGAATATTTTATAATATAAAATAATATGCAAAAAAAAAACAGTAATTCACAGATTATTCAGTGTAAAAGTTATTATTTGGGCGTTTTCAGAAAAAGTTGTTGGTTGAAAAAAGTCGTGTCCCATGACTTTCATGGCTGATTATTCGAATTTAAAGAAGGCATATCAAATGATATATTTTTTTTTACATTAAATATCTTATTAACTTCAGAAACACTCTAGAATTATGCAAAACAAGCATGTTAAATTTAAAATATAGCCTAAATAAGAAAAAAGGAGGTGCTATTTTGACGTGTCCCACACCCTCCACGACAAATTTGAAGTTAGATAAAAAATACTAAATTAGACTGTTTAAAAGTCAACGGTTGCGTCCCGGTCAGTTATAAACCGATCTTTAATTTTAAACCGTAAAACAAGTGCGTTTACATAGAAATTTCTTTGACAAATACAGATTTTAATCTGTCCCGCGAAATAGCGAATGCGGAATTTCCGGCATACGCGACCGCATTTTTAATATGTTCCTGGCAATAAAACGCCACAATACATGAAAATTTTGAATTATGGCAGCATTTTTAGTCTATGGTAGTCGCTATTTGGTTTCAAATGACAGCAGTTAGTCCGTGAAATGTGTTTAGTGGTCGCGTGGCGTTTGCACCAAAAATAGGTTTCTTCATACGACTCCAATTTTATCAAGGTAAGAGAATCCTGTGTAATTGATGTTTTATAATGTTATATTTATTAATTAATGCTGATTCGGAATCAAAGGTAATATTTAAATAAAGTTCAATAGTTCATTTGTAATTTTATCTAAATGTTTGATTGGCATGGATACGTCACCTCCATACCGCCACGGTCGCGTTATTAGAACTAAAAAGTGACGTAATAGAATTCTAAAGCTCGTTTCATAAAGAGATTTAAAGATTATTTTAATAAAATGCCAATTTTTCATTTTGTTATACCTACATAAACGAATTTTTACAATGTACCTACCTGTTTGTTTGTCCGTCTGTCTGTTGGCTTGTTTAGGTCAATTCTTGCAATTCAGTTTTGAAGCAGTCTTTTCCGCTACTACTAAATGGAATGGTTTGAAATTTGGAATACGTATGTAAACCCGATGACGATTCAATATTACGGTTTCATTGAGCTGGTATAAAAATGAAGCCGGAAGGTGCCCACGGAAACTTATCAATATGTCTAATAATAAAATAAGTAATATTATTGGTGCCTGTATTGTATATATGTATGTATGTAAACTAACACTTTATTGTACTAATTACCCGACTGCGTCAGAAGGAGGGTTATGTTTTTCGAGAGTATGTATGTATGTATGTGTGTAAGTATCTATGTATGTATGTATGTATGTCTATTTCTGGGCACGCTCTGCAGCCTAAACGGCTTGACGGATTTTAACATGCGAGGTGTCATTCGATTCGTCTTAATTGTCGTAGTGACATAGGGTATATAATATTTCAATATGGCGCCCGCAAAAAAAATGGAGGGGGAAATAAAAAAAAAATATTTTCTATTATAACAATATGGGTATCAAATGAAAGCTGTTAAATAGCCCATTCCAAATATATATACATTACAATGCTTTAATGCTACCATTTTGTCAGGAACGTCTAAAAAGTAATAAATTCCTTTTGCTAGAGAATGTTTCGCTTATAATTTGTTTAACCACTAAGTATTTTATAAACTAAAAAGAGTAAAATAACTGAAAATCGAAAAACAAGCTATATAATCCATAGAAAATTGTAATAAATAAGAGCAATGTTCTCATTAATATTTATAACAATTTAAGTTTAACTGAATATTGGAAAAGGTATTGCAGGCGGCAGCTTGACACCAAACTGAAAATGTGTTATTATTAAACTCATTAAATCTTATGTTACGAATAATTCCTAATTAATTGATTTAAAATGAAAGTTAGAAAAAAACGCAATAAATTAATTAATTTCAAACGAATTGAGAACCTCCTCCTTTTCTTGAAGTCGGTTAAAAAGAATGATGTTGTGTTTAACGATCTCATGAGATTACTTGTTAAAATTAATTAATTAATTGTTTTGGTAAAAAAACATAGTAATATGAACGTAGCCTTATAGTTCCTAAACGCCACTTCGAGCTTCACTATACGTCACTGTCCCGTTATTGCTGTGATTGAATTTCTTAAATAATTAATATTCTATCAAAGATGTTTAGAAGTTATTATTGTTAAACACATTATATTTAACTAATAGTTAGCTAACCAATAAAATATAAAAAAAATACTACGCATTCGTCGCTCCAAAGATAATATATAGTACAAAGTACTAAAAGGTAGCGTTAAGGAAAGCTTTTGTCATAAAACTTAATTGAATTGTAATAATATGATTAAAAAATATTTTTTTTGAACACTTTCTAGTTTAAGGTTTATCAATAAAACTTCAAAACATCTTGAATCTTTCTAGTTTTCTTTTAAACCCGTTCTAAAATGAGTGGCGTAATGGAACTTCTTACGAGCAGAAACGAAATCAAATTGCGATTTTTTACTGAAATAGTAATTATTTTGTAATAAATTTATTATTTTCATGCTGCTCATTTAATATATTATCAATTTAACTACATTTTAAAGTAAACTAAAATATTTTTTCAAGTGGAATTCTTCTTACGTCACCAACAACTTTTTCTGAAAACGCCCATTTAAGCCTTAACGACATCTTATTTTTAATGAAAATATTGAATAACCCGTCCTTTTGCCTTTGCCGAATTTGAGTAGTAAAGAGGTGAAATATAGTTTACTCCCAGAGAACGTCGAAAAATTAATGACTATCTACTCTTATCAACAGAGAACGTCGAAAAATTAATGACTATCTACTCTTATCACTATCAGAAACCAAATAAAATGGCATGTGCTGGCTGCTGTGTGTACTGATGTGGATTTTGAAGAAGAAATTGAATCTGTTTCGATATAACTTTACACAAACCTAAAGTATTTTATAATATATTTATATTTATTTGGTGGACCATTATTTATTTTACTATCGATATCGATGAAAAATTATTTCTTACCCTAGTAAATTTGCGACAGTCTTTTGTTTTGCCGTGAAAATTCCGAACACTGAATCAACTTTCATTTGATATCATTTATTTTAAGATATTCTGAATAGGTCAAGAGATACTGGGTGGCAAACCCAAACGTGCAGCTTGAGTCGATTTTTTTCCTCGCGAGTGTAGTTAAGGAATTGACACAACGTTAACTTTCTTCCACTGTTTTTCCTTTATGTATCAAAAGTTATCCATATGATAACTTGCAGAAACGTTCTAACGATAATGTAACGAAAGTTACCATTTCAACGAGTGTTTTTTGAAACTTTGAATGCTCATATTTTTCTAGATATAAATTTAAACACGTATATAGAGATAAATGAATCCTTCTATTTTGAAATATAAGTAACTAAAAAAACTAGCAGAATGCTAGAAACTGGTAAATTGCGTTACTCTCTGCCGTGGAATTGCCCTTAGTCATTTTCTAATTGAGCCCCGAAAAACTGGGGCGTCCCAGAAGTAAAGAGACAAATTAGGTTAGAAATATTTAATATAAGGAATGCAATAAAATAAAGGTTTATTGGTTCGTAATAAATCTTGTATTGTTAAGATCAAATAACTATATCGAATCGGTGCATACTACAACTTTGTTTTGAATTATTTTGAAGGTTATTTGCTGTCTGTCTCATCACAGCTGTTTTAGATCTCAAAGCTACAGTTTTAGCCAATCTAGTACACCGACAGTTAAATGCAGTGAAAGATTTGGGTTTGTCCACTTGCTTTTAACATAATGATCATACCTATCTACCTCAACTTAAAACAATAATAAAGACTGTACACGATAAAATCTGGCCATGCATGATCTGGTGTATTTTTTTAATGAATGCTAATTTTCAAGCAGCACTTTTTTGTAATAGTCAGTGGTTATGAAACTACATAATAAAAATACAATCATAATAAAATGTAAGAGCGTCTGTATCTTAGACCCTTATATAATCCACAGTACCTTTATTTTTTTGTACACGATCTTCTGACAGTCTTACCAAATTCTCCGTTTTAAAACATTTTATTATTATTAATTATACAAGCCAAATTATACCTTATTAAATTATCTTACCACAATAGTTAAAACTTTCCTAATTATATTCAGATTAAGATAGTTCTGAGGTTTTTTAACTTTGGCGAATTTCACTTTTTTGACAAATAAATGCCTCCCATACAAAAACAACTTTCAGTGCTTGGAGTAAAAAGACTTCCTGACTACTACAAATAGAAATGAGTTTCAAAAAGTATTTTTTTCGTAAGACGACATTCTATTGTGGGTAAAACTGCTTGTAACAATATAAATACAGTTGTGGCGTAGAAGCAGGAAGTGAGTGAATATTGTCAAAAAACGCTGTACAAGAGATGAAAGGTATGATAGAATATATTTGGCGAAAACTAACACATACCCATACATTATGATACGATTTTATTTCATTATATAGTATTATAATTATACAACATATTAAAAAAAAACTGCTTGAAAATATGCATTCATCGCAAAGATACACCAGATCATGCATGGCCAGATTTTATCGTGTACAGTCTTTATATCCCTTGCCAGGAATACAACATGTATCAACAGAAGGTAGGTCTCATCGTTAAGAATGAGAACTTTCTATGTTTTTTTGTAAACTTTATGACAATCTGTTTAAGCGTGCTCCTCCTGCTCTTTTACACCGTGTCCAATAAGTTCGCATACAGTTTAGATTCTCAATAAAATAAATGTACGAACAGTTAATACAATGAAAACTATATTTTATTAATGGCACACTTATGTACAATATTTACAACAAATGTTTCGGAATAACTCCACCTTTAACTTTTTTTACTAGCTAACGTTTCTCAAATGAATCACACGCGGCACGCACCGCTTCCATTGGTATTTCATCCCAAATATGCTCGATAACCTTTTTGAAATGATCCAGGTTTGCGATTTTATAATCATGTAGTTTCGAGAGCATGTACGACCACACGAAATAATCTAATACATTAAAGTCCGGAGAATTGGGTGGCGATTCATGTTTCGGCAGAAAATCGGTCAAATTAGCCTGACACCAAGCTTGAACAGCGTTTGCCGTGTGTGTAGGAGCTCCGTCTTGTTGGAAAACATAATATTCGTTCTCAAACATCCTTTTTAAATTTGGAGCCACAATTTTCTCCAAAACCTCGGATTTATAGTATTGAGCATTGATTTTAACGCCTTTATCGATAAATACTAGAGGTAGTTTACCCCGCTTACAAACTGCACCCCACACCATCACCGATGGTGAGCTCTGGAACCTCGGAACATTTTTCTGGTTGTCCGGAATGTCTTTTATCATTGGTGCCCACAATCGATCATTTTGGGCATTATGAGGCTGTTCTACACGAACAGTTTCTCGTCAGAAAATACAAACTCATCCCCTGCGTGCCAAGAAAGTATTATATTGGATCTTTGTACTCTCTTTTTCTTGGTCGCTTCGGAAATGCCATGAACTTTTCGTTTTTTGTAGGCATGGCATCCAAGATCCACCCTCAAAATATTGTGTACCGATCCTTTTGAAACTTTCAGGTCAGCAGACAATTTTCAGATAGAACGGTGTATTTTCCGCCGAAGTCGCTCTGTCACAATCTTTACTACTCTATCGGTTCTAGCTGAACGTGGCCGACCGGATCTTTTCCTGTCTTCTACTGAGGAGGTCTCTTTATACCTTTTGATTGTGGTGTAAACTAGATTGCGTTTAATTCCAAGGGGTTTTAAGGCCTTGAAGATAGCACCTGGGCTGTCGCCATTGCTAAATTTTCTGATAATCGTTTCACGAAACTGTTTCATCGTGGATTAAAAGCAAACTACAAATGCTTGACGTTTGAAACGATTGTATTTCGTTAACGACAACACACTTTATAAATTAAAATAAGAATTCGATGGCCTGTAGTCTGTATGTCTTTAGGGTTAGTGCAAAAAGATGTGTATTCGAACTTATTGGACACGGTGTATATACTTTTACTCCGATTATTTAACAAATAATTTAAAGGCTGAATCATTAACCCTCATCCTGGCCACAACAGATGTTGATATCTTAAATTTTATTGCTGTAACTCTAACAGATGTCAATGGAACTTGCTCAAACATGTTTTTTACCATATTTATGTTTTGAACAGTCGAAACTGTACGCTGTCATCCAGTAATATATTGAAAATGTCGGTGTTCTTTACATAAAACATATGTATATTTCTGTTATTACTTGTTCTTCTAGCTTCCTCTTCTATAGTACTGGAAAACTGTTTTCTCAATTAGTTCTGGTTCCACTCTCTTTATTATTGAAAACAAGCAGAGAAGTACGCGACTCCCGGCTTATTTGAAAGATTTAACATCGACTTTCGACAAGACAGGTTGGTTTAAACTTTTTTGGATGTTTTCTCTTTGACCAATTTTCTCTATGAAAATTGTCTCTTTACTTCTGGGACACTCTATATGTACAATATTTTTGCAATTTACCCTTAAGTCGATAGGGCGTTTATGTTACAGTCGTAGTTATTGATTAGCGATGCTGACAAAGTTTTCCAGGTCAATTCTCATTTCGCTAACTTGATCAACGGATGCATTGTTTTCTTTTATACATTTCACATCGTTTTATAACAGCACAATATCTTTTAAGAGCCTCGTAACATCAATAGTGTCAAAGGTTACTCGGGGTAATTTAAGTACGTCTCTTTCAGATTTTCCATCTCCTTTTCTAAATACTTTACGTTTTTTCGACGAAACCGAATCAAATAGCAAATGTTTTGCCTCACTAATGTCCTTTTTAGTAAATTCTGCACACACATTTTTGCTACATTTTCTTTATCTAACAATGAGAGTTTATTTTGCACAAAGGCAAGAACTTCACAATGGCTCGAACTCGGCATGCCTACACGCAGACACACACTGATGGCAATTCTGCCGAGGAGTTCTCAGGGATGACACCTAGGATTGCCGAAGAATTCTCAGGGATGCCGGGGAGCTCTCTAGCATGCCGGGGTCTGCATAGGGCCGCAATAGGCACTATGCCAAGGCGTCCTTAGTGGAGTATTGTGGCCGTCCTTACACTATCGAAGTCTGCCGAGGTAAGCCGAGGCGTCCTTAGGTATGCCTTACACTACCAAAGTCTGCCGCGCTATGCCGAGGCGTCCTTAGGTATGCCTTACACTACCGAAGTCTGCAGAGGTATGGCGAGGCGTCCTTAGGTATGCCTTACCGTAGCGAAGTCTGGCGGGGTATCCCGAGGCGTCCTTAGGCATACCGATGCCAGCCGAGGTATAATTTGGCAGTCATGCCTTGCCATGCCTTGACGATAGTGAGCGCCGGGCCTAAGGGATTATTTAAAGGCTTGTAGTATTGTTAGGCGATGGGCTTGCCACGTGTCACTAATATACACATGGTAATCATCTTACCCTGTTGTGCAAAATGTTGTTATAGGATTAACAACAAGTTGTTAGCGTTGTTGGTAATTTTGTAGATTACCCCACTTTGGGGTGAAGGTGTGACGGTATGTATGTACGTATGTACAATATTGCAACTTTTACACTTAATACAGATGTAGTGCAAAATGATTTTCCTTCGGGAAAACTCGGATCTCAATCGGAATACGATGGCACCCGAACTGTCAATCAATGATTGTATTAAATGAGTGACGTTTTCATGTCCATTAAAATGGAACTTTATTGTTTAGTGTCAAATGACAAAGTGACAAATGACAGCATATGGCACTGTATAATATAGAGATGTTACAACCACCTTCAATAACTTTGAAAATACTCAGTTTTATTGCCATTAGTAAACAAAACATTATCTTCACATTAAAACATAAAGTACAACAAAATAAAGCTTATTGGGAAATATTTACAAGAATAAAACTCAATACCTGCCTACTTAAAAACAGCATCTACTAACGGGGCTAGTATGAAAAAAAAATCATTAGCGTCCCTCTCGCACCTAAGTAAATAACCCGCGTGTGAGAGGGATGCAAACGACATGAAGACTTTCATACTAGGCCCGCTATGATGCTTATAGGTACAGTCACCGTCATAAATAAGTGATGATTTCTATACCTTGTCGCTTTTAATCGTTGGACAATTTCGTATGACATTTCAAACTGACGTTAAAGTGACTAGGTTCATAAATGATAACTTATTTATGCCAGTGACTGTACTTAACATTAATATTTTACCTACTGCATATTTGGGTCGATATTTTCAACATTTTCTATTTCACAATCTGAGTAACCGTCATCGATCATATCATAGTCAGATTCGTCAGTGCTTTCATTTACGTTAATTACAATCCTATCGATGTGATCATCCATCGAGTGTTCCTGTGACCGATATTCATTTTCACATTTCATGGCATGATCACAAACTTTCTTCCATTCATCCGGGCCAATCATATTTATTTTTTCTTCAATCAATTTTTTTACTGTACCCATATTCATGTCTATGTTCCTTTTTGATACGTAACCTTTTATCTGTGACCATATATTTTCTATAGGGTTGAAGTCGGGATGGTATGGCGGTAACCTTAACACTTCGTGCCCATGTTGATGTAAAATTTTGTCAATGGAATATTCTACTAAGTCTTCTTTATGTCGACAAATAATTTCGTATAGGGTGACTGCTATAGTTATTGGCCCCTCCATAGTAATTGGCCACTATTACGAAATTAAAAAGAAACAAGGCAATAGAAGCATGAACTCGAATGAATGGGACCAAAATAAAACCTGTATTTCTCCAGCTTTCGTTTTAGTTCATATGATTTGGTCTAGACGACGTTCTAACGCGGTAGAATCTCAGTTACTAAAAGTGTTGACAAATGTAGGTCGTTCGTTAAGAAAAAGTTAAGGTAAGAGTTTTAGAAGAACTTAATTTTTCATGAAAGTTACGTAGCTAATGCTTGCGTGTTGTACTATTTTGTTGCCGGATTAAGTAAATATTAACTCTTTGTTATTTTAAAGATCACAAAGCAACAATAACCTCAAAATATTTCAACGGCTAATAACTGAATCTGAGTGGCTGTGGGATTTAGTTATTAGCCATGGCCGGCCAATAACTAATTTTCCCTTAAATGTGTTTTCAAAGCAGTTTCAAAACTACAATGGTGTAATAAAATCTGTAGAAAAAATCTACAGTTATAAATATGTATAGTGGATCAGTTATTAGCCGGGGGTGGCCAATAGCTAAAAAGTAAGGCGGCCAATTACTCACTGTAATTCGCCACAGTGACTTTAGTTATTAGCCATAGACCTTAATATACTTTTATGTTTCTGATTGTTTGACCTCCTTGGATATTTTTTTGAAATAATAATTATGGCAGCGAGATAATATTAGATCTGGGCTATGTCAAATTATTATTTTATTTCATGTAATTTTTCGTTTAAATTGTGTGGCTAATTACTGTGTCTTAGGGGGCTAATTACTGTAAATTGATGGCCAATTACTAATTTTAAAGAGGTTAGACTTTATTTTTTCTTTTTTCAAATATATATGTGATCTGATTTATAATCTGTTTTATTTCCTATAACCTCATTAAATTTGTCTTTAATTGAAATCACAGACGTGTACGTATCATTATTAAGTTTTTTTATATCGAGGTTTGAAGATACTTTTCAGCTTAAGTGGCCAATTACTATAGCAGTCACCCTAGTTGTATTTTAGGAAATGATGAATCATGGGGAATGTTGTGTTTTTGTAACCAGTTTATCATAAGCGGCTTTGCGGTATTAGAGTTGGGCGGGCGTTCCACGTATTTATTGTGATAAGCAGCATTGTCTACTACTAATACAGAATTTGGAGACAAGTTAGGAATAAGTTGATTCTGTAACCATTTTTCATAATTGACATTATTCATGGCATCGTGATAATCACCGGTCTTATCAGTAGACTTGTACATAAGTAGAGCACCCGGTACAAATCCTTTGGCACTACCTGCATGTATTATAATAAAGCGTTGACCTTTTGAGATTAACTGTTTCACTCCTTTATCCGTAGAATCGATCCAGCACTTCCCTGTTAAATGGGATGTATGAACATAAGTTTCGTCCGTATACACAATATCCCTGCCTTCAGATCTGTACTTCCTTATTAAGTCCAGGTACTTTACTCTGTTAAGTCTAACGTCACCTTTTTCCATCAGCATTTTTCTATTGTTAGTAATTTTCTTGAATAGAAAACCCATTTGGCGTAGTATCTTTCTTAGTGTAAAATCACAGCCATTGAAATTCATTGTTTCTATTAATTTGGACTTTAGTGCTCTTATTGTAGGAACTTGTTTATAAATCAGATGAAAGTTATAAACCATTCGTCGTATCACTGCGTAATCAAAATCATCAAGATCTAGATAGAATTTCTTGCGTGGTCTTCCCAGCTTAATATTGTTTGTGATGGCATCTTTATTTTTTCTATATTCTTCTTCCTGGTTCAAAAATTTTCTTATTGTAGGTTTAGATATGCCTGTTGCGTCCGAAATTCGCTGTTGAACTTTGCCAAAATACTCTGAGTTATTGCTATTTTTGAATTTGCTATTTTCTGATAAGAAATACAGGTATATATTAAATATAATTCCTTGGACTGGATTTTTTAACCGATTTCGAGGTTTCGGCATGGTAATACAACCAATACAACCTTTTTATAAGTAAACTGTAAATATAATCAAAACTATAGCGAATATTTGAATTGCGTGTTAGCCACTCTATATATATATTCGTCTGCTGATGCGACTTACCCCTACGGCTGTAAGATGGGTACTGAAGCTAATTGAGAGAGCACGATAAATACGAACTTTTCCGATAAAGGACGAAGGAAAATCATTTTGCACTACATCTGTACATGTCTACATCATTTTGTCGTAAGTGTAGTAAGTGCGCACGCAACTCCGCTCGACAGACGACTAATTATTGATAATGTCGAATTACACGTCAGATTAAGTTTACATTAAATTACAATATTGTGTAAATTAATGTATAAAATAGATACATTTACGTTATAACGTCATTTGAAATAATGATGTATCCGTTCACATATTCATCTATAAACATGATTTACTATACTTATATAATTAATAATACCAGGCCTCTACAGGAATTAATCCAACCTGTTGAGGGATGTCTGTCCGGGTTCCGACCGGCTGACTTGTGCAAGGAGGGTATGGGGGCGCCAACTAACAAGTGGCATTTGATGAAGCTGTGGTTAGCGCCACAGCCCATACTCTTAAACCTTCCAAAGTATACGCAAATTAGCAAGGAGATTCCGACACAACCTTTACCAGACTAGACGCTTATAAATTGTTAATCGCACTCGCAAAGCAAAAGGGCAAGAATTCTAGGTGTGTGTGTGTGTGTGTGTGTGTGTGTGTGTGTGTGTGTGTGTGTGTGTGTGTGTGTGTGTGTGTGTGTGTGTGTGTGTGTGTGTGTGTGTGTGTGTGTATGTGTGTGTGTGTGTGTGTATAATACCGAGTACATAAATGACAAAAGACTCATAGATCTCATCTCTAAATTTACCAGTAAAACTATTCTAATGCTAAACAAATAAACGTCGTCAACGCAGAAAAAAACTCAATTCACAGTTCCATCTTGATGTACAGTCAAGGACTTTAATTGTTAAGCCACTATGGAACCCTGTCATAATGACAGCGTCAAACCATGTAAAAGAAATTACGCTAAAATTAATGATCAACGTTATGCGACAGGGTTCCATAGTGGCTTAACAATTAAAGTCCTTGACTGTACAGTCACGAGATTTAATTTGGTACCCACCCTAGGTCCAAAGTCAATCTGACATTCTACAACAATAAGGTTAAGTTTCCTAAAAGTTACAAATTTCTTGACATCTCCAATGGCATTGAGGACTTCAAGTATGTTTTTCTTGTAATGGGTCCCAAATTAATGTTCGTGACCGTAACACCTTTTATCAACAGTAATCTTCTGACCACCTTCCGGCTCCATCATCAATTCAGCACAATGGATCTATCATTCATTTAAAAATAAAACTCACCTTAAAAGGTTATGTGAAAAAACAGGTGTCAACCATATTTCCATAGAAATCAGGAAAAAACTTTAGAACGAATTATTGTAGAGATCCTTTGAGATTAAGAACTAGGTAAACATTTTTTTGTACTCGTCGATTAAAATGTGTGTATTACGATTTCATAGAGAATACTGTAACGTCACTCTTTTCATCGTTGAATAGTCTAGGTGTTACTTCCGAAACAACCGAAATAACTATTTCGATACACTCTAGACAACCGAAATAACTATTTCGATACGCTCTAGACAACCGAAATAACTATTTCGATACGCTCTAGACAACCGAAAAAAATTTGAAAATAGAACTTCGGATTTCCATATATGTGTCCTTGTTTAAAGAGCCTCGATCCGATACAAAATTGCCAATCTGTGTCGTTTCGGAACGTAGCAGCGTCGCATCATCTGTCAAAAAACTACTTTTAGTTTTCTTATATACTCGTATTAATGACACATTATTAATTTTAATAAACTCGTACAATAAGTATTGTTCACAATAGTGTCATAATTGAGCTTTTTAGTCGAGTACCGTGTTTAGGCCACGAAGCTTGCTGAGTGGCCTAAACACGGTACTCGACTAAAAAGCTCTCTATTATAACACGATTACGAAAAATACTATTTCAGTGTTTTTTGCGCGTGTAAACAATAGTTTAAACCAGTAACAAAATAATAATTTAAGTGTTTTCTGATGAAAAGAATAAAAACCATAATTTAAAAAACCTAAATATTTCAAACAAAGTAACAACTACATCTCAATTTTTTAATAATACACACGTCATGCATTGTTTAATTTATATTGTCGAAGACTGAACATTTTCCGTTATAATGTTTTTCCCACATAAAATTTAAACAAAATATATCTCGACTTTTGAGCACAATTGACTCGCATTTGAAAAAGTGAAATCTATTGTTTGAGCTTCAAAACGATATGCATCATGATGATGTCCGTTTTTATGGGCCGATTTCACACAGTGCGTCGCCGACTTGTTGGAACTGACCTATACCTACTATCTACTATTTTATACTTTTTAGTGATCATAATAAGCTGTTCTGTAGTCCCACTTCTTAGTTGATATGAAACTTTAAGACATTTCAAGCTCGCCGCAAGCAACTCCGCAGGAAAGTCATTCATATTTAAGCAATTAAATGTTCTTAGTTATAGTCGCTGAACTATCTTAATCAATATATCTTATCGCCACCCTTGAAATAGGTGGTCTTCATCATCAGTTCCACTTCACTAAATGATACTTTCTGAATGCAAATGCTATACTTGTTACTAAAAATACTGAAATTGCTATATGTACGACTATAATAAATATTCGAGGAGTTCCCTCAATAGGGTATTTGACAAGAGTGAAATTAAATTGGTTTTTCATTAACAACAGATAAACATTATAAAAATACTAGGAAAACCTCAATCTTTTATTAATGTTTGCTACTTTAAGATTTTTTAATTCATCAACTCCAACAATAAGGACGCTGTTTGATTGTGACGTCACAAGATAGTAATCCCTATAAATTCCATAGTAACGGAGCGTTTTTGATGTTTCATAAAAAGAAGCTGATTTGACTTTAGTCAAATACCGTATTCCTCATGGATACACCCCCTCATCAGATTACAATTTGGAGACAATGGGGCCATCTCGGAAGTATCAACAAAAAATAAAACTGACTGAGAAATTCGTGAACATACATAAAAAATATATACATACAGTGGAACACAGAACCTCTTCCTTTTTTGAAGTCGATTAAAAAGAGCCTAAATCCAAGGCAAAATACACGTCCAATTTAAAGTTTCAAGCTTAACAAGCATATCAAGTCTTGGAGCAGCGGTGATTGATAAGCAGAGATCGGAATAGGTAGTGCTAATTTGCCTAAACTTGAGGCATATTCATTCGTGCGTGAGTGAAATGGGAATACATTATTGAATGAAGGTGCATCAAGTTTAGGCAAATTAGCTCTACCTATTCAGAACACTGTTGATAAGGAAGAGGAATTTAATGTTTATGTCGCAATGCAAATCCAGCAGCAATCAAATGGTCCAACGACAAAAAAATGGTGTAGCAAGCAGCATATTTTAAGATTGCAAAACCAATTCAAGTTCAATATATGCATATAGTCAATAATAAGATACAAAATATTTACAACTAGCTGTTCCGGCCTGGCGTCGCCCGGCTTTTTTTTTATATTCCTTCTCCACAAGGGTCTTTTTATTCGATTAGACTTTCAATACCTCTGTGCAAAATTTGAGTCATATCGGACAATATTTAGGGGTCGCTATGATTTGGCGATTTTTTTGATAAAAAGAAAAAAAATGTCATTTTTTGTACGCACTTCTTTAATACGAATGGTTTATGTGAAATAAACATAAAGTGAAATTAAATTATGCTAGTCATTTTTATCAAAAATTACTGTCGTGGATACTTGGCGTATTTAAGTTGCAAATCATAGCGACCCCTAAATATTGTCCGATTTCACTCAAATTTTGCACAGAATCGAATAAAAATACCCTTGTGGAGAAGGAAAATAAAATAAAAACTTTTTTTGGACCACCCTAATGTATACCATTGTTTTGTACACAACTGTTCAAGAAATTTAGACACATTGACCTCGTTATTTCCGTCTCTTTCGGCTAGTTTTCCATATATCCATATATTTTGGATGAGTTAAGACGGTGACGAAATAAGACTGTGGACAAAGTCGCCCTGAGCCACATTCCAGGACTTATGATATGATTTTCACGGTATAATAACATAAACCAAGCGTTTTAGTTTTAATTCATTGACAAGCCTGTGTGAAAGTCGTCGCCTAAAGAGCGCACCGAATCCTTGTAAATAAAAAGTACAACAAGCAGCGCAGGCAGGATACCCAATGGTTTCATGATTTCAAGTATTTTTAGCATTTAATTTCCTCGCAGAATAGAATTAAAGCACGTGTAAAAAATCGCATAGCTCTTCATGGCAATAAGAATAAATAAAATTGTGCATATAATAATCTAACGATCTCTTAAATATTTGTACTATGGAACGCGGCAGTTGCACGGTTTAGGCTTCATTTAAGTTTTTCTCAATTAAGCTTTGGTCTGTTGATACTGTTGATAGCAATGCACAACGCTGCGGTACGCGGTACGACTCAACCTCATGACACGCGTCCCCTGTACACACAACATCACACCTAACTAACCATTAAAGACAGAGCAGAGAGAGAAAGAAAGAGATGTATATATGTGTATTATGTCAACAACATACGCATTCTAGTGCGACTCTCTATCATGCAATATTTCAGATTTCTGAAGTGTATAGCTAGATGTGTTGCTGTGTGTACATGCGTCGGAGCGGTCAGTTGATTTTTGCCAGCCACGAATGTAGACGTGCGTGATGAACATTACGGAAATATTTGCTTTACTTGCGGAGGAAGAAGAGGAATTTATCGTGCTTCGTGACAGAATTAGAAGCAGTCCCAGTAAAATGTTTTTTACGACGAAAAAGTGAAGGTCGTTACGAAAATTTTATAAACAAGCATTTATTAGATTGTGAAGAAAAGTTAATGGGTTACTTTCGGAATGATTACGAATTAATTCGATTAAATCATATTCAAACAAATCCATTTGACCTACGCACATTGCACACCGCAACGAATGAACGATTGCAAACGCCGCGTTGTGCGGTGAACTCCCTCCTCACTCGCCCGCGATTGCCCCTCGACGCCGACGCGTGCGTTGACGAGTTGTTGACTATTCTCGACATTTTTAATACAATTACGTGTCCGGTCCCGCGTACCGCGTATCCCAGCATTGTGCGTTGCGATTAACAGACCAAAGCTTTAGAAGCTATACTGACTTGTGGTCACACTGCGTATTGTCACACTCTTTGAGACCCTCCCAAGGGCGGTGGCTCCTGATTCTGAGCGTTTTACCCTTCAGGAAACTGAAGATGCGAACCTAACCTACCTACTTTGACAATCACAATTAGTATTGGGAGTTCGAATTTGGGTGCAACTTTTGTGCGGTGTGAGAAAAAAGTGTGACCACGAGTCAGTCACTATTAGAAGGAATAGAAGCCAGGCAATAAAGTTATATGAATGGTTCAGAACACAAATGTGCAAACCAAAACTTTGCATTTTTTATATTTAAATGCCCCTAAAATAAACCCTAGTTTGCACTAAGAAACTGTAGCACAAATAACATGAGGGCGGCGCGCCTAGTCAGCAAGATAGATCAATGACATCATTATTATTGCCAGCAGTACACGGAAAGGGAAATCGGGTTACTCAAAACCGTACCGCCCTACCTTCATATTGTTTCTGCTACACTGCTAAGGTTGACTATGTCGTGCAACATATTTTCCGAACCCAGCTGGCCCATTGCCTAACGCACGTCTCCAGCATCAGACCAGCTAGATGGTACTATATTATTTTATTGTCATCAGAACTAAAGGCGTATGCAAATTTTTATCGGAAACCGGGAAGTGGGTCAAATTTAACTTGCAAGATTGACCCTTACATACATATGTACCTACATTGCAAGTTAAATAATAGCTTTTATCTATCCAAACCCGCACCGGGTATCACCGGGTGCGACTGTGATCATCATAGTAAATTAAAAATTATAAAAACTTACTGTGGTAAGTTGCAAAACGGAAATATAGTGGTTTTTGTTCCCGAGCTTTGCTGTCATTGTCACTAAGTCAGGGAATTCCCCGAAAATCGCGATTGCTTGCTATAGTCGTCACTGTGGGCTTCGGAAATTACCATCGTTCCTGATCGCATTTGTTTCAATATTTCTTGAGAGTGTTTGGGTGGTATTCCACTTGTCCAAGATCTTTGTCCAATGTGCATTGCGTCTCAATTTTTTTAAGCAAACTGTGAGACGCAAATACACATTGGAGAAGTGGAATACCACCCTTTGTTAAAGTTATTTAGTTAAAAAGTGCAATTAGTTAATATTAGTATTATAAAAAGTTCTAACAGTTATTATATTTACATACGTACATACATACATTAAATCACGCCCGTTTCCCAGAGGGGTAGGCAGAGACCACTTCTTTCCACTTGCTACGATCTTGACAAATTTCTTTAGCTTCTTCCACATTCATACATCGAGTCATGCATGCACGTCGGTTTCGGGTACTTAAGATTCGGCCCTTTTTCAGTATTTCTCCGATTTGATTCGAAAAAGTACGCCTAGGGCGGCCCCTTCCGACCCTTCCATTCACTTTCGATCTGTATATCTCTTCCGTCAATCTTCTCTCATCCATCCTTTCGAAATGACTGAACCATCGAAGCATGCCCTTTTCAATCTTAGTCACTACATCTTCTTTTATTCCACATTTCTCTCTGACAATATTTAATTTAATTATGTTTAATTCTTGAAAAAAACAACAAGAGAAGTGAAGTGTTTTTGTTATTACGCAATAACTTGTTAATACCTTTATTGAGGTTTGGTAGATATCAAAATATTTATGTAGTTAAGTAAGTAAAGTATATATTTTAGACTTAGTATAAAAAATTGTACAGTCCAAAAATATTATTACTACCCAAGAAGTAATAATTAAAAATAAAGCTTTTGTTTTGCTGGCGGAAACATATTAAATTTATATTTCTACACATTTGACGATATTCCTTTTGGTATTGCTTCCATTTTAGGATTTTTGTAATTATTTTAATAAAACATAAATAACTTTTTTTTTTACAGTTTTTATTGATTTTTGGGGTGACACCTACAATATCCGCACAGGGTGCCACCTATGCTAGCTACGCCACTGGTTTTACCAAATCATCATTTCGCAAAGAGATACTTCCCGCCGCATTATTTTACAATTTAATGTGGTCAACAGTCTAACCTAACTTATTTAATAAGCCCATGTGACCTTTGTAATATTATGTAATGGTTTAAGCACAAACACGTTTTTGCGAAGTGAAAGTTTGTCAAATGATGATTTGGTATAAAGTCAGGATACCCTCTGGGACACGTAGTATGGCGAAACAAACTAATATTAATTACTTAAAATGTAAAAATAAATGGGTTTAAATACTTTGCTGATTCTTAATGAATGATTCTAATAATGTAAACTACCACTAAAAATCTTCTGAAATAAACATGATAGACTGATTGCCTCTATGTTTACTATGTAATTATGTTTGTAAGGGGTGTAGTGGGGTACCTATAGGATCATAGCCAGTCGACCCGTACAAGGGCGGCCAGTCCTAATGACTAGTTATCCCACATCCTCACCGGTGGCTCCAAGTAGTTGGTATGCACCCAATGGCCACACCCCGGTAAACCACGTCGACTCGTGGGCTAAACCCGGTGAGGGGACGTGAAGGCTTCGGCTGACATGTTTCGGACACCTCCCGAATTGTGCATAAAGTCTGGCTCGGCAGTGATAGCAGGCCACGCTGATAAGCAACGGACCCTGGTGGATCTGGCGAGCTAGCAAGGCAATGTTGATGGCCAAGGGCGGCAGTCGGGGTCAAAAGTGACTGTCGGTCAGATACTGCAGCCGAACCCCCCGCCGATCGTAGCGGTTTCCGTTCCATTGGATTACGGGGAACTAGGCAGAGAGAGGGTATCTGCGGTTGCGCACCCGCTTATACACTTAAAAATATTCCTGCGCAGATGACTGTTTTCGAATATGGATCCTGAATGACGAAAAGTCCCGTGGCGATGGGTCGAGGTTGAGAGGTCCGGTTTGGTGCAGACTGGGCTTTGTCTGAGGCCTGCATGCGGGCGACTTCGGGGGTGTTCCTAGAACGCCGTGGTCGCTTTCTCTCTGATCTGGGGGGACAGAGAGGTTTCGGCAGCACCTGAAGTGACAGAGCAGCCCTATTTAGGGAAGCACTGCTCTCCTCGCTCAGCCGGGGAGGGGGCTAGAAAAGGTGCCCTAAAAATTGCTCACCCCACCCCTAAGGATGGTAGCAACCGCGGCTGCCTCCGCATCGACAAATTCGCGGTCGACGTTACAAGCAAAAATATAGTACATATAAAACCTCTGATTTAACGTTTGGTGCGTGGAACGTGCGTACACTCCTTGATCGCGCTAACAATGCCTGTCCGGAGCGGAAAACTGCCATCGTTGCCCGGGAACTTCATGGCTACGATGTAGATGTGGCTGCTCTCAGCGAAACACATTTAGCTGATGAAGGGGAGCTGGTAGAATACGGCGGCGGGTATAGGGTGACTGCTATAGTAATTGGCCACTTAAGCTGAAAAGTATCTTCAAACCTCGATATAAAAAAACTTAATAATGATACGTACACGTCTGTGATTTCAATTAAAGACAAATTTAATGAGGTTATAGGAAATAAAACAGATTATAAATCAGATCACATATATATTTGAAAAAAGAAAAAATAAAGTCTAACCTCTCTAAAATTAGTAATTGGCCATCAATTTACAGTAATTAGCCCCCTAAGACACAGTAATTAGCCACACAATTTAAACGAAAAATTACATGAAATAAAATAATAATTTGACATAGCCCAGATCTAATATTATCTCGCTGCCATAATTATTATTTAAAAAAAATATCCATGGAGGTCAAACAATCAGAAACATAAAAGTATATTAAGGTCTATGGCTAATAACTAAAGTCACTCTGGCGAATTACAGTGAGTAATTGGCCGCCTTACTTTTTAGCTATTGGCCACCCCCGGCTAATAACTGATCCACTATACATATTTATAACTGTAGATTTTTTCTACAGATTTTATTACACCATTGTAGTTTTGAAACTGCTTTGAAAACACATTTAAGGGAAAATTAGTTATTGGCCGGCCATGGCTAATAACTAAATCCCACAGCCACTCAGATTCAGTTATTAGCCGTTGAAATATTTTGAGGTTATTGTTGCTTTGTGATCTTTAAAATAACAAAGAGTTAATATTTACTTAATCCGGCAACAAAATAGTACAACACGCAAGCATTAGCTACGTAACTTTCATGAAAAATTAAGTTCTTCTAAAACTCTTACCTTAACTTTTTCTTAACGAACGACCTACATTTGTCAACACTTTTAGTAACTGAGATTCTACCGCGTTAGAACGTCGTCTAGACAAAATCATATGAACTAAAACGAAAGCTGGAGAAATAAAAGGAGAAATTTTTGGTCCCATTCATTCGAGTTCATGCTTCTATTGCCTTGTTTCTTTTTAATTTCGTAATAGTGGCCAATTACTATGGAGGGGCCAATAACTATAGCAGTCACCCTACTTTCTTTTGGAAAGGACTCGCTGCCTCGGAACCACGACGATCAGGTGTTGGATTTGCGATCAAGAATAAGCTTGTTAAACAGCTTCAAGAGTGTCCGGTTCACATCTCGGATCGCATTACCACATTGCGCCTACACCTAGATGACAGCAACTATCTTAATGTCATCAGTGTCTATGCCCCAACGCTAGACAAGTCTGATGACCAAAGATCGGGGTTTTGGATGCAATTCGCGGGATTTCGAGTCGTAATCATAGTATGGATGTGACTATAATCCCGCTATATTTTTTCAATAATAATAACGTTTATTTCAAACGTTGACCTGTAATTTCGATTAATATCATGTAAAATAAAATAAAATACCTAATTATCCTCCAACATTAATACAAATCCCGGGATCCCGGGGATATTCATTATTAGTATAATATTTAAGGTCAATCACCTCAGATTGCACCGGGAACTCCCATTACTGTGATAAACTCAAGAGTAAGTAATAAACACATTTAAATGCAACCTTTTTGCTATTGTAATCTATTTTTTAGATTTTTAGAGACCGAATTTTATAGAGACCAAAAGTAATAAAAAATAATATGCTAAATATTTATCAATATGTAATCTAATAATATGACGAAAAAAATGTCCTTTATCAAACCACACGAAAGCCCGGAGCCCGCGGCATATCCATACTAGCATAATGATTGAGGTCATTCACCCCAAGTGGCATCCAAAACCCCGATCACTGCTGATGACATTAAAGATCAATTCTATGAGAACCTCTCAAAACATATCCAAAGCGTAAGACGTAGAGAACGGATTCTTCTGTTGGGCGACTTCAATGCCAGGGTTGGACGTGACTACGATGCTTGGCCCGGAGTCCTGGGTAGGCACGGAGTCGGTAGCATGAACAGCAATGGACAGTTGCTGCTCAGTTTGTGTGCACAGTACCATCTAGCAATTACAAGCACCATGTTTCGGCTTCCAGCCAAATACAAAAATACGTGGATGCACCCTAGATCCAAGCACTGGCATCTGATTGATTACGCGATCGTTCGACAGCAAGACATTTCCCAAGTCCGAATCACCCGCGTCATGCGTGGTGCGCACTGTTGGACTGACCATAGGCTTGTTGTCACAAAGCTGCGTCTCCGCCTCCGACGTCCTTGCAGATCCCATAAGCAAAAGCCGACGTGTTTAAACGTGGACCGGCTTAATGATATCGGGACCAGGGAAAAATATACCGAAGCCTTGACTGCTGTGTTGCCGAACAGGATCGCTGGGGATGTTGATGCTGATTGGGGGCAACTATCTTCTCATATTTTAGACACCGCCACAGTTACTCTGGGTCTAAAAGTCCGTAAGAACGAAGACTGGTTTGATGAGAATGATGGAGTTCTTAAAGAGGCAATCGATAGACACCGGCGTCTTCTACGGCTATGATGGCAGCCGTGCACGCAACGACTCGCGTAGCATCACTAGCAGCGCTACGCCGGGAGCGATCTACGTCACGCGTAGCGGCGCTACACTGTCCGCAGCCCGTAGCAGGTCGCCCGCTATCTCAAAGCTATCGACTACGCAGGCTCGCGGCGGTATACCAACTGGTAACAGATTTGAGCCACTGCCCGCTCAATCAATTGAAGAGATGGGTGACACGGGTGATAGAGGATCGCGCTCGCCCCCACAAAAAAAGCAGCGCATCAACAACAAAAGGAACAGAGAAGAGAGTGAAACCCCAACAGTCGCAAATCCTCCTAAAGACAGTCCACACATTCCGAAAATTAGAATTACAAACCCGCAAGACTTAGACGAGGGTGAAAAATTAAAGAAATTAAGAGACTGTGCGAAATTAAACGACGTGCCATACAGTTTTTCAAAAAACAGAAGGGAACTAAGACTTTACCCTAGAACGAGTAAGTCTCGCCAGAATGTCATAGAACTGTTGGACAGCTTTGAAGGTAAAATTATATATATTGCCCCCAAACCGCCCGCGGACGGAGAAAGTAATGTGTTAGTAGTCATTAGAAATGAAACATATGGAGAAACGGAACAAGAGCAGATCGAAGAAATGGAAAGATGCATCGACATCAAGCCATCGAAAATAATCAGACTAAACAATAACGGTAGTCTGCACCTTCTAATCTTCTCCGCTAAACGAGGTAACAAAACGTTTTCGACTACTGAGATAATCTCCAGAATGAAGTCAACGTCAGAAAGATTCTTCGGGGCCCCGAAAATTAATGCGGAGCCATACCGCAGAAGTATGAACAGAATAGTACAATGCAAAAAGTGCTATAAATTCGATCACACAAAACAATCTTGCCATGGACCTCAACTATCGCCCAGAATACAAATAACCATTGAAGGCAGGGAAGTGACAGTATGTCGGGCGTGTCGACAGGAGTCCGATCACGGGGCCAATAATGTGATCTGTCCGGTCTTCCAAAATGAACTAGACAAAAATACCCAAAGACTACAGAAACAGTTAGAAAAAGAGAGCAGGAAAAATGAGACTTGCCAATAGTTATACACGCCCAGAAATATCATTCGCCGATAGAGTGAATGAATTCCCCCCGCTCTTCGGAGAGGGATCAAAACAAGTAACAGCCACGGCCCAAACGATGCCACCAGTGCAACAGATCCAGCCGGCTCTACAACCCAACGTAGCAACAAGCAGACTCGTGATGACACAAGAAGACGCCATGAAACTAGCGCAATGCATATACGCCTTTTTCAATGGCAGTTAAGACTCAATTCAAAAAACTTAGAATACTACACCTTAACGCCCAAGGTCTGCGAAATAAATCTACAGAAATAAAAGCACTGGTAGATAAATATTTGCCTCACATTATCATTATAAATGAGTGCAAAGTGAACTTCGATAAAGTAAAGTTCGACATACAGAACTACGACAAACTAACGCACAGCAGAGCGACGCACCTGGGCACAGCAATGTATATCGCCAGGGGGCTCAGATGGACTCAAATTGCGCTCACACCGGGATGGGAAGAAGAAGACGGCAAGATCGAAGGAGTGGCAATCAATCTAGTCTTTGATCACCGTTCTGGTGAATACATAAACATAAAAGGGGTCTACTTTCCAATCCCAGACCAGCACCACACTAGAGAAGAACTAGAATACATGCTCATGGATGAACCGTCGCTGGTAATAGGAGACCTCAACCTACGAATGAGACAGCTGGGACACTCCAGAGATGCAGGCCTCGGCACCCTTGTGAAGAGACTACAACAGGAAGGAATATGTCAATTAAAACACACAGGACTTCCATCGCGGCCAACAAACCAAGGTAACAATATACTCGATGCCGCAATCGTTACACATGAACTTCAACGAGTAGAGGATTTCAAAATGAAGTCCCTTGGATCCTAGATATCAAACTTAACGTCGATCGCGAGGTAAAACTCACAAGAAATATGAAAAAGATCACAGAAAGCGAAGAGACCAAAAATGCTTATACTCGTATGACCACTTTGTGTGAAAAAACTTCCGATCTCTTGACAATAACTGATAACGATTCGTGCGAAAAATACATAGAAAATCTAGAAAAGGCCATTACGGATACCTTGGATATTCATGCACCGCTTAAGGAATACAACAGAAGGGACTTCCTCCCAGACGAAATAAATGACTTGATAGACATGAGGAACAGAGCAAAGATACAAGCCTGGACGAAAAGAAACCACTTAAACCCCGAGGTAACTCGACACGCGCGCAGCGAGTATAACAAACTCAAAAAAGCAACGAAGGACGCACTCACTAACCTCACCGAACAGAGTTGGCTGAAAGCCCTTTCAGATCCCTCGGATAGTAGAGCAAAGATGTGGAAAATACAGAGAAACATGAAAGCACCAAACCTGAAACTCCCCAATATCGACAGATGCACGAATGAAAAAGAAACAATAGATGCGCTTGTCGATGCGGCTATAGTCAATGAAGCCCAGGTAAACCCAACTGATGAAGGCTCAGAGAAGACTACCCCTTTTGAACCGCTGGACAGGACATCTACGAGAGAGATACGTCTAGAACTGAGGAAATTCAAAAATAAAAAAGCTCCGGGGCCGGATCAGATCAGAGCAGATGCTTTGAAACTGGGTGGAGAAGTATTTATAGAAGCTTTTAAACCGATAGCAGACTATGTCCTCGTTACGGGTTATTTCCCGAGACGATGGAAGGTCGGTGAATGTATCTTCCTGCACAAAACAGGCAAAAATCACAAAGAAGCGACCTCTTATAGACCAATCACATTACTTAATATAATGGGGAAGCTATGTGAAAGGCTAATACTCTCAAGGATACAAGGTACAGTCGATAAGATGCAACCCCCATTTCAACATGGCTTCACCAGGTTCAGAGGGACCGCTACACAGATTCTCCGTACTGGTAAGATAATAACAGACGCACTTGCGCTTGGGGAAAGTGTATCAATGATATGTACGGACCTAAGCGAAGCATTTGACTTGATTAACCACAAAGGCCTAATTAAGAAACTGCAGAACGCTGACGCTCCTTCCAACGTTATAAAAATAATAGAAAATTACTTAGAAGATCGATGGATAGTAGGAAAATTTCGTACTATGAATGGAGAATTAAAGAAGCTACCACACGGCGTGCCCCAGGGATCAATTCTCGGCCCCGTCATCTTCAATCTTTACGTCTACGACATATGGGATAGTCACGACAGGATTCGAGGTCTAAAACTAACTCAGTACGCGGATGACTTATGTATCCTAAACAGAGCTATGAAACCTAATCACGCCACATTGAGAGCTGAATGGGCTGCCGAAACCATTGTTAACTACTACGATAGATGGGGTCTGAAATGCATATTAGACAAAACAGAATGTATCTTGTTCACAAAGAAGAAAAAATACAAACCTACGGTTAAAATAAAAAACCAGACGTTCACATACAAAAAAGACATTAAGTATCTGGGTGTAATCTTCGACAAAACCTTCAAAATGAACCCACATATCGAAAAAGTTGTTAAAAAATTAAAACAGGTAAGAGGCGCTCTGGGATCCATCATTGGATTTTATGCCAAAACGGATGTCGAAGTCAAACTGGCAATAATCCAAGCCTGCATCCTTCCCATTATGGATTATGGAGTGGTACAGCTCCTATCCAGGTACAGTTACTCGAATCTACTGAAAATAGAGAGACAATATAGAATGGCGCTCAAGAGTGCCGGTCAGTTCTCAAGACGTCTACCCACGGAAACACTCTGGGAAATCGCGGACCTTGAAGCGTGGCACCTTCGAGCCGCTGACCTAAATCGCAAAATGCTGGACAAGGTGGCAACCCTGGGTATAGAAGATCTCGACACTCCTGGGGACGCTTACCTGGCACATGGTGAATTTAACCCACTATTAACCAATAATAGAGTAGGTGAAATAACCTATATAAAAAATAAAGACATGAGACGCTGGCCCCGACGGGCGGCGGTTCCACGTCCCCTTAGAATTCAATAAAATGTAACACAAGAAATCACAACCAATACTAACATCCTTAACTCAACATATGTGACATAACACCTACAGCTTACACAGATCTTCTAGACATAAGTTAGCTGACACAATCCTGCGGGAACGAAGGGATGTAAACACTAATAGGTAATAAACGTTTTCTCATTCTCATTCTCATTCAGTCTTCTACGGCAACATAGACAGCCAAATCAACGAAATGTTGCGGAGATCAAGCAGAGTGACCTGGAGCTGCGTAGACTAACTCGGGGAATGAAGGACAAGTGGTGGCAAGATAGAGCTCGTCACATGCAGTGGCTCGCCGACACAAACCAGCTCGGAGAGTTTTACAGTGAGGTTCGAAAGTTGGTAGGACTGACTTTCCATGCTAAAGTGCCACTTAAGGCTGGTAATGGAGAGGGCCTTCTAAAAAGCAAGGAAGAAGTCCTACAACGATGGGCGGAACACTTCAACACTCTGCTGAATGTGGACCGGTCAGCTGACCTGGAACACGTGCGTTCGATTCCTCAACTCCCTACTACTCTCGAGCTGGATGAGCCTTTATCACGTGACGAGGTCGTTGTTGCCATCAAGCAACAACAGAACAAACGCGCGGTGGGCGTCGACTCTATACCCGGTGAGATGCTTAAATACGGCGGCGAGGAACTGCATTCAGCTATATGGGAGCTCTTTGATCTTATGTGGAAAAATTAACAAGTGCCCTCCACTTTTAAAGTGTCGCGCATAAAGGCCCTATATAAAAACAAAGGCGATCGTTCTGATTGCAATTCTTACCGTGGCATTTCGCTGCTATCAGTTCCCGGAAAAGTCTTCGCCCGAGTTCTGCTAAACCGCCTAATTAAAATATCCGAGAATGTGTTGCCTGAGACTCAGTTTGGCTTCCGACCTGATCGAGGCACCTGTGAGGCTATCTTCTCATTACGCCAACTTCAAGAGAAGAGCAGAGAGCAAGGTCGTAACATGTATCTCTGTTTTGTCGACCTTGAAAAAGCCTTTGACAGCGTGCCTCGAGAAGCCCTCTGGGTAGTCCTAGGGAAGATAGGTTGCACGGAGAGGTTTGTGAGACTTCTTAGGCTCCTGCATGACGACATGGAGTGCTGCGTCGCGGTCGACGGCGAACAATCGGACTTTTTCCCCGTTACCTGTGTGGTAAAGCAAGGGTGCGTCCTAGCGCCCACTTTGTTCGCGTTGTATTTTGCAGTCGTAGTCCAGGAGGTTTTACAAACTACCTCTCAAGGCGTCCGCATCCGTTTCCGCACAGACGGCAACATTTTCAACCTCGCGAGGCTCAAAGCCCACACAAAAGTCTCTTGTGTTGAAATTACTGAGATCTTGTATGCAGATGACCTGTGTTTCGTAACAGAATCCCCAGACGGTCTGCAACAGCTCATGTCCGTTTTCGACGAGTCTTGCCGCAAATTCGGCCTTAAAGTCAGTGTCAAAAAGACGGAGGTCATGTCTTTGGACATCGACGGTCACGAGGCACTGACCATTAGACTCGGCGAGGACCAGCTGAAGCAGGTCGACAAGTTCCGATATCTGGGGAGCACGCTGACATCTAAGTGCGACCTTGATGCAGAGATCAACAGCAGGATCGGTGCTGCTGCTGCAGCGTTCGGTAAGCTGGATACCAAGGTCTTCTGTTCACACGATTTAAAACTAGCTACTAAGATCTCAGTGTACATGGCAGTCGTGCTGCCCAACATCTTATACTCAGCCGAAACCTGGACCTTGTACCGCCGACACATCCGCATGCTAGACCGATTCCACCTGAAATGTCTACGTAAAATACTTAAGATCCGATGGTCTGATCGTGTGCGAAACACTGAAGTGCTGCGCAGAGCCAATGTTGGTGGCATTGAGGCGTATATTATGCGGCGTCAACTTCGGTGGTGTGGTCATGTGTCCAGGATGCCGGAGCAGAGAGTGGCGAAGCGCATCTTTTATTCAGAACTTAGGGAGGGCAAGCGAAAGCATGGCGGACAACTCCTTAGGTACAAAGATGCGCTTAAACGGCACATGAAAAGATGTAGCATCGAGCCGTCTCGCTGGGAAATGCAGGCTGCTACACGACCCGAGTGCCGGACTCTGGTGCAAACCAAGGTCCGCGATTTTGAAGACCAACGGCGCTCTGAGCTTGACGCCAAGCGCGACGAACTGAAGGCCCGTCCACCTGCGGCAAGTTCCTACAATACTCACAGTAATACTACAGAGCTCACATGCCCACAATACGCAAGAACTTTTGTAAAGAAAATTGGCTACATAAGCCACATGCGAGCTCACCAGCGACAACAGGGTCTCCTTTAGAACGGTCGCCGTGACCGAGATCGGTCGGACCAATCATGTTTGTAACGAGAATTTCCCGAAACATAGTTTCCCTGTTACTATTTCTTTTTTTTGTACATCAGTTTTGTCCACCGTGGTGGTTGTGATTTTTAATCAAATGATAAATCACAATAAATGCAAGAGCATCACGTTGAGCGTAGGACTCCATGGCTCCGGCTATCAAATGGCGAAGTGACATCAATCAGCTGTTTAAAACGATCAGCACCATTTTGTTGCCCTAGGAATATGCCTCAGCGCCTCGAGGTTTCAATAGGCTAAGTAAAGTTTTTGGAAGATATGTATATTATATTTATTTTCGATAGTCGTCATCCTGAAGATCAATAAATTGCGGCTCTTTTATTTTTATTTTCTCTGATATTTTAGAAATATTTTTTTTTGTTATGAAGTTGACATTTGTACACTTTAATGACCGACAAGCTTTGCCTTCGTACTTAATGAAAAAGAAAAAAAAACACTTCTATATCTGTCATTGTCAAATCAAATCAAAGTAAACAAACGATTCAATACAACGGCTCTTTTCTGTTTGCTTGTGTTTCATGTGATCAGTGTTTTTAGAAATATTTTTAACGATCTCAGAACGAACTCCGGACTTTCGTTTTGCCGCTTTGCTCTAAGACCTTTGCACGATATTTGGTCTACGATTTATTTTCGAACCCTTTGGCACTTCTTCTTGGACACCGATTTCTTCCTTTCTCGACGACTCTTGCCCTGCTTTTTGATAGCCACGAGCACTTTTGAATTGTACAATCCACGCAATGAATTCAGGCAATCCCACACGGACTGTGGAAATGGAGTATTACAAAGATTTACTTGAATTTACTTATTTGAATTGAACTGTTTGTTTACTTTGATTTGATTTGACGTTGACAGATATAGAAGTGACAGTTTTTTTTTCTATTTCATTAAATACGAAGGCAAAGCTTGTCGGTCATTAAAGTTTACAAATGTCAACTTCATAACTAAAAAAAAGATTTCTAAAATATCAGAGGAAATAAAAATAAAAGAGCCGCAATTTCTTGATCTTTAGGATGACGACAATCGAAAATAAATATAATATACATATCTTCCAAAAACTTTACTTACCCAATTGTTCAACTGAGACAGTTTCTAGTCCGTACACACCTTTGAATACACTTATTTATGTTCCTGCATCGCGAAAAATATTCATTTGCAATTAATTGCATAACTGGGTTCTGTTTTGGTACATGAATATATTTTATACACGCTTCTTGTCATAATTATATTAAACTGAATCCAAAAGAAAATAAACAGGAAAATTGAAAATAATTTCCGATAAAAATCTGCCACTACCTTTGAATTATTTTATTCCCTTATATATTATTTGGATTATTGTTTTTGTCCTTGTGTGAGTGGCAAAGAATTCATATTCACCACAAACCACCTCTGTTTACTGTACAGTTTTTTCTAGCAACTTTCATTATAATATTATAGTGAATTTAAAAATAAAGTATGTCAAAATAACGCTCTCATACTCATACTGTTTATAAAACATTTAACCTGATATGGAATTATTTCCAATATATAATAAATGTTACAATCGTACATCGTACACCAATGTTTTTAAATTAAATTTGATTTATCTCACGAAAGCGGGTGCCGACTATACTTGTATTTGTAATGCGTGTGTCCATACGCACGCCATTAACCCGACCGTGCGTCGGCCGTGACAGTGAACGCTCCCGGTGTTGCCGCCTCGAAATTTTGCAGTTGTTAGAAGCTGACTAAACTGTCGCTAGTTTTCGGAAATTAGAATTACAAAATAAAATACATGCTAAAAATATTCACTAAACATGAATTTGAAACTCTTCGCGTCCGGCATTGCAAATGTCCATAGGCGGTGGTGAGCACTTCCCATCAGGTTGGCTGTCAGCCTGTTTGTCCGTCGATGGCAATACAAAAATCAAAAACACAAGTATGGCTCTGCTCTCGTGAGATAAATCAACTGCACTAATTAATTACTGAAGAGCTTACCTGGAGGCGGAACAAAACTCCTTCGCAGCTCTTGATCTGCTCTTTCACATTGCTGTTTGAAAATATATGCACTACTGAGCTTTTGAATGCACTCAGAGCAGACTTTGTCCGGCAGACCATCTCCTTCAAATACCTGCCACAAACAATGGAAAATGTCTTTAAATATACATACAGGGTGTTCGGCACATGGACCGTCAATTTTTTTTGGGATATTGTTGGGGTTATTTGTTATCTTTTCGCCCTTGGACTTAGGGTCATAAGGGTCACGGTTTTGGAGATATGATTTGTTAAATGTTTTTTCTCAAATTTTCCGAAATTCCTCCTTTAAACGTTCGTAATTTTTTTATTAATGCGTGTTACAGAAAAATATGTTGTATTTAAAACTTGTTAATACATGCTAGTTCAAATGCTAATAGTCTTTATTCTAATTGATTGTCTCAAAGGGACGTACGCGGTTTTTTATTTCACAAATTTCCTGTTTGTGTGAAAAGAATCCAACTTCAAAATTCAATTATTAAAAACCTAAAAACTATTTTGGGGTACATTTTATTTTAAAAACTCTAGCTAATTACCTTTCTAACGATGTACTACACATTAATAAAAAGTAAACGGGAATATCCACATTTTCAAAGAAAAGTTCGAGAGCACCTAGATAACTCGTTTCCTAACTCGTGGATAGGCAGAAGCGGCCCGATACCTTGGCCCGCAAGATCTCTAGACCTAGACCAGAATTTTAAAGTTGGTTTTTTTCACACAAACAGTAAATTTGTGAAATAAAAAACCTCGTACGTCCCTTTGACACCATCAATTAGAATAAAGACTATTACTGTACTGTTACTAATACTGTACCTACAGGACAGGCTACGCCTAGTGTCCATTAAAATGGAACTTTATTGTTTAGTGTCAAATGACAAAGTGACAACAGCATTTGACACTAAACAATAAAGTTCCATTTTAATGGACATGAAAACGTCACTCATTTAATACAATCATTGATTGACAGTTCGGGTGCCATCGTATTCCGATTGAGATCCGAGTTTTCCCGAAGGAAAATCATTTTGCACTACATCTGTAGGGACCAGTGTAAATCTCTTATGACAATGTTTTAAGTGCATGAGTATCATCTACCTAGTTATTTTTGTATGGAAATAACAATATTCCATGTGTATGCTTGTCAACTGAACTTGATGTGTATTTATGTGCAATAAATTATTATTATTATCAAGGATCGGAAAAACGCCCGTCATTTTGAAAATATAACCCTGTTCCGTACAGCAGAGACTTCCTTATGATGTTAATACAAAATATTATTAGGTATTTTATCGGCCATAATTTATATGTATTCAGCGAAATTTTTATTAATGAATGACAACATGGTTATGAAACAATACAAACACACACAAACAGTATACCTATGTCAACGATTCAATATGCCCCAATGACGTCCGTAGACTGTGAAAGAACGTTTTAGAAAGACTAATAAAGTGTTTTTTTTATCGTCTTTCTTTTTGAAGTTTTTTTCCCATAAGTATTCCGGCGTCATTCATTTATAAAATTGACGCTGCATACATATAAATTATGGTGTAATAAATATATAAAACACCTAAGTAATAATATTTTTTAATAACATCAGAAGGAAGTCTCTGCTGTACGGAACAGGGTTAAGTTTTCAAAATGACGGGCGTTTTTCCGATCCTTAATTATTATTATTATTATTATATATGTCTTTACCAATCACGGAACTATGGGAGTCCCGGACCTTTGGAAGGCGTACATGGAGCCGAAGTCAACACGCAGAGGCCCTTTAGACAAGTTTAATTTAGTAAAGTGATGGGATACCAACCGGCGATTGTCCCTGAGTTCAAACTATAGAGGTATGCTCCCACGGACAACCAACGATTAGAAGAGACTATTTAAGAAGGATGGGAACATTAATAATAAGTTCTATGAATGAACTGATATGGATTGGTGACCTAGGCTATTGATGAAACTACGGCGCCTGCCTGGCCAATGCTAATTACTTTGGTTGAAATGGCAGGCGGTGACTCGCCAACTCAATGGAATGGGCCTCCCGAAATAGCCGCATATATATAGCAGCAGGGAGGCAACAGTTCCAGAGGGGCTAAGGGTGGAGAGGTGCTTCTGGACTTTAAACGACCATAAGGTGCCCACTCGCCACTTATGCAACACATCCACCCTTCGAGCATATAGCTCTTGCGGCTCCACTCTGACCGGCCAATAAAGGCAAGCCAGAGGTGAGGGTCTGTTCCTCGTCATTGTACACCGCAGCCGGCCGGTGAAGGCAAGCGTGAGGTGAGGAACAGGAGCTACCCTCGGGAGCAATCAGGTATGTGGTGTCGCCACTCACCAACAGCTCGCCACTAGCTGTCCTGCGTTATAATTATTATTATTATTAGTATTTGAACTAGCATGACGTATTAACAGGTTTTAAATACAACATATTTTTCTGTAACACGCATTAATAAAAAAGTTACGAATGTTTAAAGGAGGAATTTTGGGAAACTTGAGAAAAATCATTTAAGAAATCATATCTCCAAAACCGTGACCCTTAATGGTCGTAACTTAGGGTCAAGTCCAAGGGCGAAAAGATAACAAATAACCAGAACAATATCCCAAAAAAAATTGAAGGTCCGTGTGCCGAACACGCTGTATAGTCACAGAATAAGTACTAGTACAAGTACAGAAGCAACTCCCTGTGACAACAAACATGCGAATTTAAAACTACTCGGAACGCGAGAACGATAATAATACAAGTTTTTTTTTATTAAATAATTTCTAGAAAAAAATTGGTACATATTTTTAACTGTAAGTTCGCCAAACATAGCGTTTATTGGCGAAGTAATGCACTCAATTACATATTCTATATGCACCTACCTGAATCTACCCGTTTTCCATAGATAGACATATCATCACATCACAGCCCTATCCATTCATAGAAAACACATAAATTCAATAAATACCTTATACTAGTTCGAGCATTGTGTTTTACCCTAATAACCCTACTACCCACTACAACTATGATGACTTTAAGGAATCTAAAAGCAACTTTTTTAATCTAACTTTAAAACTGTTTTTACCACAACATTCATCTTCTGAAAAATTTATATTAAATATTCTTGGTGTTATGTAACTACGCATTCTTTTGCCGTAATAGTTGTTGGCTGCGTCGTGGCCCTCAGTGCGCAGGTATGTGCTCTGGGGGTTTTAAATTCGCAACTTTTGAACTGCTCTGTTGCTATTAGGTACCTTACTTTCTCATGCACTGGCATAATATTAAGGTTTTTAAATAAGGCTAGGTAATTTTTGTTACAACTTTCTTTGACTTTAACCTCAACTATATTTTTTAAAATTCTAGTTTGTATGTTTAATATCTGGTCTAAATAGGTTTTAAAAGTACGTCCGTAAGCTATAATTCCATACCCAATAACCGCGTCTGCCAATGCATGATAGATCATGCACAATATTTTCTTATTAACTACATTTTTTAGACTTATAATTTTAAAAAGTATTGATCTTAGTTTATTAGTTTTATTACACAGTGTATCTATATGAATTTTGCAGTTTATACATTTGTCTACAGTGAGGCCTAAATATTTATATTTCTCTACTACTTCTATGCTTTGACAATGACAAGCATGCATTTGAGAATGCATGCACAGAAGTGACCTTGGTTACATTTTTGCAATCGATAGTGGGGGCACCCCTTAAATCTGCGCCGCGAGAGTCTGTATTATTTCGCGTGTCATGAGCTTTACTGACTCCGCCCACCTCGTAGGGCCGGCAGTTACTTGTACTATTACTTTTCCGTGGTAGTTGTAAGAACACCTAATTTTTAGTTTTATTCAATCCCAACTGTGCTAATACTACTGTTGACATTTAATGCCAACTGTGGGACCAATGATTTGAACTAAACATTTCATAGGAGGAATCTATAGGTTATCTTTGATATTATTATTATTATATATCCAATCTTTCAGAAGATAATACCAAAGTATATTATTGTACCCTGGACACAGCTGTTTTTCTGCTTTATCAATGAATTTTTTCAGACGCACTGCTGTGAGTCTAGATTGAAACTGTCTGGTTAGTAAGGAAATATCTTTTAATTGGTTACATGTATGAAATTCAGCTTTTATTATAACATAAGTATAACTATAATTAATTAAAGTTTAAGGATGATAGCCACGATACTAAGTGTCTGGTAATGGATGAGATGATTTCAAACATTATCGTGACGAAAACATAAAAAACACGTTTTACGTTTTCACGATTTTTGGAAGCAAATTTATAATATGCTTTTGATATATGTTACCTGCCAAAGCCAAGATGATCCAAACTTCATACTCGCTGATATCTGTGTTAGGGACATGCGCTGAGAATTATTTACCTTTTACAAAATAAAGAAGGTTTAGCCGTCGCTGGATCTTGCTCTAATACCAATTTCTACATATTGGTTGAATCAGTAGTATGACGCTTACCTTGATGCGAGCGCACTCCATCACCATATCCGCAAGTTGTACGCTGTTGTCCAGCGTAAAGATGGAATAAAAGTCCCCGAGTTTGAGACAAAGTCTACATTTTCCCAGCTTGAGAGCCATATTGATTTACTCTCTAATATCTTCATGTCACTGAAACATCAATGAGCAGTGTTAGATTGAGCCGTGATGAAGAACACAAATGCAGAAGACCTTCATAATTTCTCGTAAGAATTATAAGCACAATTTAACATTGTGAACAAGCACTTTCTCGTTAAATATTTTAATTTACGTACCGGCGTTCCCCATTCTCGACTCGCCTAGAGTGCCCATAGATTATAAAGGAAGAAAGACCCCACAGGTTATAAAATAAATCAATAAATATCGTAGAGAGAGTATTAACGCCTGCTTTACACTTGGCTAAATTCTGTGTACATACTAAAGTGCTGAACGATAAAGACTCTAAAAAAAAAGACATATTATGTAAAGGCAGCATCATAGCCTAGCTATAATAGGGTACTTGCCTGTGGTTACAATAAACAAAGATGCATTGCATAGGTACAGTTTTAATGACGACGATTATGATTATAATTTTTATTAATTTGATAAAGTCGTAATTTTATTATTTTCCTTATAAATATTTTTAATCTATATTGAAACACCAATCAGTTTGCGTGACGCCATCTTACATAATATTGTTATTTTTATCTTACTATCTGTGTCATCAACTCGAGACAGTGACAATACTGTGACAAGTACTTATTCGTCTGCGTTTCTTACCTGTAAACAAAGAATTAAAAAAAAAAAATTATAGAAAGGAGTTGTGGACCTTTTGTGGACGGTGCTGTCTATGTATGGAGTGAGCAGCAACCTGGTGCAGGCTTTGAGGTCCCTTTATGAGGGCTCCAGGGCCTGTGTCAGGATCAATGGGGCATACTCGGCCTTGTTTAATATCTCTAAAGGTGTTAGACAGGCCTGTGTTGCCTCACCGTGGCTGTTCAATTTATTCATGGACAGTTGTATGCGAGATTTGAAAGACTATAATAAGGGTTTGCGTATGCAAGAGTTGCTAATCAAATGCCTCTAATGATCAAGTTATTCTTGCCTCATCGGTACTTGACTTGCAGGAGATAGTGACAGTGATGAATGAGGGATTTAAGCAAAAGGGGATGAGAGTAAATGTTGCCAAGACCAAGGTCATGGAGATAGAGAAGGACGAGGAGATGAATGAGTGCGTGATAAATATAAATGGTGAATTAGTAGAACAAGTGAGCGAATTTGTGTACCTGGGAAGTATGTTTACAAGAGATGGTAAGGGTGAGAAGGATATCGAGAGGAGGGTGAATGCGGGGAATCAAATTAATGGGGCCCTGTACTCCTTTGTGAGCAGACAGGGCGTTTCACAAAAAGCCCGACTGGCTGTTCACAATGGAGTGCTGGCCCCTACCCTGATGTATGGTAGTGAATGTTGGATGTGGCAGGACAAGCATAAAAGTCGTGTAAAAGCAGTTGAAATGCGCTCTTTGCGCAGTATGTGTGGTGTGAAACTGATTGATAGAGTAAGGAATGAAAAAGTCAGAGAGAAATGTGGAATAAAAGAAGATGTAGTGACTAAGATTGAAAAGGGCATGCTTCGATGGTTCGGTCATTTGGAAAGGATGGATGAAAGAAGATTGACGAAAGAGATATACAGATCGAAAGTGAGTAGACGGGTCGGAAGGGGCTGCCCTAGGCGTACTTTTTCGAGTAAAATCGGAGAAATACTGGAAAAGGGCCGAATCTTAATTACTCGAAACCGACGTGCGTGCATGACTCGATGTATGAATGTGGAAGAAGCGAAAGAAAATTTGTCAAGATCGTAGCAAATGGAAAGAAGTGGTCTCTGCCTACCCCTCTGGGAAACAGGCGTGATTTAATGTATGTACTTATGTATGTAAGAATTGAACTTAAGTCTACTTGCAAAGAAACTTACATTATCTCATTCCTACTGCGTTTGCCGTTAGCAAATACATTGGAATAAACAAAGATCCAGCTATGGTGTATGTCTCCTTTTAGGTCTTATAAACTAGAATTTCTGAACCTTAATCAACCACACACGCCGTGTTTGATTTAGTAAAAGGGGTACTTAGCGCTCTAGAATCAAATGACATGGTCGCTGGTTTATTCCTAGACCTTAGCAAAGCGTTCGATTTTGCAAATTATTCAACTCTTTTGATTAAATTAGAAATAGTATAAGACGACCGGCGTATAAATGGATGGAAAATTAATTTATCAGACCGTAAACAAATAACACGAATCATCACGACATCTGCGAAAACTAATATAAAGCAATGCGCCGACTCTTTCCCTCGTATAAATAGCAGTGGCGTACCGCAAATAAGTATATTGGGGCCGTTTTTGTTTCTTCTGTACGCTAATGATCTACCTGTCTGTATCAAAGATCAATGCCTACTTTTCGCGCGACACAACCGTCGTTATAAGGGGGAAGACTTCCAATGAATTAAGAGAAAATATACATGCCACCTTAGCTGACATATCAGCTTGGTTAAATACAAATGGCTTATGCATGAATATTTCTAAAACTAAATTAGTTGGTTTTATGACCCGAAACAGTAGACACATTACATTAAATGTTAAAATTAGCGATGAACAAATAGAACAAGTCTTACATGTAAAATTGAAGGGAATAGTTATCGAAGAATACGTACATGAACTGGAAACATCAAGTAGAAGGAATTTCCGCTAAAATAAATAAATTTATCTTTGCTCTAAGAAAACTTAAAACTTATACATCTGAAAAAACTGCACTGATGGTGTACCACAGTTTTGTTTGTTCGGCTTTACGGTATCGATTAGTAATATGGGGCAAAGCTACAAATATACAAAGATGTTTATATCACAAAATAAGTTCATTAAAGCGATAGGAGGATTGAAGTGGTCAGAATCTTGCATGCCACTATTTAGTAGATTCGGACAGTTCCGAGTCTATACATTTGCGAGATGTGTAAATTTGTAAAAAACAATTTGGAACTGTTCAGCAAGAAATGTAATATTAATAAGAGGTCAGCTACGCATAAAGCACTAAGTAGTTGGTTCTCGTAGTACATTGCACCTTACCAAAAATAACTGCAATAACATGGCATTCAAAAATTATAATGCATTAAGTACCTATTTCTTGGACGGAACTACCCAGAAACAAATTGTATTGTAAATTACATAATTTCTTACTTGATGAATGCTTTTACACCCTAGATGTTTTTTTTAGTGAAATGCGCATTAATTTTTAATTTTCAATAAACTTTTTTAATAATTTTGATGTAGGGAAATAATTTAATAATATAATAATGTACTGTATTGTTTATACTAGATTTAATGTAATTTAAAAATCGTGTATTTATTTTGACTTGCCGTTAATTTTAATACGTGTAACTTTTAAATACAATAAATAGTGCTTTAATTATTGTACACCGGAAACGGTTGATTGTGATGCGCTTAACCAATGTATCCATAACATCTTATTATCAAAGACTACTATTGTACATAGGTACTTATTATCAAGTTCAATTCTTTGATGAATGGCTACTGTCCAGTGGGACAATTCTATTCTACCAGTGTCAAGGTTGGAAGTTACACGTGATCGGTAAAAATGCTTTTGGGCATTAGGTCCGCCTAAAGCAAAGGGGGCGCATTAAAAGGACTTAGTTTTTTTTTTTACCAAAAATGAAAATTTTATAGCAATCACAAAACACTTAGAAAAATTTCATTTTACACGCCAAAATAAGCATGTTTTGTAGAAAAAACTTTTTCTCTAAAATCAAAAGTGGCCTAGATAATTGACTTCGAAATTTCTAAGCACTTTTTTGTATGGAGATCTGATGTGGTGTCATTATAACACCTATTTTTTCATGATTGCAACTATAGAACACGTTAAAATAAGCACATTTTACTTGAAAAACTTTTTTCTAAAGTTAAAGATGACTGAGATAGACTCCATCAAAGATTACAATAGTGAGGTCGACGGAGGTCCGCTTCGCGGACCTCCTATACTACCTACGTAGTTTTGGCGCTTCGCGCCTGGACAACAAACTAACCTAACCTAAACCTATTTGATAGAATTATTAAAAAATAGTGACTTCGAAATTTCTAAGCACTTGTAAAATTAGGACAGATATTTTTGACCAAAAATGAAAATTTTATAGCAATCATAAAACACTCAGAAAAATTTCATTCTACACGCTAAAATAAGCATGTTTTGTAGAAAAAACTTTTTCTCTAAAATCAAAAATGGCCGAGATAATTGACTTCAAAATTTCTAATTAACCAACATTTGAACCCCTATAACTCAACCATTTTTGATTTTAGAGAAAAGTTTTTCAAGTAAAACATGCTTATTTTAACGTGTTCTATAAGATAAAATCATTTAAATTAGGTGTCATAATGATACCATGTTGCCAAAAAAAAATTTAAGTCTTGCGCCCCTTTTGCTTTAGTCCAACCGGCATTTCTATTTAAAGTTGTACTCTCGATGATTTCGAGAATAGTAAATTTATTTTTTGTTTTTGGCATGTTTTACACCAAATTCTTATAGTAAATATATTCTATTTTTCCATTATGTAAAGAGACAGGCATTATTTTAAGTAAAAACCAGGAAACATGGTATTTAGTAAGGTGAAAATAGATTTAATTTAATTTAATTTACTTGGTAACGATTTGTTTATCACGTAGAAAATTAAAAATATACTTGAAGTCATTGTTTTATTTTTTATTAAATAGAATTTGTTATCAAAAATACGAAAAACCCTTGAATTTTAAATTTTCAGCCAAGTTTTTTCATTAATAATTATTTTAGGTCATTTGGTAACGGTATGGGTCCAAAAATTTCCTTATATTTGGATTTATTACTTACTTACCTTTTCTTATGCCATGTAATGCATAACAAACGGCTAACTTACAAATCTTCTTATTATTGTAAAAGAACACTAATTAACTATAATTTTATATATTTTAAAATCATCAAAAAACTATTCTTAAATCAAGGGGACAGTGTTCAAATGGACACTTGTGTTACAAAAAGGACAAAGTAAAGTCGTGATCATAATAATCACAATTTGTACGAATTACTCATTAAATTTTATATCTAAGTACAATCCAAAGGGAAATTTACTTTTTTGTATCGTGTTACATAAAACTAATAACTGACTTGCATATTAGGGTACTGTGACCTTTATTGCACATAAACAATTACAGGACAAATAAATTTACAATAAATTAAAACTAAAATAAAACCTACTTATCACTAAACTAAATACTATAAAATTAAAACTAAATAAAAACTAAAGACTAAGAAAGGGCCCCCGTGGCAAAGTACCACAGATGCTGGCAGCATTTCCTCGTTGTACAGCAATGCTTAAGCGTTGGCCGAGGAAGCTGCCAGCTCTATGGTCTCCGTTGGTTTCTATTAGCCTTTTTGATAACTCCTTAAAAAGGCTAATAGCACCGGGTCCCCACGGACCAAGGGTCTCGACGCCGAAAGGAACGAAGTGATATTCCGCACCGAGACCCTTGTACTTATTTTTCTTCATGCTTTCGGCCGCCTCAGCCGCCGCGCCTGGTTTAATTACCGTTCCGCGGAGGTGTGACGAGGCTAGGGTGTCTACACAAGTAGCATCCCACACCAGCACTCGCCCCATACTCCACGGAATTAAAGACATACCGTCAGGTCTCTTGCCGTCGTCCCTAGCGATACCGGTTGGCTCTAGTAAAGCGGGAACGTTGACGGAGGCAAGAGACCGGCGGATAATGTCATTGAGCGCGGCGTGTCTAGAGAAGCGGCCCGCACTTTTTTGGCATGAAAGTCCGTGGTGACCCAGACAATCGACTTCATTGCCACAGGGGCATATGTGTGGAGAGCAGACCCGGACACCAAGACGCAAACAAGTTGAAATTCGGAGTGTTTCAGGCTCTAAAAAAGTACCAGTATTTGGCGATGGGTGTGCATGTAGCCAGTAGCCAGCTTCTTTGGTTCCCACCGCCAAGAGCCTGGCACGCTCAGACCCTGAACTGCTCCTTATAAGGGTGTTATAAGTTAGATAAGTACTTAGTACCAAATTACCTATAAATATTCTAAGGGCGGATTTTTCAAATCCGAGATAAAGATATCCGGAAAGTAAATTTATATTAATTAACATTATATTTTGCACTACGTACGTACATTGTAGGATTTGTTTTTTGAAATCTGAGGGGAACTTACGGTTTTAATGTAGAAACCGTGCATTCGAAAATTGCAATACAAAGTAAATCTTTATCAAAAATGAATTTATCAGAAATGAAATGAATGAGTAATAACGCAGCAGATTAAAGTTCTCTAAGCCACGTGTAACAATAATAATACGAACAAAGTCACGGTACATCCACTAGTAATACTCAATATGTATGCGGCTTTATGTGTCCATTTATTAACATATTCCAGTCCGGCTAATATGTAACGCGATAAAATGTTACCAAACGGACGTTACGATTTCGCTGTAGTATAATAAAATCTTTTTAAATAAATACAAAACAAATAGCAAACTCTACATTTCAATGTATACAAGGTAATTCATAAAACATAGTTTGATTTGATGGAAATAACATTTCAATAACTCTCCGTTCGAACAGTATAAATCGTTGCACAAAATGGACAAAAACTTTGATAAACTTACCTGACACACACCGCCCCCCACAGTGATCGCACTAACCCGACCAAATCGAAATAATAACGTTTAAAATATCTTTATCTATGGTCATAGAGTTGTCAGGAATCAAAAAAACATACAATGTAGGTAGAAAACTTTTTCAAAAGACTTTGAATTTTGAAAATAGACGACATAAAAGAATTTAAAACAAGAGTGTTTGACATATTAGTAAAAAAGGCCTATTACTCTCTGAATGACTCTATTAATGACAGGGTTTAAAAATATTCAATAGCTATAATATTGTTCTTCATGTTATAATCAAATAATTTACCATAAATAAAATAATGTTCCTTATATTTATTTAAGTACTAATTTTGATTATAGATTCGGCTGAATGTTTAGTTTAATTTCATGCTAGCTAGCTGGATGCCAATATGCTAGCTATTTGTATGCCTTATGGCGAGACATAGTGCACCAAACATCTTTTAACTATACTTAACCTATGTTTACAAATAAAGATATTTGATTTGATTTGAAATTAGCGTTACCAAACGGACCATGTCCGACTCACGATTTCGAGGGGACAACGTTTAAATCTAAATTTAACGGTAATAATGACGTGTTTAAGGCTATTTTTCTATGGAAAAATATTTTCAAACGTATAGGCTTGACTAAAAAAATGTAATACTTGGTGTTACCTGTATAGAAATAAATTGGGATAATGATGGATCAACATCGGGCTCTTCGGCGGGGACAGTACTGGGGGACGATTACACCGCATTTAAAAACTGGATTTTATATAAGAAAATACTGATTTATTACACATTTAAATATATAGTAAACAAGTCAGGTAACCAATAAACCCAAAAAGTATAATTTATCCCCATAAAAAAATCTTATTACGAGATAATCGCAAAAAATGCAAGGGGACATGAGAAAATCTTCAAGTACAACTTTAAATAGAAATGCCCTTTTCCAGAAACAGATGCTGATTCATCAGTTGAGGAATCATACTTATTATTAAATCTGAAATCAAACAATAAATGATTTTGACTTTGACTTTGATATGAGTGATTTTTAAAATGTGATTATGATATAACTCCTTAAAACTCAAAGATTTTGCGTTTGAAGTGTGAGCAAGCTTCCACGTGTGTCACCGACGACGCGAGCCGAGTAAGTTCGCGAACTTTAAGATCGCTACTGTATAGCTCGTGCGTCTGTCACCCGAAGCGAGCAGAGTAAGACACAGATTATAGGATATGTGGAGTAAGATCGCGACCTTTAAGTAGTTAAGCGGTTTTAAAGCTCGCCCGTTTATCACCCCTTTAAGTCAACATCAACAATTCAACTGAGATTATATCTTAAATTTTTGTATTTGTCACTTTTAGGTTAGAGACCATTACTTTACTTTACTGCCAATGACTCCTTAAAACTCAAAGATTTTGCGTTTGAAGTGTGAGCAAGCTTCCACGTGTGTCCAAGCTTTAAGGGCGGCCTTACACAGTCTGAATCCGTATCTGAATTCATAATCTGAATTCAAAATATTAATTCAGAACGCTCAGAATTGCATACAAATTAACTGTTCCCCACAGACATTCTGATTTTTTCAGATTATGAATTTCTCAGATTGATCTGTCAGAATGATACTGACGTGCGTTCTAAATTCAGAGTATGAAAATTCAGATTATGATTTCCGGACGCACCTCGTTCTATACAACTAGTACGGACAAGCACACACATACTGGATTCAGATTATGAATCTCACTTCCTATTGCAGCCTTGTTGCGTATTTACGTTTTAAACGTGTGTGACATTTTAAATTTCTTGGACAGAACAATTATAAAAAGAAACCATGAGGGAAATTATGATGAGGTTGGCGACGGTGAAGATTAAGTATCAGATAAAGATGCAGATAATTCACTATTTCTATTCAAATTGACAGGATGAACTCAGTACTTTCGCTTCCTTTTTTTTTTATATAGCGACAAAAGCAGTGCTATGAGTATCAGTTGGTCTTCCATATCAACTACCTAGTTGTCAACCAATATCCAATAAAATGTATGTACGTGCGTATCTACAGACGTTCACTGGACAACTGATCAATCTGAATTTTTAAGATATGTGTGAGGTAAGGCCCCGGAATTCAGACTATGAATTCAGATTATGAATTCAGATGCGGATTCAGACTGTGTAAGGCCGCCCTAATAGACATATTCTCCTGAAAACAGTGTATGACGTAGACATATCCTATAATCTGTGACGTGGACACGTGGTTGACCGGTTATTAAACTTATTAAAAATTGGTCTGGCGTAAAGTGTGGTTTTGATGTGCACGCTGAAATAAACAGAAGAGAAGTCAACAAATTCGAAGTTACTTTAGTTACTTCATGGTAGCATTCACATTCAACGTTCAATTTATCTGCGTTGCGGGCTCCGTTGCGAGCTTCGAATTTCAAAGTAGTGCCCCTGTACCTATTTTGTTTATTGCATAATTATCTGATTCGTACGTGCGTTGTTTAATATGTACACAATAACTGGTGCTAATTTACATGGTCAATGGCACAAGAGTAAATCTATTATAAATGGATTCGAAACTCTTCCCAATATTACTGTTTGTGATGTTGATTTTAATTTAAATCAAACCGAATTGATTTACATAGGTTGGTGTTACAACTTATTTCGATACAAGGGAAAATTCTACTTAACAGGAGCATGGCATGGGAATATAAATCAGCTCATTGAAGTGCCTTTGCCAAAAGAAGTTTCACGTTCGAGTGACATTAGTCTTTTGCTTACTGGAAATGAGAACAGCTTGCTTCTGTTTGATGTTAATTTATTCAATATGTGGGTAATAAGTTTTGAAAACAATGATGTGAAAAAAATCAATTTAAATACCGAGATGCCACTTAATAATGCACATAAACAATTAAAAATTGATGACAGATTAGTAAAAGTTTGCACATCAAACTTGCTCTCTTGTTGTTTGACTGCTCAAGGTGTCGTACGTAGTGGAGCACTTCCTAGTGTTGTGGACACCAGGGGGTGTATGGGAAACATTTGTGATATTCAATGTGGATTTGAGCATTGTCTGCTTTTAACAGATTCAGGCCAGGTGTACTCCTGGGGGAGGGGGAGGTATATTTTTTTTAATATTCTAACTAGCTATTAAATTGGAGTGTTTTCAATTCATAAAGGCCATGCACTTCACTACTTCACATAATATTTTGCAACGATAGAGTAAACTACATTGTGATGGTTTTCAGGAGGCTACAGCTCGGTCATGGTAACTTGAAGGATCTTGATACTCCCGAACAGATACAAGCCCTTGCTGGTATTAATATCAGGAAGATAAGAGCTGGTGGGTGGCATTCCTTAGCTCTAAGTGAGTTTGGTGATGTCTATGCTTGGGGATGGAACGACATGGGGCAGTTAGGAGTAAGAGAAGACATAAATGGAAGTGGTTTAAAAAGTTATGGCATTCCAGCATTAGTGGATATATGTCATGAAAACGGAGAAGTTGTTGATGTTAGTGTGAAGGATATTGCATGTGGGTGTCGACATTCTGCAATACTGTTAGAAGATGGTTCAGTGTGGACCACTGGATGCAACAAATATGGACAAATTGGCTTTGCATCAGAAACTATAATCAAATCATACACTTTCATAAAATCATACCAATGCCTCAGCAATTCTGCAATTCAATGTGGACCTTGGGTAACAGTAATAATAAATTTTTGATATCATTTTTATTTTGATTTTAAAGTAATCCAATATTATGGTGGCCAGACACCATCTATTTAATTTTTATTACAAGCTTTTATTTAACTTGCAAAATGTAACGTAGACCCACGGTGTTGGGATTCAATTGTTTGGTCTCGATATGCAGATAAAGACTTTGCAATAAAAAGTACAGTCGGCCACAAAAACTTGTCCCAAAAATAACATAATTTTAGACTGCACAAGGAACGAAATTACTTTCGAAACTTGTATAGAATGTATTGCTGCATTGGGGAGATCGAGGCCTATGAAAGTTAAGAGAATAAATATGAGGAAAAAGAATATCAATATTGAGAGTAACAATAAGACCAATACTTTTACGTGTAGTTCTAGATTTAACAAAGAAAAATGTTTTGTTTTTTTCTTAGTTTATTTTCTTTTATTGAAAAACAAGTCTTTCAAGTCATTCATGGGCACCCAACGACGCAACGGAGGAACGATCGTGATCGCGAGTGCGTTAGGCAATACGGGCTCAGGTCATAGTCCATTATCCCAAAATGATTAATCTTGACAGTGCTTGATACTGAGATTTCTTGCCATACGTATATTTTACCACCCAGTCGACGGCATAATTGATTCGACAGACTAGTAGCATTTGCCAACTTACAATAAAATGTTGATGTTTATAATTGGTTTTATTGTCTCAGTACTTATGTAATCTACTAAACTAAAAATCTGGTCATTTAGGAATTTAGGCATTCGGAAATCAAGTATAAACAGCATCTTATGCGTTGGGAATTAAATAAACTGGTTATCTTGTATATTGAGTATCTGGTAGATAAAGGAAGTAGGTGTTTCAAGTACATTGTATTTTGCGAGCCTAGTGTTTTCATTATGTGGTATTGTGGGAATTCGGTTTGAAATGGAACATAGTGTATTGAGAACAAGTTGCTTTGGCAATCTGGTATAAAGAAACACAGTTACAAGAAAGTGTGGTATATTGGGAATTAGATATTTTAGAAATCGGATAAATCGCCAATCTAGTATTTTGCAATTATGATATTAAGGGAATGAGCGCTTCGCTGCGCGATTCGAAGTTTGTCGTATGACGTTTGTTTCTTCTAATGATTTACTATGAAAATCGAACTTCGGCGCCAGTTTCCAATTGACAAGATTTCATATTTTCAAGTCTTTAATTTTATTCGTTTTATAGATACTGTTTGGAAGGAGAAAGACACTAATAGTTTTAAATTTTCTCTAGAATGAATAATTATTTTATTATTAATTTATTAAGATGTACTTATTCTAAAAGGGCGTAACTTCATTTCTACGACACAATGGACATATTACGTTAGTCCAATCTGTATATAAAAAAGTATCATGTCAACCGATAAAGGGCCGCACGAAAAGTTTAACCCTGGGATAAGACACTTATGCCCACTTGCGTGGACCAGAGTTAGCGTCTTAACCCGAGGTTAGGCGGCTAACCACGTACAAAAGTAGACGCTTAACTACCTACTTACTTCCTCGTGGTCCTACTAATTTGTCATACTAGTCAAAAAGTGAACCTAGATTTGATCACTAAATACTAATTATGGTTGTAAAAGTAGGTAGGTTAGGTTCGTTAGGTAGCTTCAGATGCCCGAAGGGCAAAACCACTTAGAAGCAGGAGCTCCGCCCTTGGGCGGGGCTCCGTCGAAAGTCAGTAGGACAAAAATAGGACCACGAGGAAACGGCCGCTTAACTCTGGGTTAAGGGCTAACTCTGGTCCGCGCAAGTCCGAGGCGGACTTGCGCGGACCAGAGTTAGCCCTTAACCCAGAGTTAAGCGTCTACTTTTGTACGTGGTTTGCCGCCTAACCTCGGGTTAAGACGCTAAGGGCCACTTGCACGCAGAATTTAACCCTGGGTTAAGGCACTAACTCGAGTTAGTAGACGTTAGATTCATACGAAAACTGTCATTTTAACTCGAGTTAGTGTCTTAACCCAGGGTTAAATTCTGCGTGCAAGTGGCCCTAACTCTGGTCCACGTAAGTGGGCGTAAGTAAGGGCCACTTGCACGCAGAATTTAACCCTGGGTTAAGGCACTAACTCGAGTTAGTAGACGTCAGATTCAAACGAAAACTGTCATTTTAACTTGTGAAAATGCCACCGAAAAGACGGTTTATAACATGTGAAGTTTGTGGAAAGAGCTAGTCGCGAAAATATGGAAAAAAGGATGTTTATGGCGAAATTTCCCTTGGATGAAGGCCGGTAAGCATAAATTTAGATATGTTTAGCCGTGCAGCAGGCTATAAACAAACTTAACAAACAAAATTAGATATTTTATTTCGATTTTCATTGTGTAGAGATGTACTGTAACTATCGATAACTGTACGCAAAGCATGTCGAATTGCGTGAGAACTTGCATAAAATATGACCACAAAAATACTTATAATTATTATTTTATTAAAGCTGATGCGTACATTAAAATCCCCACTTGTGTTCTTTTTCTCGATTTTATTTGTCAAGTTTTTAAATTTCATTTTTAAACGAAATTACTCGAGGTGCACTGAAATTGATTCGGACAAAACTTACATTTACGCTGAAAAATTTCCTGCCATACATCAACAATCATTCTTTGATTTATTTGTTAGGAATCTGGTAAATAATTAAGATTTAAGACCTTGGATATAAGAAAATATACCTCTGTTTTAATATTTTCAGATGCAAGCAGTGGGTCAAGTTTGTGGGAAAAGAAGATTTAATATATGTTCCACTATAAAAATTACATAAATTGAAATATGTATGTGGAGATCATACATAAGCCCGTAACGCGGAGTTATAATTATATTAATGTACCGATTTATACAGGGTGGTCCAAAGACTGACGTCTAAAAAAATGTTGATGCCTCACATCCGGGGGTATCCGAATATTCCCCATGTATGTTGGCCGATTTTTGTAGTTTCGGAGATATTGATCATTTTAATCTGAATTTTTGTAATTTTCCCTTATGTCCATGTCACGAAAAATCATTAATTCCATGTTTTATTTCATAAGTTTTTTAGTGGTATCTTACATAATTAGAATCATTATGAATCAGCGAAGTTTTTAAACCTATTTGGCCGATTTTTTTCAGTATTTTTTTTAAGTACCTAATACAATAGTGGTTTTTTCCATACAAAGTGAAAAGCAAACACTGGGACACCTTAGTATGGAGAAACAAACTTTATGACTGTGATTATTTGAAAAAAAAAACACTGAAAAAAAAATCGGGCACATAGGTTTAAAAACTTCGCTGATTCATAATGACTCTAGTTATGTAAGATACCACTGAAAAACTTATGAAATAAAACATGAAATTAATGATTTTTCGTGACATGGACATAAGGGAAAATTACAAAAATTTAGATAAATAAAGATCAATATCTCCGAAACTACAAAAAATCGGCCAACATACATGGGGTAAGTATATTCAGATAGCCCCGGATGTGAGGCATCAACATTTTTTTTTAGACGTCATTCTTTGGTCTACCCTGTATATTATAGCTCTGTTTGACGTGCTTAACAATAAATAATTACATTAGTAGAATTATTTTATTTCGGGCCACATTGAAGTCCGTCCTTGTATTAGACCATTTAAACAAATATCTGCTATACAACATACGACTTAAATGTGGACTCAATCCTAACCTCTAATTTCGATAAAGAAAATAGTTTACATGGATGGACCTAATTTCAACCCCGTCCATTTTATCGATATCGACAAAAACAGCAAGTGTATAGGCCACTACACTATTTTAGCCCGTTACGTTGGCACCCTTGCTGTTTGACGGTTCTTTGTTGGTTCGTGGATGTAAGTTGGTATCGGAGTGCTATGCAAACTGATTCTATTGGCTAGTATGAGAGTCCCGCCTCTTAAAACGTAGTGATTATATTCTCTTTGGTTTGACCTTCGATCCATTGCTTTCATCGCGTAAGTCGTTCATTGAATACAAAACATATCTTTTCCCCCGGTCAGAATTGTCCCACTGGACAGTAGCCATTCAACAAAGAATTGAACTTGAACTTGAATACAAAACGGACACATTCCAAAATAAGCCAGTGTTGCATTTTAAAATTAGAAGCTGTTCGTATAAGATTTTCAATGCAAGAGCAAATTATTTTGGAATGTGTCCGTTTTGTATGCAATGAGCGAAGTGTCAGTGACTGGGTTTTATTTCTGTAAAATATTATTTCCTGAGCATTTCTAAAAAAGTTTGTACATTTCATTTACGACTCCGATTTGCGAAAAATTTTGCAGTTAGGTAGGGTAAATGATACTGAGCCTAAATAACATAGTCTCCCAAAATGTCCCAATTAATTTGTATGGAAACTTCCTTTTTTGTTACCAAAATTCTTCCGTTCGTGGTAACAAAAAAGGAAGTTTCCATACAAATTAATTGGGACATTTTGGGAGACTATGTTATTTAGGCTCAGTATCATTTACCCTACCTACCTGCAATTTTTTTCGCAAATCGGAGTCGTAAATGAAATGTACAAACTTTTTTAGAAATGCTCTCCTAAGCTTATTTTACTATGTAGGTACCGAGTTTCGTTTACATTTTAGATTGAAAGATGTTACTGATTTTGCTGATCAACGAAGTCCTCCGCAACGAGATGCGCTAGCGACGAGTTTGGCGGCGGGACACTCGTGCGGCTTTTTGGGGAACTCATCAACATCTTCAGATTAAATCGAGAGGTTTTAGAGGCTATTACCGGCCAAACTTAATCGCCGAGGCATCGAGCCTCCCTTAAAGGTAGGTATATACCTACATATTGAATTTAAAGTGTATTAGCGATGTTTATCCGTTAAAAAAATATGTTTACTTTTAATATTGTTATTTATGAGAATTATGAGGTACCTACCTACCTATATTGTGCACCTTTTTTGTTCAAACATGCAGACCAATCAAGTGAGATAAACCCTTTCATTTGATTTATTACAGATTGGAGTTGCCTTAATATTTTATGGTAGGGGAGATTACCAGGGCAGGGTTGGAATAGTTGATGCTGCATGAATGTCTTGTTGCCTGCGTGATGTTACATAAGTCTGCCATTTTTCTGACCTGTGTTCGGTTCCACCAAGCGCACCATCATTAAATGGGGTAAGTACATACCTACTATGCCCATTGTATTTTTCCTAGTTTTCATTCGCACTTATCATCATATCATCCTACAAGATATTATGTTATTATAACTTTTCTTTACACTTTAGTTAAGTCAAAATGTTTTTTAAAATTTTCAAAATAAGTTTTGAGTCACAGCCTTGGAGTTTGTGGGTCCATTAAATGTGAACCCATATTAAAATCATACGTATGGGACAAAATCGACGTAAAGTGATGTTTGTGAAATGAAAAACCGCTTACTTAAACTTTACTGTTATTTTTGTTTCAGATGACAAAAATGCAATTTTATAATGTTGATGCTTCAGGTTTTGTGTGGCAAAATGGTGATATCTGGGAACATTTTCAAAGCCTCTGTGGCTCGACAGAGCCTACTGTCTTGCTCTTGCTGGGTAAGGAATCAAGAACATATTTTTTCATAAAATTTGAATTCATCTCTTATGAAATACTGAGTATAATAACGCCACTCCCCTGAGGGTCATTATAATGCCATACAAAAGTGGGTGCGCAAGCATTGAGAAACCATTAACATTTTTGGATTTTTGTTGGTTTAAATGTATATATGTATTAGCATACTTTTTTATAGCAAGGAAAAGGCACACGAGCACTCAGGCCTGATGGTAAATGGTATCTGAGACCCGTAGACTTTTGGATTCCCATGACTACAATCCTAAGACTTCAAATGCATTGCCAACCCTGAGGACTAAGATGGAATGCTTCTAACCTAATAATTTCACCGGTTGTCTTATCCCCACACAGAAACACAACTGTGCGAACACTGTTACTTGCTGGTGGGTTGATGAATAGGACCATCACTAAAACACCAATGTTTTGAAAGTCTCTAATCTGAAAATACAGGGTAATTTTTTTATCAGTGCACAAATTTTAACATGATTTTGTATCGTCAATATAATATATTACGACGGTAAAATCAGTTTTCTTTTTTTTTACATTATTTACAAATTATCCTACTTTTATCTTGTCTTGTGGCCACAAAGTTACACTAGAAAATGACTTTATAAACCTCAACAATAAAAACTTTTTTACAACTAAACTTGTTTATTTCCAATAGCGAAACTTTACGCATATTCCAATGTTGAGTATTATTAATGGTCCGTATGTACATTCTGAGCGGTGATAGTTTAAGGCAGGAAACTTTACCTCGACTTCATAGCCAAGCAAGGATACGTGGATCCACCAGTATCAAACATGCGAACAATTCTGGCCGCCATTAGCAGACTATTGGCATGCGGCCAATTTACTACCCCCGTGACGCTGATGGACGTGGTAGACCTCATTTGGCGTTGAAAGTTGAAGATGAAATCATCGAATTTTTCGAACATGACCCGAGGGCCAGTACTTATGACGCGGCACGTCGTTTCGGTGTCAGCCAGTATGCAGTGTGGAAGTTGCTGCATTCTGCCGGTCTCCACCCTTATCATTTTCAACCGGTACAACAACTTCTTGAACCGGACCCAGCCCCTCGTCGAGGATTTTGTGGGTGGTTTCTTAGTCATCCCGATGCCAACATTTTTTGGACTGATGAAGCACTGTTCACCCGTGTTGGGATTTACAATGTACTTAACGAACACTGGTGGTCATACAGTAATCCGCATAAAGTTAAAGAAAATCACCGCCCAGTAAGGTTTAGTGCCAACGTGTGGTCGGGCATTATTGGGAATAAAATATTAGAGCCCTATTTTATCGAAGGCCGTTTGACCGGAGGAGCCTACCTGGATAATATGTTACAAGGTACCTATAGTGAGCGAGTTAATGGAAGATGTCCCGATAGCCTATCTACGAGATTTTTACTACCAGCATGATGGTGCTCCACCCCACTATGCAATAACAGCCCGGAACTACCTAAATAACGAATACGGAAACAACTGGAAAGGGCGTGGAGCACCTCAGGGGCCATGGCCAGCCAGAAGCCCGGACCTCACGATGTGTGACTTTTTCTTGTGGGGTGAAGTCAAACGTCGAGTGTACGTCGAAGAAGCCCAGAGTGGGTAAATTTCAAATTAATTGTACCTTGACGTCAAAATGTTTGTCCACTACCTTAATTGCATAATAGTGGGGAAGTTTTCTATTTTGAACAGTTTTATTTATATTTGCCATGAAAATTGGTTTATCTATTTTTACGTACAAGTTTAATAATGCCATTTAGTTAAATAGTTTTGGAATAGAAGCTTACGAAACATTATTTATTTTTTTCCACTCATACAATTGTAGCATGTCCTTTCGCTACTTTTGTCAATAAAAGTGTTTATAACTTTTACATGTATAGGCGTACAGGCAAATTATGACCCTATATATTTTGATTAAAGGACAGGCTAACATGAATTGTGTTTAGTGTCCAATTTTAGCTTATCGGTGATTATGTGTAGTGATTCAAACAGTTGTCCAAGGTTTTGTTACCGGTGAGTTATATTTTGTGAGTAACGGCATTGTTGCGCTTTAAAATGTCGGAACTACCAATAAAACATATTTTTCCGTTCTGGCAACAATAGACTACTGTTAAGTACAAAGAAAACAACGCCATCTGGGCTATGGTTCCTGTGATTAAGGTTAATGTGAGTGCGGTCTTGATATTTTATTTGGAAATACATGTGAATAACACGAGATTTGATACGGAAGGTAACTGAAATTGTAAATTAATGAAAGCGGGTTCTATAGGCCTAATCATTGTGATCCTAAAGTGATAAATAGCTTGTTTTCACACCATATACTTTCAAGGTTATGTAGACTTAAGTGCGTTATAACATCAATTTTCTGCTTACATGTGACTAACGTTACGTTTTTTCACCATGTAAAGACTCGATCACATTGGTGATCGTTACTCACATGTTTGTTACTCACACATTTGTTACTAATATGTATGTTACTCACAATGTTCGTTATTCACACTTTTCTGGATGGTGCCGATGAATAATGCGGAACGACAGAAAAAATATAGACTAAAACTTAAACGGAATTCTGAGCAGTATGAAGAGAAGAAAAAGCGTCATAGAGAATATGTGAGATCTGTTACACAACCTATAGGGGAACTTTCTGAAGATCAACAAGATAAGAAAAGACTTCAGTGGAAAGCAGCAAATGAAAAAAGAAGACAGAGTAAATTACAAGGGGTTGTTCCGAAACGAAAATGCAACAAAGTATTGGTTCGGATATGGCGAAATAAGTGTTTGAACGTATCAAACAAACTCAAACAATTTGAAGAAGTTGGGCACACATTATCGCGAAAAAATATAGCTCTTAAAAAACGAATCTACAGACTAAAAGATAAACTACAGAATTCTACATCATGCGATGTCACTTGAAGAAGGAGTAAGGCAGCGTATGTTGCAGTATTTAATTTATTATAAGAAAGATAAAATAAAGCATACAACATTGACAGACATCTATTCTTGAAGTACATTGTCAGAAAAGAACCAAAGACAACACCCACCCTCAAGAATAGATCCATTATTTTAACTAAGAATCTATTAACTCATTTTAAATTACTCTACTCGTACTTGAGTTTCAATGTGTAACGTTATACGTTCTACTGTTATATAACATCTATAACAATAGACTTTCATAACGTTACATTAACATAGAACATGATAGAAAACATCCGCATATTTTTGATTGCTGGACTATCCCACCCTCAATCAATAAATGTTAAATATAAATATGTGTAACTATCTAAATTTAAGTTAACCCTAAAAATCCTCTCAACTTCTCAAAACTTTGTCGACACAAAGGTTTAGTCAATATATCTGCTAACTGTACACTCGTATGAACATACTGAATGTTGACAACACCTTGACTAATCTTTTCATTTATAAAATGATATTTAATATCTAGATGTTTCATCTTTTTTAGCTGTTCATGCGAATTGCAAGCTTTGATAGCGGACTGGTTGTCCTCATAGACAGTTACGTTATAATTGTCATGAATTTTCAATTCAGATAACAGATTTCTTAACCAACAAACATCACTAATACAATGCGTGAGAGACACGTACTCAGCCTCGCACGAAGAAAGTGCGACTGTCGCTTGTTTTTTTGAACTCCAAGATACCAAGTTACCATAGATTTGTAGACAAAAACCCGACGTTGACTTTCTGTCCAGAATATCATCTCCCCAGCTTGCGTCAGCATAAGCAGTTAACAATTTATTATCGGCATTTCTTTTATACACCAGTTTTAAATCTATAGTACCCTGTATGTATCTGACAATTCGTTTAAGACAAGTCCAAAGTTCTTTACTAGCACAGTTTTGAAATCGCGACAAGTAAGTTACACTGGCACACAAATCAGGTCTAGTGCCTATCATGGCGTACATAATACAACCTATCAGCTGTCTACACCTATGTTCCAACTCTACACTTTCGGAAGTTTCTTTTTGTAGCGTTGACAAATCAAATTTTGGATCCATAGGAGTAGTCACGCTATGACAGTCCGACATATTAAATTTATCCAAAACATTCTTAAGATATTTGGTTTGGTTCAGAGTGGTAACGCCATTTTGTACATCTTGTTCAATAAGGATTCCGAGATATAAACTAGCAAGTCCCAAATCTTTCATTTTAAATTCATTTTTCATACTCGTTATGATCTTATTCAACATTGGACCAAATCCAGTACATAATATGTCATCTACAAAGACTAATATGTAGACCTTACTACTGTCATTGACATAATAATATAAACAATGATCACTTTTAGTTTTTAAGAACTTTTGACTCAACATGAAGTTATTAAAGCGCTCATACCAAGCTCTAGGTGCGCTTTTCAAGCCATATAATGCCTTATTTAATTTACATACTTTGCCTTCAGGCACTACAAAGTTTTCGGGCAAATCTACGTAAGTATCGTCTTTAATTATACCATTTAAAAAAGCGCTACATACATCGAGTTGATATACTGGCCAGTTGTCTTTAGTGCATAAGGCTAATAAGGATTTTACTGTTGCCATTTTAACAACGGGCGAGTATACGTCACAATAGTCTAAGCCTTTTTGTTTAAATCCCCTAGCGACTAATCTGGCTTTGTACAAATCTATTCTATTATCTTTATTTCGTTTAATTTTGAAAATCCATTTAGTGTCAATTACCAAAATATTCATATCAGATTTTGTAACGAATGACCAAGTGTCATTTTCAGCCAGAGCTTTCATTTCAGCTTTCATCGCCTCCTCCCATTCACAGGCATTCGGAGAGTCCTTCGCTTCTTTCAGGGACGTCGGCTCTTCCGTATCCAAGAGAGTAAAGTATGACGTGTCATAATCCTGTAGACTGACTGGTGGTCTCAGCGTATTCCTAGGCCTTAGGGACCTAGTGTTAACATTGTCGCCATCACTAGATGAGGAAACTGACCGATCGGGATCCTCTGTTTCATCTTCCGCCGGCATTACTTCGCAGGTATCAACATACTCGTCTTCGGATCCTTGAACACTATCAGTGTCGGTGACTTCAAGTACTACTGGGACATTGCGAAAGTTTTCTGACAACTTAGTCTCCATTGACATAGTTGGTGACGCTATCACCTCTCTTTCAAATGAAAAAGTTTTACTTTCTGAAAAGTATATCTTATACCCTTTTGTGTTCTCGCCATAACCCACAAAAATTCCCTTCTTACTCTTGCTGTCGAGTTTCTTTCTCTTCTGTTTTGGGATATGGGTCCACATTTCTGTGCCAAAAGTGTACTTTAGTTGAGTGACATCAAATTTCTTCTCATAGAACAGCTCGTAGGGGGTCTTACCTACTTCAGGACTCGTCCCTGCCCTATTGATAACATACACAGCCGTATTTACTGCTTCTGCCCACAGATTCTTACTTACTTGGCTTGCTTTCATCATGGTGCGTGCAGCTTCCATCACCGTGCGCATTTCACGTTCAATTTTACCATTTTGAACAGGCGTGTATGGTATTGAGGTTTGATGTTTAATTCCTTTGGATTCCAATAACTCTTTCATAGCTTTGTTAATGAACTCACTTCCACAGTCAGTACGAATAGTTTTCACCGGTTTCTCCTCATTTTCACTCTGCGCGAGGTATATTTTCATATTAACTATAACTTCGCTCTTATGTTTGATGAAATAAACGGTACGAAATCGTGAAAAATCATCCTTTAGAAGAAGAAAGTAACGCGAACCTCCAATAGACTCTTCCTCCAAAGGTCCGCACAGATCAGCGTGCAAAATTTCTCCTCGAAAGCTAGTTTTATTGTTACTTGAATAGGCCGGAGTTATCGAATGTTTGCCTTCAATACAAGCCGAGCAAAAATGCTGTTTTGTACATGAGGTTTTAATGTCATTCTCTTGGAGTATTCTCTTTACGTAAACGAAGTTTTGGTGGGCAAATTTCTGATGATAAATCATTAAGTCGCATTTATTATTGTTACATACGTCAACTTTCTCAGACTTGCTTGACAGCGCGATTGATTGTTGTGACATTTTGAACATCATTTTGAATAAACGACCTTCGCGACGAGCTAGAGTAACAACCTCATTATTTTTGATAAACTTGCATGTATTATTATCAGAAACCATTTGAAGACCTTTGTCTAAGCAACTGGCGGCAGAAAACAGATTTACCTTAAGAGCTGGTACATAGAGAACTTGTTTTAGCTCAACTTCTTGCCACTTCTGTCCGTCAAATGCTTCCAATCTCACATTGCCGACACCAATAGCATTTATAGTAGCTCCGTCTCCCATCTGAACTGGGTGATCCTGAAGCTCTTGATAATCACTCATTATATCCCTTCTTCTTGACATGTGTTGGGAGCATCCACTATCCATATAAAAGCAGTCTTCTATTTGATCAAGTTGACTTGCGACTAAAGCAATAGGACTAACCTGCTTCTTAGTTTTATTATTTTTCCTGAAGAAACAGTACTTGGATATATGTCCCGGTTTCTTGCAAAACTCGCAAGTTTTATTTTTATAACAATCTTTTTTTACGTGTCCTGCTTTGCCACATGTTAAACACTTGGTGGTAGTACTTTCATGAGTGACTAGTGCTATCGCCACATCATGTTCCGTGGTACTTTTATTTCGCTCCTCTTCAAGTAGAAGTCGTGATGTTAATTCATCTAACGTTTGCTTATCACTTGGAGCAGATTCCCATGCAGACCGGAAATATTTGTACTGCTCTGGAAGTGACATGAGGATCTTTGTGATAGTCATTTTATCCGAGATGCCTTCTTTTGCATGTTTCAACTTAACCCGGATTTCTTCCAGTTTCGACAGAAAGTTGGATACAGTACCCTCGTTGAATTGTATTGTGAAGAAACGTTGTTGTAAGAGATGAATACTGACAGTTGATTCTTTGTCATAAACCGACTTTAGTTTTGTCCACATATCATACGCGGTCTCACATGATAAAATGTGGGTTTGTGGACCTGGCTCCATACGGGTGACAATGATGGTTTGTGCCTTCGCATCGTCCCGGACCCATGACATTGCCTCAATCGATTTATCCGGTTTTTGTTTTTCACCCGATACTATTTCAAATAATCCCTGGCCATTTAAGATAATTTTGGTTTCGAATTTCCATGTTGACCAGTTTTCACCATTTAATTTATTCACCGTTGTAGCCGAAAGTGACGTCGCCATTCTTTTTGTTTTTTTGCTTTTTCTTTCAAATTTCCCGGTCGCAAATACGACTTCCGTCGTTTTCGTTCAACGTCACGACGCGGTTTTCCTGCAACAAATTAGCTGGTCCTGGGCCCATAACCACTTGAAGAAGGAGTAAGGCAGCGTATGTTGCAGTATTTAATTTATTATAAGAAAGATAAAATAAAGCATACAACATTGACAGACATCTATTCTTGAAGTACATTGTCAGAAAAGAACCAAAGACAACAATGTCAACATAAAATCAGCTTGACCCTGGTTCCCCGCAGAATATACAGAAATTACAGATCAGAAACGAGAACAATTTTTTTTTTGTTTTTTGATTGTACTTTTTAGTAATATACTTAGGTACCTAAGATGTTGATTGACCATGATTAAATGAGACTGATTTCATAGAATTGTATATTTTTAAAACATCGTAGCTACTTCTTAATGGGCAAAGTAGGGTAAATAAATATCATGGGAAAATGTATTGGTGAGAACTTACCTTTATGTTACATGTGACTAACAATTTTACATGTGAGTAACGTTACATGTGAATGCCATGTGAGTTATGGTCTTATGGTACAATTAATTTGAAATTTACCCGAGTCTCGACGATCTTAAAACAAAAATTATATCAGCATTCGATGCTATTAAAAATGAAACTGGTGTTTTAGACAGACTAAAGAACAATTTGCTAAAACTTGCACGGCTTTGTTTAGAAAATATCGGAGGCCATTTTGAGCATTTGTTAAAGTATGTTTGGTTTAATATTCGTATTTTTGAAATAAATTTTAATAATTTCACTGAAGACTGTGGTTATTATTTTAAACAAATTATGAACAAAACATAACTTATGTAGTCAACAGCATAAATAAGTGATCATTTATGTACCTTGTCACTTTAACGTCGTGTTTGAAATGTTATACAAAATTGTGAAACGATTGAAAGCGACAAGGTACAGAAATGATCACTTATTTATCGCATGATGTAAAGAATTAATAATTAAGTTACGTTGCCGGTAACCTTCGAAGAGGGAAGATGGCCGATTGAAAGAAGTCCAGCTTTTGACGAAATACCGCGGTGGACAGCCATTAATGAAGAAATATGAGGAATGAAGTTACGTCCAAATCAAAGTATAGTTTCAATTTTCTGTATACAGATACTCTAATTACATAAACGTCTCAATTGGTTTCGTTAAGTTCGTCGCCTGTACTACTTTGATCTTAGATGTTTGTTATGCATCGAAGTAAATGTTTATTTATGTATGCTCTACATAGTAGGTATATTATTTTTATAGGTACTTAAGTCGTTAAGAACTTATAGTTCATAATATATAGTAAGTACAAGCATTACTCAGTTTGGGACGAGATAAGGATGGTCTACTGTTCAAGACCGTCCGGAAATCATTATCATCTCCAATTGTGGTAAGAATAGAATTAAGAAATAAGAATTGGTCAGATGCCGAATGAAGTGACAAGTGGGTGTCATGGTCGCCACCAATCCACCATGGTGAAAAAAGGGGCGTTCTCCCCTCCTTTAGTAAGGACGCTACAGTCAGGATAGTGTAATATGCCATATGCCTTAAAAGCCATCACGACTAGGTCCTGGTCATTTTTTTCCAATTTAAGTACGTATTCAAGGAATAATCAATAATATACCCATATTTTCAAACGATAATATTATTGTTAATGGATTCCAAATGTTATCGAAACCTGAAGTTTTACCATTGCAATATTAATAGAAATGACTACAAAATACCTTCGATTAAATATTTATTTATACCTACAACTGGCTTTTATATAAGCATGTTTGTTTAAAGAGAGCATGTAAATGTTATTTTTAAAATTACTAATAAATGAATAACGTACGTGCATTCTTTCGGCAAAAGTAAATTTACTAATGTTTGAATATTTCATTTCAATGGTAACACTGGTAGATTACCTAGATAACTAGTTAAATATTCAAATAATTGGGGTATTGTTTATTGTGTTCACCCGATATTTTGAATCTGGATGGTTACCACGAACCACTAAATTCGAAACACGAGAACCAGTTAAAAAGAGTAATTTAGTATTTTGAAATACTTATTTCTTCGTGAACGTAAGAGACGAACCTTCGTTAGGCCTCTCTGTCTTTCGAATAACTCTTATTCATTCGCGCGCAGCATGCACTAAGCCATGTTAAATGTTAATCAATATTAATCGACTGTTGTGTGATGTGATGGAGTTGATACATTTTGACAGCTTCTAAAGCTCTAATCGTCTGTTAAGTGGTTAACATCGTTTGGTGAAATTGGTACTAAGGGCCTCTTGTTTGATCAGTAGTTAACTCAAGTAATTGTAAAAAAACGAAAAAGGAATCGAAAATTTGACACATTTCCTTGAGATTTAGCCATTACTTACGGTTTTTAAAAGCTTTTATTTAACTTGAAATGTATGTATGTGTGTATGTATGTGTGTATGTATGTATGTATGTAAGGGTCAAATCTAGCAAGTTAAATTTGAACCACTTCCCGATTTCCGATGAAGCTGAAAATTTGCATACGCCTTTAGTTCTGATGACGATACAATAATATAGTACCATCGAGCTGGTCTGATAATGGAGACTCTGGGTGGTCATAGGAACTCCTAAATTACACATATTAATAAACCCGTCATGTTAGGGCTTGTTAGAATTGTCTTGACGAGTAGATGCCGGCTGCGCAAGAAAAAGTACCTACAGTCGGCAATAAAAGCTTCTCCCAAAAATATTTTTTTTTACAGAAATTTATTAAAGATTAGTTAGTTTAACTAGGTACTGATCATACAACAGGGCCTAAGTCAGTATTGTACAGCTGTCAAAATGTATGAACTAACAGTCAATTAACATTGATTAAATTTAACCTTTTATGGTGAAATTGGTTCTTAGGCTGGGTTTTATAAAGATCTGTAAGATCAAATTCCGGTCAGGAATGTCAAAAGTGGTATGAACTTACTAAAATTTTATGTGGCATGTTTACTATTGGGCCATTAATTTATAAAACTGTGCCAGAGTAGTACATGTTTTCAAAATTTTGCCTTGCATTTAATTATAACATGTAGGTGTATGTCTAGCATTGGACGTCTCTCAACTGAAATGATTTTATTACATATAACAAATTTATAAATGAATAGGTGTCAATTGTATTTCTGATGATATAGTTTAATTATTGGTACTTAGCTCATTGTCTTACATATTATTAGAATAATGTTAATGCGACTCAAGACATTCCCTTGGCGCGTTTAAACTAGACATAAATATACCTTAAACTAAAGCTTCCTTTAACACATCCAGCACCAAGCTCTAAGTAGCAGGTTTCCATACGAAACTGAGTAGACATTATTATTTTGTTTTCATTTATTTCAAGTTCTTGCAGCCTATTTGCTTAGCTACGAGATATTTTATATACATCAATTGCGTTTTCTTATGTGGAATCAGCATCAATTACAAGTTTAAAAGACTTATCATAGTCCACACAGCACAAAACATTGGCAAATCCACCAGAAGTCACAGACACACTAGGATGTGCTAGAAATGCCATCCCACTGATAAAACTATCAGTTCTATTTGTTTGAACCTCACCGAAGTCCTTTACTAACTCTATGTTATACCAACAAAGAATTGCATTGGCATTTCCATCATTAATTATAGGGACACGGACTATGTCTGATTCAAATTCACTGTTAATTGTTCCCATCACAGTTGGGGCTGACAATTCAAAATATTCAATATTGGTAAAGTCAATACAATAATTCTGGGATACTTGGAACTTATTCATATGCATAGCAATTTTATAGTTGGTAACATTTTCATCATACACTCTGTTGTTTATGTCGAGCCAGTCACTGCTAACAAGCTGGCCTATCAAGTCGACCTTGGATGGGAAGAACAGCCCTTCACTGTGAAGATGAAAATGTTTTAAGTGCCAAGCAATCCCTTTTAGTCGTAAATCTATGTCACCACACAAGTCAAAAGCATTGGAAAAGACAGCATGATACTTTGCTCTGCCAAATGATTGATTGGTCCATTCATCACCCAATAGGAATTTAATTTTGGAAAGTGGCACATTGTTAGCCTTAAAAACTTTTTTGAAAAAGATCTTATCGCTTCGAGACTTGGCAGCGCATATCAATGATTTAGCACCGCGCTTCATCATTAACAAGCCAAACAATGGAAAAGGGCTAATGTCTGCAATATTAACTTGGGATATTTGAATCATTTGACCAAAATAAATACATGCCATCCCAATACAATCTTTAATTTTTTTAGTAAACTCATAATCATTTAAAAATCTGAGTGTTTCCGGAGATATCCTGGTAATATGGACATCACTATCAGGTACTAGACTCATTTTCCCCCCATTTACTAGGAATTGTGTCTTGAGTATTTCATTTTGGTTGACATGCCTGGGAATAAAATCTAAGAAGACTGCTTGCTGCCATGCATTTGCCCGGTTCTCCGATGTTGGGTTTGTAGTTAAGATGATTCTCTCTGTCAAGTGCAAGTTGAACCACCCAACTATAACATTGACCTCTCCACTTTCTTTAGCTGTTAATTGAACATTAAACGGTTCACTTTGTTGCAATTTTGCCTGAATATCTTCATAACTGTTGTAGTTTATCTGTAGAAGTGACTGTGTATCAGTCATGTATTTGATATCTTTTAAAAGATGCACGTCATCACAGTCATAAGTTTCACCATAAGTCAATGAATGAACAGATAATTCACAGATATTAAGTAGTTCCTTTGCTGACTGCCGTAGCTGGTATTTCATGTTCAGGTTGTCACATTTAGCAGCAACAATAAAGAATTCTGCTCTTTGAGGAATGATCCGTCCAGTTGGAGCCAACAGATTGTCCCATGCATGAGACAGTGATTGCAGGACATGTTCTCCGAGTAAGCCGCAGTCGAACATTTCTGTAACTAATACAGATCTCTTACCACCAATATGACTACAATCCATTTTAGTTGACATCTTGTTTACAATTACAACATCTTGAATTAGGTTCTCTTGCATTATGGCTTCTGCCAATTTCGCCATGACTTCAGATCCTTCACAGCCTATTATAGCCAAAGGGGAGCCTTCATTAGCATATAGAGCCAACAAGCCGGTCCCTGTGCCTAGATCAAGCACAGTGTCACTACCTGGTCTGACAGTCTCCAGTATAGCAGCATGATATGCTTCGTTTCGAATTTTGTCATTAAGCATTCTGAAATGCCATCTTTCCACTAATAGATTTTTGACAGAATTTAAATTTTTTTCCGCTTCTACATAGCTAGAGTCTACCTTCAAAGCCTTTTGGAAATGACACCATGAGACTGTATAGAATCCAAATTTAAACAAATACTTACCTATGTCATTAAGTAGGTAAATATTAGAAGGAAAGACATTAAGTGCCTTGCCAAAATTGGCGAATATTACGTCGGCTTTACCAATCCTTGCTAGAATCTCATTTAACCTGATAAGTAGCAGCCGAAATTCGGATTCAAAAATGGTCTTCAGACCAGAACATTTATCAAATGCTAAAATGTAAAGGTTGAAGGCTTTGTAGTAGCGCCCGCGTGCTGACAGATACCTCGCGTAAGTAATGTAACTTCTTGCAATCGCTTCCATCTCTGTTGTAGTGTCCAGCAGATTACAGGCTACAGGTAGCAGTAGTAGTAATACAATCAATTAATTCATTATAAAATCTGGAGCGATTTAATAACTAGCAAGTCTTTCCTGAGCGCGACACTAGTTCTCTACTTGCTCTGAGCTGTGAACGACACTAAACACCACTAAATTCACTAAAAGTACCTAATAAGTTGGTACAATTTTCATCTGGGTCCTCTTCAAAACATAATTAAAAAAGTGCCTAACAGTCAGATTCGAGAAAATCAATCATGGTACCTACTTGATTTTTGATATACCATAGAATAGGTAGGTATAACATAAAGGCGGGTGCGGACTGACTGGAGTAGTGGAGTGACTGGTGCGGCTGCGGGACGCGTGCGGCTTGCACACTTGCACAGGGACGCTACAATGCGGGTTAAATTGAAATAAGTCATGAAAATGGAAATAAAAAAATGAAAATGGAATGGAAGTCTGTCATGTTTACTAAACTGTATCTATAAAGATATGAAAATATTTTTTTTTGTGATAAGTAAGCACAAGTAAATAAATAACCCTTTATACCTAAGTTTATCTCCTATATTTTATATTTTATGAATATAAAATGCTAAACTGATTGTAGATATAATCAACGCGCAGCCTAAACCCCTAGACCTAGAAACTTGAAATTTTACACATAGACACAGAATATACACGGTGATTTTTTATCGGTGATTGATCAGGAGTTGAAAATTATTAATAAGCAACAAAAAATTAATTTAATGGTTGATGTCTCAAACAATTAACTCACTGTTTAATTTATTCAATTTAATGATATTGTTAAAACCAATCACCACTGGATAGATGGACATCCTACATTAATTATTGAAGTGAAGTAGAGACGTCGTCAAGTGCCATCGCTATGGCGGGAAATTTGACAGATATTACGTCAATAAACTTATCAGTTAAGTTATTATCAAACCGCGATTAGTATACACTTCGGAAGTACCGTTAGCACAAAAGTACATATAATGAATAAATATAATTAATTATAAGTCAATCTATGATATCTTCATAGTTTAACTGCAGACACTTATAGATAAAAGTTTCACAAAGAATTGCTTCATCATAATCATTAAGTTCGTATAACAACTCTACCTATTCTTGGTAAATGCTGTGTCATTTGTTTTATAAAAAAATTAAAGTCAATGTAAATGTTTGACAAATCAATGTCATTATTTGCCACATAATTTTCATGTTACCGGTTACCGAATCGCTGTACGTGTCGAAAATAAATTTGTGTAGTATATGTATAATATGAATCGTGGCAAAGTGTTAAACGGTCGGTGCCGAGAAATCACCTTCAATGTATTAACATATTTTAATAATGAAAATTATAAAACAAAGGTTCTTCTGAAGTCTTTGATGGTCATTCTAAGTGTAAACGTAATGATTTCTGAGGTTACTATTCCAAAGGATACATTACAGGAAATAACTGGATTACTGAATAATAATCGCAAAGTCTTAAATCGTGTGGTGGCTGCGACGGGCGTTTGCAAAAAAACAGTAATAACAATAAAAAAAGAAGAGAATGTTGCCAGGGAAAATAACACACCTGTTAGATGTGAACGGTGCATATTTAACACTATTTAGCACTCTAATTATCTATTTTGTTTTTTCTGCGCCAGGTGATGATACGGACACTTCTGAAGACGATGGTGTTATGAATTAATAAATTTTGATGGTGTTCCTAAATTTAATTATTACACTATTTTTTTTTTTATTGTAGGTAAATATAATTATTATTTCCCAAGGTTTAAACTTCTTGGTACAGAAATATGCATTTTCATTTATCTGCACACTCTACCATTGACAATGTCATTTCATGTATTAATTCAGAAACGACATATGTGCTCGATTGTATTCTAATCGCGGTTTGATAATACTGTTAGTGTTGTTAACTCATAGTCATAGACTAAACAATTAGTAGGGTGACAATTAATTTCAATTAAAAGTTAGTTTCAAAATATATTTTTTACATAAAAAAATAAGTTTTGTTTCATGTAACTGCGACTTAAACGTGATCGCCATTAATTAATTTATTTATTTGTTCATTTATTGAAAAGTATATTTACACAGCATTACAGAATTACACCAATACACTGTGAAACTAATATAAAACTAAACTAGACTTAGGGGTATACCTCGTAGAGGAACACTAGAAGGCCTGTCATCCATCTCCTCGCAAAACTTTAAGCACTCCCGACACACAGCCATCCATCGCCACGCAAAAACATCCCATTCCGGTGCTGACTGACACCAAGAGCGCATTAAGCAGTGTAAGGGCACGAACAGACGGCGAGTTCCGGTGCGACACAGTACGTGCAACAGGCGCGTCCAACAGGCAACGCGTACGGGTTCTAAGGGCAATCCTGTGAACCTGGGGAACAAGCAGTCTCACAAGCTGCTCCACCAGCTCCAAACAATCGGACTCTCCCCGCAGAACACGACACACAAAGGTCAAGCTGAAATTGGGTAAGTAAAGTTTTTGGAAGAGATGTAAATTATATTTTTTTTCGATAGTCGTCATCCTGAAGATCATAGAACTGCGGCTCTTTTACTTTTATTTCCTCTAATATTTTAGAAATCTTTTTTTTAGTTATGAAGTTGACATTTGTAAACTTTAATGACCGACAAGCTTGATGCCTTCGTATTTAATGAAATAGAAAAAAAACTGTCACTTCTATATCTGTCAACGTCAAATCAAATCAAAGTAAACCAACGGTTCAATTCAAATAAGTAAATTCAAGTAAATCTTTGTAATACTCCATTTCCACAGTCCGTGTGGGATTGCCTGAATTCATTGCGTGGATTGTACAATGCCTTTGGAGAGAGCCAGATTGAAAAGAAAGTGAATAGGCGTCTTGAGGTACTCAACACATCCTTTAAAGATGTATGCAGGTAATTTGTCCGGCCCTAGAGCGCTGTTAGGTTTCAAGTGCTTAATGGCAGCCTCTACTTCCTTCAGACTAATAGAATTCAAACGAATGTCATTCGCAGATTTTTCCAGACCACTATCCATTCGACAACCGCCACTAAGGCTGGGAACATCAGGTAAAAATACACTAGAAAATAATCTGGCGAACGCCTGAGCAGACTCGGGCCCCTCAAACTGCTTCCCTTCGAAATTATCTGCGACACAAAACCACCTTTCGACTTGAGGCTATCAATATGCTGCCAGAAGGAGCGCGGGCTACTTCTTAATTTAACTTGAACATTATATATGTAATCATCGTAAGCGGATGCAACCCTTTTTTTAATATCAGCCCGAAGTTTAGAAAACGTACTATATATACAAGAATTCTTGGTTTCCACGTACGATGAAGATCAGCTTTCCGTTTTAAATCCTTAATCAAGTCAGCAGTGAACCAAACTGGACATCGTCTGACTCGCTTTTTAGAGCGTATTTTCTTCGGGATACAGATATCAAATATCTCATATATGATATTATAAAAGGAAGCTACTGCAGAATTAATATCTTCACTGTCCAGAACATCTGCAGATCTGAGATATATCTGTGGAGATACTCATAGTTCCCTTTTTGGAAATTCCAATCCTGGTCCAAATTAAAATTACTGGGATCAATATGCTCAGCGGGGGTCTGCCGTGTGATTTCATGCAATGGGACATAAATCTCAAGTGGGGGATGGTAAGCATCACGTCGAGGCACGAGACCACCACCATCCATCTCAGCAACATTCACGCCACATATGCGCTCTGACACCAACACCACATCCAGCTTCCCACCATATGCATTCATCACCTCATCTCTGTCAAACCGCATACCGATAGGAAATATTCATAGTAACATAACACATTTTGAGAGGTATACCGAGGGTTAAGGTTTAAGTCACCTAATACAATGACAATACCATTAATGTTACTTAAAGCCGCTTCCACTGCTTGAAACCAGCACATATACAACACTATCTGTTGCACACGGAGGTATATAAACTACACCAATGTAAATACTAATGTTCATTTTGGTACACGAAACCCACAAGTCCTCACCCAGAAGCGATTCAAACTCACGACGTCGCAGTAATTGGATACTTGACTTCGCTGCAATTAGCACACCACCTCCACGAGCACCAGTCGCTCGGTCCCGGCGAATCACATTCCACCCATCAGCAACCAGTTCAGCATCGTCAATAGCGTTAGTCAGAAACGACTCAGTCGCAGCTATGACGTCATAATCTAGACCATGAAGGTTTACTTTAAAGAAGTCGAGCTTAGTATTAGACCTCTGACGTTCTGGTAAATTACGTCTAACGATAAATCTGGATCCACTAGCTGTTTTTTATTGTTGGGGGAGCGGCGAGCGGTTTCCGCCACTTTGTCGTTTCCGAAATAACCAAGGTTTGACACGGGCATTCTCCGGCCAGATAGCAGCAGACAGACAGGAGTCGTACATCGAAGATGGAATCCCGATTTTGAATGACTTGTATTCACATTGGGCTTTAGTTCGTCTACGGTACAAGAGTTTCCTAAAACAAGAGACTGCAAATAATTGCGAATTTCATCCGCGCCAGAAACCATATTCCAGAGGTGAATATACTTCCGGTATTCCACCGCTCTAAGTGGTGTAGCATCCAGCCCAGCCGTGCCACGCACTGAAGTAAAGCGCTTTTTCCGGTCAGTTTCTTTCTGCCATTTTCCTTTTGAATCATCCTCCTGTTCACTACAATTCACGGAATTAGCGCTCACAGCTATAGAACTTTGGGCACCGAGCGGCTCAGAGGGCGGTGCCTCGGTTGGAAATGGGGCCTGGACCCCATGTCCTTGCGGTGCCACTGTATTCTCCGGTGCATCAGTTGGAGGTGCAGGCTCCACATCCTCTCCATGCGGTGTCACTGTAACACCATCTCCAGTTGGACACTCTAAGGCGAAGGCTAGACGTACAATAAATATTGTTATCCATCAATATTTATCTCATATTGTGATATATATTGTTCGTCTAGTCTGCTATATTGATGGATGACAATATATGTCACAAAAATCTAGATTTTTGGATTCCGGTTTGCCAATTTCTGATAAATATTGAGATCCGTCAATATACTGAACTACACGTACAAAAAATATTGAGAAATGTCAGTACGCATCGCGACAGCAATGGAGACTGACGTGCCGCCGACGACGCCGTCGCCGCCAGCTACAATGGCGAGTACGACTAGGCTTACAAATGAACAAACAATCCTTAAGGAGTTCATTTTAAATTTAGAAGCCTTGCCCGAATTGTGGGATTCGTCAACAAAAATTTATAAGGATGCCATTAAATTCCAGTTGCTAAATAACGTAATGTCAAAGCTAATTTTTCTCTGGGAGAAATGGAAGCTCTCATGACTGTATCTTCTTTTCTTAAAAAGGGTGTTACTAATGTCGGAATGTTTTCAAAACAAGCGGCAAGCATACGAAAATAATTTTCGTAATCTTCTACGTCATTATTCAGTTTAATTTCAGCCAATAGATTCAAGTGTGTGTATTTATTTTTTTGTCGCAGCCAATTTTTAGTCCACTGCTTTATTTTAATTCTTTTTTTAAACTAAGTAAATGCTAAAATAGTAGCGAGACAAGTTTTAGTTTTTTGTCTCCATATCTACACACACGACTGAACTGCACGAAACGCGTTATAATACTGACGTCAAAAATATTGCACGTGTAGCCTTGGCACTCTGAATCCATGAACAGATTGTGATCCATCAGTATTTGCCAATTGACGGAAAACAATATTTATTGTACGTCTAGCCTTCGCCTAACTGCAACGATGGAATCCCGCCATTATGGGGCTTATGCTTACGTTTAGGCTTGTGCTTGCGGGTCGGTTTTTCGCCATCCTGAGCTAGCGGCGCCGCCCTCATGCATACACAAGGATGGTGCGTTGCCAATTCAACCTTACTTATTCTATCACTGAGTGCGTCAAACTTCGACGCACAATCAGCGAGTGCAGTCTGGTACAGCGTGATGGTAGAAACCGCGTCCCCAAGCTGCTCAGACAGCATATTCATTTGATCGCGAACTAGTTCCATTTCAAGTGCCATGGATGCCTGCTCACCAGAGCCACTGATGTTACAACGCTGCTCCCGCTCCCCCGCAGGCGGTATAACGGTTTCGATCTGTCGCTGCGGAGCAGGGGAAGAGGATGTCGAGGAGGTCTTTCTTATCAACATTCTTTACACCAGCAGGGGTACCAACAGGAGTTTCACAAGTCCGGCCTGTTTTCTTCGCTGCACAGGTACATTCCGGACATACCCAGGTGTCCTTTTCGACGTCAGAAAGACTTTTTCACCTCAGCAGCTCAAACAAGCAAGTTTTGCTGCTTAAAAACAGTGAGCAAAATTCAATTTTGCTGCGAGCGAGAGGCAAAGTAGCTTTTTAATTAATTTTTTTAAATGCCGTGAGCCGTGCTGGGGCTACTCACAACATTCGAAAAAATTTAACGTCACTTTGTTCTGTCACTTTCACTTCGATAGGAAAAAAGCGAGAGATAGAAACAACTTGATTCGAAGTTCGATTTTCAAATTCCACACATAGTAGGCCCAAAAAGAAACGCACGTTCGGATGCACACATAACAAATATTTGATTAATGTAAGTATGTTTGTCAGCAATCCCGTCAACATTAGTATGGAGTTGTAGTAAAGACGAACAGGCTAAAATGCAAAGAAACTGAACCCTATTTATAACATTTTTCTCAAAATATGTATGTGTAGCTTCTGACCGTGTCTTCATCAGCGGAGAGGTATTCGGCCATCCCATGTTTTCGATTGATGTTATTCCCTCAGGAATTCAAAAATTTTCCGGGATGAAAAGTATGTGTATATGTTAATCCAGTATAAGCTATCTCCATTCCAAATTTCATCCAAATCTGTCCAGCCTTTGCAGCATGAAAGAGTAACAAACAAACATCCATCCATCCATCCATTCTTCCAAACTTTCGCATTTATAATATTAGTAGGATAAATACATTTAAATTATTATTATACTTGTATGTTTTGTGGTTGATGTACCTACATTATTATTTATTACATATTTTCTGTTCAGGTGGTTGTAAGCACTCATTGTTGCTTCTATTTTGGCTGATAAAGAAGAGTTCTGAACCATCATCAACTTCAACAGAATGCTATTGGAATACTTTAGGAGCTACAGGGTGTTTAAGATAACAAGGAGATAAAATATACAGGTGTAACACGAGGAGTGGTTCAAATTAAAAAACAAGCCGATATCGTATCGTATGTACCTAGTATAAGTTTTTGTAAAATTTTGCTAACATTCTCTGTTACCACCTAACGTTGCTAGTATAATCTAAAGTTAAATCCACAGCTATGATTTTTGTTTTATGGCTTGGTGAATAGTTGGGTCTCCAATTAACGTGTGGATCAGAGGTCCCCCAAACTTTTTTGTCTCATAGACCACTTGGTATTTGTTTGGGTTTTGGGTGGACCCTCTGCTTACCTAATAATTTACGCTATCACGTAGGTACAAACTAAGCAAAACATTCTGTTTTTAGGGTTCCGTAGTCAAACTAGGAACCCTTATAGTTTCGCCATGTCCGTCCGTCCGTCCGTCCGTCCGTCCGTCCGTCCCCAGTCTAGCTCAGAGACTCATAGTACTAGAAAGCAGTAATTTGGCATGAATGTACATATTAGTCACGCCAACAAAGTGGTAAAATAAAATTTTGAAAAATATTTTTTTTTAATGCTCCTCCCCTACACGTAACGTGGGGATGTCTTTTTTTTTTCTTGCCTACCCCATAGTGTGGGGTGTCGTTGGATAGGTCTTTCAAAAATATTGCGGGTTTATGAAGACAATTTTTCGATTAAGGGATCCGTTTATGAAATATTAAGCTTTAAAGCGCTATTTTTTGTTAGAGTCAAGTGTCCCCCCCCCCCCCCCTACAGCCAAAACTACAAGTACTAAAAATCTGAAAAAAATCTTCAACGAAAGCGCATATAACGAATTTTAAAGGAAAACTATCACGGCTAAGTAGACATGATTAGTTCCTGAGATACAGGCGATTAACGGGTTTATACCTACTAAAAATCATCTAAGACAGCGCCAAATAACTTTAAATAGAAAATTGTTTCATACAAGTTGATTTTTGAGATAGTTTTTTGTGTTTGTCGTTACGGCTTCGGAACCCTACACTGAGCATGGTCTGACATGCTCTTGCCCGGTTTTTTTTTGCAAGGATAACTTTGGAGGTCTAGCCGGCTTAAAACTGACACAGGGTACAATGAAAATTTAGCGCGAATTTTGCTGGACAGAGAAAATTGAAACATGATTTATATAGACTATTTGTTTATATAATATGTATATATTTATAAGAAAGTATTACGTAAGTAAGTAGGTGCCCACTATCTGTGTATGAATATGGATTATTCCATTACTGGAAAGTCAAAATTAAAGTCACGACGTGGACCCCTATTTTCATCTCATCTCACCCCCATTATTATTTTTTTGCTGATATGGACCAGCTTCGAAATCATTATAAACAGACAGGATCACAGATTATAGGACTAGGATTCTTAGGGGCAAATTTTCTTGCCAGGCAGGGACTTCCTATATCGATAAAGTGAATCGTCTATAGTAGTTCTATCGGGCTCAGCTTTCATTAGACTCTACTAGTGATCACTCAAAGGTTTGCTTGTAAAGATATGTTTTTCTCAAACATGCTCGGAAAGTAAATAGTAATGTATGGACTGTATATCATAGTTTCGGCTACGTACTCTCGGAATATCATACTATCGAATGTTCGAATGCTCGACTGTTACTGGATCGAATATTCGATGGGTCGAAAAACTTAGGAACAATAAATCGCCAAACCGAAATTGATGTTTCGATAGACATCGCACAGAAGATCTCAGCCCCGAATGTTCATTGGCTCGACTGTTACTGAATCGAATATTCGATGGGTCGAAAAACTTAGGAACGATAAATCGTCAAATCGAAATTGATGGTTCGATTGTTATCGCACAGAAGATCTCAGACCCGAATGTTCATTGGCTCGACTGTTACTGGATCGAATATTCGATGGGTCGAAAAACTTAGGAACAATAAATCGTCAAATCAAAATCGAGTTTTCGATTGTCATCTCCAGAGCCCGGATTTTTCGCAGCAAAACATAAGACTGTCGCAATCATACTAGTGTTAGAAACATTTTTTATCGATATCGAGTATAAATATATAAAAACCGGGCAAGAGCATGTCCGACCATGCTCAGTGTAGGGTTCCGAAGCCGTAACGACAAACACAAAAAACTATCTCAAAAATCAACATGTATGAACCAATTTTCTATTTAGTTATTTGGCGCTGTCTTAGATGATTTTTAGTAGGTATAAACCCGTTAGTCGCCTGTATCTCAGGGACTAATTAAGTCTACTTATTGTTAGTAATGATTCTTTTTGTTATAAATTCGTATATAATATCTCAAACAAGAGCCAAGCTTTTAAGTGTGAGATCAGTATACCTATGTAGGTAGTTAGGTATCTAAACTGCTTCAAACCGACTTTAAATTACAATAAAAGTTTAATCTTTTATAAAGTAATTAATAGAAATTGAAAAAAAAAACAAGGGCCAGTAAATAGAATTTTAAGTTTTAAAAACGATACTCGACTCAAATCAATAATCTAATCGAAAATTTGTAAACTTTCAGATCGCAAATCGCAAACTTGTAGGTAGCATTCCGGGGCACGTCCGAACAGCATCTAGGCGCTCGCGCTTATGAGCGCGGCTGTCGCTCGATTTGTTACTTGGACAGACTCCCCCCGCGCGTCCTGCACGCCCCGTTAACAAATTTTTCTATCAAAGTTATCATAGGCGATTTTGATAGGTATAAACACTTTAGTCGCCTGTATCTCAGGAACTAATCTTGTCTACTTAGCCGTGATAGTTTTCCTTTAAAATTCGTTATATGCGCTTTCGTTGAAGATTTTTTTCAGATTTTTAGTATTTGTAGTTTTGGCTGTAGGGGGGGGGGGACACTTGACTCTAACAAAAAATAGCGCTTTAAAGCTTAATATTTCATAAACGGATCCCTTAATCGAAAAATTGTCTACATAAACCCGCAATATTTTTGAAAGACCTATCCAACGACACCCCACACTATGGGGTTTCCCCCACAAATTTTATTTTACCACTTTGTTGACGTGACTAATATGTATATTCATGCTAAATTACAGCTTTCTAGTACTATGAGTCTCTGAGCTAGACTGGGGACGGACGGACGGACGGACATGGCGAAACTATAAGGGTTTCTAGTTTGACTACGCAACCCTAATAAACCAACACTGTCCACTGCTCGCACAGAAAATTTCAAGAGCAAAGACATATTCCCAAAGGCTAAAAACCAAAACTGGCAAATAAAGACCTTACAATTTTGTCAGCATTCTATGAGGAATGCAAACAAAAACAGATAAAGAATTCCCTAATAGTTAATTTTAACACCGAGATGGGTAAGGAGATGAGCATGAATATCTTTGATTTGACACTTTCATTTGTCAAAACAAATGTGGTACATGGTCATGCAAATTTTAAACAATTTTTAGTTAAAATTGTAGACGGTAAAGTCATAAAGAGTATCAATGAAAAGACTAAAGGCCAAAGCAATTGTAAATATTGGCATAGTATAAGGCAAGGAAGGTTGACAGCATCCAAACTTTAGGAAGCTGCTCACTGTCAAACAGATGGTTCCTTAGTCCAACAAATATTAGGTGGCTATAAAGTACTTACCCGAAACAAATCACATAAAGCGTGGTAAAATGTTAGAAAAAACAGTACTGCAAGTAGTGGAAGAGAAGTTTAATATTAATATAAGGAAATCAGAATTTGTACTGATTAATGGCATACTGGGAGCATCTCCTGATGGGATAACAGATGATATTGTTATTGAGATAAAATGCCCAGCATCTGAAAAAGCAATAAATATATATTTGAAAGATAATCAAATTCAAAATAAATTCAAAACACAAATTCAGTGCCAAATGCTTGCATGCGGGAAGAAGAAAGGATTGTTCTGTGTCGCAGACCCACAGTTTGAAATAACAAATAAAATTACTTTTGTATGGGAGAATATTGACCGTGAATACATTCGGAATGTTATCTGCAGGGGAGAAAAGTTCTGGGAAACATATATATATTTCCTAAATTATTAAAAAGGGCTCTAACTTAAAAAAAAAACAAGTTTTATTTTCAATCATTCTTTATTATTTCTCCTTGTAAGTTTATTAATCCACAAGCAACAATAACAATTTCGTCTAAATATGGCACATACTTATATAATTTTTCTCTTTTGTACTGCTGTACAGCGACTGTAACACAACATGATTGTTTTAATCATTAACAATAAATAAAGAAATTGACAATGCACTTAAACTCATATTAGTTCACAATGTTAAACTTACACTTTTGTTGTTTGGCTCATTTTCGGTTTCTTCAAGAAAAATTTCGGACCGAACTAAAATTCGTATAATATTATTATACAAACTTTAAACTTTCGTAGGTACTAAACTACTAACCATAAACTAATAACCATAGAATATAGAACTACCGAATCGAGATGTCAACATAACCCATATATTTTTAATAGTATGGCGTCCGGCTTCTTTCGATGACTAATTTATAACTTCCCATTTTAGAAGCATTATATAAAGTCCGCCATTCAACATCCAACATGTGCAAAAATGTATTGATTTCGTGACACTAGCAACTTTTTTGCAAATTGGTAGTAATCTCATGTGATTCTTGTCACACTGGGCTTAAACACAATAGTCGTCGCTATATCGGCGCAATAACTTTATCGACATTGTCAACCATATTAGGGATTTAGATAAAATAGACGACTTTGTTAAAATTTTATACATATCCACACGATAAAAAGGTGCCACGCATAATTGGCCCGCAGTGGTGTATCGAATTTTCAGTGGTCTCATAAAGACTGAGTCGATCACCTGCAGGATCCTTATTCGTTGATTCTTTTTTTAAGATGTTACAGTCGAGGTCATAAATATGTTTACACTTTAGTACCTTGTCACTTTAATCGCTGCAACAATTTCATATGACAGTTAAAACATGAGGTTAAATAGACAAGGTACTAAAGTGTAAACATATTTCTGACTTCGACCGTACGTATTTAAGTCTGATAGGTATCTATTGAAAATTCGTCCGATTTATTAGTTTTATTACTAATAAGGTGAATAACGCTTCTTGCTATCCTTCTTGCAATATGATAATGATAACTCTTTATTTCAAGTACTGGAACTTTGTAACAATGAGTTCATAGTTTATTAACCCTTAAATTGGCAAAAGAAAAAAAAGTCGTGAATTCAAACCCTATTTGATTTGAAATCAGCATAAAAAAAATAGTAACCAAAAAATAAAAAAGTGAACATTATAGTATGTGCATTATTAGATACACTGCCAATTTAAGGGACATTCTCTGGGAGTAGACAGTTTCGTTTATCACTATAAAGCTATCTATGTATAAAAAATAAACTTTCAACTTCACCCGACAAATTTATAAAACTCATTGTGTTTGGTATGATGTGTAGGTATATGATTTTAAATTACCTGTCACGAATGATTACAAAGTAATGTAAATATATCGGCATGACTTTTTTAGGGTTCCGTAGTCAAACTAGGAACCCTTATAGTTTCGCCATGTCCGTCCGTCCGTCCGTCCCCAGTCTAGCTCAGAGACTCATAGTACTAGAAAGCTGTAATTTAGCATGAATATACATATTAGTCACGTCAACAAAGTGGTAAAATAAAATTTTTAAAAATATTTTTTTTTAATGCACCTCCTCTACACGTAACGTGGGGATGCCTTTTTTTTTTCTTGCCTACCCCATAGTGTGGGGTGTCGTTGGATAGGTCTTTCAAAAATATTGCGGGTTTATGTAGACAATTTTTCGATTAAGGGATCCGTTTATGAAATATTAAGCTTTAAAGCGCTATTTTTTGTTAGAGTCAAGTGTCCCCCCCCCCCTACAGCCAAAACTACAAATACTAAAAATCTGAAAAAAATCTTCAACGAAAGCGCATATAACGAATTTTAAAGGAAAACTATCACGGCTAAGTAGACAAGATTAGTTCCTGAGATACAGGCGACTAAAGTGTTTATACCTATCAAAATCGCCTATGATAACTTTGATAGAAAAATTTGTTAACGGGGCGTGCAGGACGCGCGGGGGGAGTCTGTCCAAGTAACAAATCGAGCGACAGCCGCGCTCATAAGCGCGAGCGCCTAGATGCTGTTCGGACGTGCCCCGGAATGCTACCTACAAGTTTGCGATTTGCGATCTGAAAGTTTACAAATTTTCGATTAGATTATTGATTTGAGTCGAGTATCGTTTTTAAAACTTAAAATTCTATTTACTGGCCCTTGTTTTTTTTTTTCAATTTCTATTAATTACTTTATAAAAGATTAAACTTTTATTGTAATTTAAAGTCGGTTTGAAGCAGTTTAGATACCTAACTACCTACATAGGTATACTGATCTCACACTTAAAAGCTTGGCTCTTGTTTGAGATATTATATACGAATTTATAACAAAAAGAATCATTACTAACAATAAGTAGACTTAATTAGTCCCTGAGATACAGGCGACTAACGGGTTTATACCTACTAAAAATCATCTAAGACAGCGCCAAATAACTAAATAGAAAATTGGTTCATACATGTTGATTTTTGAGATAGTTTTTTGTGTTTGTCGTTACGGCTTCGGAACCCTACACTGAGCATGGTCGGACATGCTCTTGCCCGGTTTTTATATATTTATACTCGATATCGATAAAAAATGTTTCTAACACTAGTATGATTGCGACAGTCTTATGTTTTGCTGCGAAAAATCCGGGCTCTGGAGATGACAATCGAAAACTCGATTTTGATTTGACGATTTATTGTTCCTAAGTTTTTCGACCCATCGAATATTCGATCCAGTAACAGTCGAGCCAATGAACATTCGGGTCTGAGATCTTCTGTGCGATAACAATCGAACCATCAATTTCGATTTGACGATTTATCGTTCCTAAGTTTTTCGACCCATCGAATATTCGATTCAGTAACAGTCGAGCCAATGAACATTCGGGGCTGAGATCTTCTGTGCGATGTCTATCGAAACATCAATTTCGGTTTGGCGATTTATTGTTCCTAAGTTTTTCGACCCATCGAATATTCGATCCAGTAACAGTCGAGCATTCGAACATTCGATAGTATGATATTCCGAGAGTACGTAGCCGAAACTATGATATACAGTCCATACATTACTATTTACTTTCCGAGCATGTTTGAGAAAAACATATCTTTACAAGCAAACCTTTGAGTGATCACTAGTAGAGTCTAATGAAAGCTGAGCCCGATAGAACTACTATAGACGATTCACTTTATCGATATAGGAAGTCCCTGCCTGGCAAGAAAATTTGCCCCTAAGAATCCTAGTCCTATAATCTGTGATCCTGTCTGTTTATAATGATTTCGAAGCTGGTCCATATCAGCAAAAAAATAATAATGGGGGTGAGATGAGATGAAAATAGGGGTCCACGTCGTGACTTTAATTTTGACTTTCCAGTAATGGAATAATCCATATTCATACACAGATAGTGGGCACCTACTTACTTACGTAATACTTTCTTATAAATATATACATATTATATAAACAAATAGTCTATATAAATCATGTTTCAATTTTCTCTGTCCAGCAAAATTCGCGCTAAATTTTCATTGTACCCTGTGTCAGTTTTAAGCCGGCTAGACCTCCAAAGTTATCCTTGCAAAAAAAAACCGGGCAAGAGCATGTCAGACCATGCTCAGTGTAGGGTTCCGAAGCCGTAACGACAAACACAAAAAACTATCTCAAAAATCAACTTGTATGAAACAATTTTCTATTTAAAGTTATTTGGCGCTGTCTTAGATGATTTTTAGTAGGTATAAACCCGTTAATCGCCTGTATCTCAGGAACTAATCATGTCTACTTAGCCGTGATAGTTTTCCTTTAAAATTCGTTATATGCGCTTTCGTTGAAGATTTTTTTCAGATTTTTAGTACTTGTAGTTTTGGCTGTAGGGGGGGGGGGGGGGGACACTTGACTCTAACAAAAAATAGCGCTTTAAAGCTTAATATTTCATAAACGGATCCCTTAATCGAAAAATTGTCTTCATAAACCCGCAATATTTTTGAAAGACCTATCCAACGACACCCCACACTATGGGGTAGGCAAGAAAAAAAAAAGACATCCCCACGTTACGTGTAGGGGAGGAGCATTAAAAAAAAATATTTTTCAAAATTTTATTTTACCACTTTGTTGGCGTGACTAATACGAGGGTGCATTGAAAAGTTCTGAGCCTAAGGTTGTATATAATAAAAAAAAAACATATAAATACTGGCAGGTAAAAGTGCCATATTTAGTCGCCATTATGCACTATCTTTTGTTTTTTTCTTGTCACAATTTTGCATTTTATGCTGGAACTGCTACATAAGGTCACTGATTTTTCAAGTAATGGATAAAATTGAGCACCGTTCTGTCATAAAATATTTGCAAAAGAAGGGGTTAACACCAAAACAAATATTTGAAGATATGAACAAAACATTAGGGCAATCTGCTCCATCGTATGCTACCATAAAAAGATGGGTAGCTGATTTCAAACGTGGCCGGGAGACTGTTCAAGACGAGCCTAGGAGTGGGCGGCTGTTGACGGCTACTACGGATGAAAATGTCAATAAAATATTAGATGCGATAATGAAGGATAGGCGATTGAAGATTGTGGAGATAGCGGAAGCAATGGGTATTTCTTATGAGCGGGCACAGAACATCATCACCGATGTTCTTGGATTTTCTAAGGTGTCAGCCAGGTGGGTGCCTAGACTGCTTTCAGTCGAGAACAAACGAGTACGTGTTACAATTTCCCAAGATTGTTTGGACATGTTTCAACGTGACCCCGAAGATTTTCTCAATCGTTTTATAACTATGGACGAGACATGGGTCCACCACAGTACACCAGAATCGAAAGAACAATCCAGGCAAAGGAAAAGACCAGGTTCACCACCACCCAAAAAAGCCAAGGTCATTTTGTCAGCTAATAAGGTAATGGCCTCGGTTTTCTGGGATTGCAGGGGGGTTATCATGATAGACTATCTCGAAAAGGGCAAAACAATAAATTCAGAGTACTATTGTGCTCTTTTACGTCGTCTGCGAGAGGAAATTAAAATAAAGAGACCTGGAATGCTGTCGAAAAAAGTATTGTTTCACCAAGACAACGCTCGCGTTCACACTTCGGCGAAATCAATGGCACAAATACATGATTGTGGATTTGAAGTGCTGCCGCATCCCCCTTACTCGCCGGATCTAGCTCCTTCCGATTATCATCTCTTCCCAAACCTCAAAAAACACTTGGGAGGACAAAGATTTTCGACTAATATGGAGGTACAAGAAGCAGTAGACTCATATTTTAACGACCTCAGAGATTCTTTTTTTTTTGATGGGATAATGAAGTTGGAGGCGAGGTGGACTAAGTGCATTGACCTTCATGGAGACTATGTCGAAAAATAAAATTGTTATAAAAAGTGAGCCAGTTAGTTTTTTTTACCAGGCTCAGAACTTTTCAATCCACCCTCGTATGTACATTCATGCCAAATTACAGCTTTCTAGTACTATGAGTCTCTGAGCTAGACTGGGGACGGACGGACGGACGGACGGACGGACGGACGGACATGGCGAAACTATAAGGGTTCCTAGTTTGACTACGGAACCCTAAAAACAGAATGTTTTGCTTAGTTTGTACCTACGTGATAGCGTAAATTATTAGGTAAGCAGAGGGTCCACCCAAAACCCAAACAAATACCAAGTGGTCTATGAGACAAAAAAGTTTGGGGGACCTCTGATCCACACGTTAATTGGAGACCCAACTATTCACCAAGCCATAAAACAAAAATCATAGCTGTGGATTTAACTTTAGATTATACTAGCAACGTTAGGTGGTAACAGAGAATGTTAGCAAAATTTTACAAAAACTTATACTAGGTACATACGATACGATATCGGCTTGTTTTTTAATTTGAACCACTCCTCGTGTTACACCTGTATATTTTATCTCCTTGTTATCTTAAACACCCTGTAGCTCCTAAAGTATATTTCTTAGAGTAAAAATGAATATAGCAAGTAAGTAATCATAGTGATATTCGTACAGATATTCGAGATATGAGCAAAAATCTTCCACCCCCCATTACACTGTCCAACCAACCATGAGGACTTTTAGTATGTTCATCGGGATACCGCAAGGTATAACTGATACGAATTTACAAAACTAGACGAATTAATTCCTCTCATTTTATTAATCTTCTTCAATTTAATCAGTTTAGCAATTTATGTGTATACTTACTTACTTAGACATTAAATCGAACGCCATGCAAGAAAATTTGAAAATATTATTAACTAGCGACCCGCCCCCCTCGCTTCGCTTCGGTTTAGATTTTTCATACAAAAGGATTTTCCCGCTAATTCCAATTCCCGTGGGAATTTCGGGAATTCCTTTCTTAGTGCACCTCTACGGTACCTAAGCTACGTCCCTTCCAAATTTCAAGTGCCTACGTTTAGCCGTTTAGGCTGTGCGTTGATATGTCAGTCAGTCAGTCAGTCAGTTTCTCCTTTTATACATAGTCGGTCCTTAAGTTCTGTCACAAAGGTTTAGTCAAATAAAAGTAACTTCTGTTTATTTTTAAATTTTACAATAAATAAAATTTAAAAGCCTTATTAAAGTAAATTTTTAGGAACTAATCATCATTCCACATAGTCGACGCAATTTCCAATACGATCTTTTAACATTCACAGCCGGCACCGATTAAAATACGCACGAGTTTTCTGAAAATTTCACTTTTTGAAAAGGCTTTAAAAGTTAGTTTTTGTTAACCAGGAAACTTTTTTATTTAATATTGTGAAGCCTCTCATCTCTGGGTATGTTCAGAGACCAGCATTATTATCTTAACGACACTTAAAAACCAGCTTATGAAGCACGAAATTTGGTGTGTTTTCGTATTTCTGCAAATTGATGTGAAATCGTAAGGTCGATTTAATGAGACATGAAGATTGACCGGAGCATAAGCGGATCTTTAATTGTTTGGGATATATTCGTATCAGAATTTAAAGGCAAAAGTCTGATCAATATGTCACGCAAATTTCGACTCAATACGAGAACTCTTACAAAAGTTGTAGCCGTTATCAGTATCGTGGTCGTGCGTGTTTTGACCCATGCTTTCCTGCCCCGAATGGGAATGCTTAAAGCTCGTACACCAAATTATTGTAATAGTAAAGAACACAAATTACGCTTCCATTTATTCTATACACCGTGTTTTTATTGATTTACGATAACTTTAAGGGGACGTTCTTTAGGTTAAACAAAGTTAATTTCCCGAAGACAGACATATGATAACTCGTACGGTTATAAAGATATTCAATTATTAAAATTAATCAGTTAATCACGTTAAACTAATGTAAAAGGCTCTTAATTGATACCTAACAATTTTCTTTTAATTACCTATTATGAGTAAAGAGTTTTCAATTGTTAGGTTTATAGGTACAACACGAAGGTTAAAGAAAATAGGTATCTTATGTTACGTATACGAGTATTCACATGACATTAAATTGAATGAAATTCAAGTTGGTTTTCCTAGTCCTCAGTAACTGCTGTATTTTGAAAGCTGTCTCTTTTCATCAAAGAGGGTTAAACCGCCTATAACGACGCCCTATCTTCTATCTTGCTTTACGTTAATTCGCGAAGTCTTAGGAGGGCTAGTAAAACCTATTTACGAATAATCATAAACACACTAATGATTATGTCTATGATATTGAATACCTACGTGTCAATGTAAACTGACAATGTCAAGGAAATGGAAATGTAAAAAAAAAATGCCTCGTTTTAATTATCGTCCTGAGGAAGAAGCTGAAATGCACTTCATTTACGGCTTATGTGACGGCAATGCTTCTGAAGCGGCACGAGAATATAGGCGGCGTTATCCCGACCGACGGACGCCTAACCCTCATACGTTCATAAATGTAAGTATTTCTAATGTGTACTTTATTCCTTCATTTATTAGTAACTAGCTGTTGCCCGCGACTTCGTCCGCGTGGAGCTCGTTTACGCGGTTCCCGAGGGAATATTACCTTCCTTTATTATTTTTTTACCTTCCTCTTGAATCACTCTAAGTATCTAAAAAAAACCGCATCAAAATCTGTTGCGTAGTTTGCAAGATATAAGCATACATAGGGACAGACAGACAGACACCGGAAGCGACTTTAATTTATACTATGTTAAGATTATTTTATGTTAAACAAACCGTAATTATTATTGTTACAGTTACACCGACGATTTAGAGAACAGGGTTTAAAACAGACTCCTCACGAAAGGGATATTAATTTGACAGTACAGGACGAAGACGGGATCGTGAACGCAATAATTGAAGATCCGACCTTGTCAACAAGACGTGTGGGGCAAATTTACAATGTAAATCACGATAAGGTTTGGAGAGTTTGGAAGCGGTACGGTCTACATCCATATCATTATCGCAAAGTGCAAGGCCTTTTGTCGCACGATAACTTTTCACGAATTGCATTCTGCCAACGAATGAACGCACTTTTGACAGAAGATCCACAACTCATCGGGAAAATATTGTGGATGGACGAGGCACAATTTACAAGAGCAGGTATTATGAATACAAAAAACTTCCATCATTGGTCAGAGCACAACCCTAAACTAGCCAGAGAGTCTTCTTTTCAGCATGAGTTCTCGGTCAATATGTGGGCAGGAATTTTAAATAACCAACTGATAGCTCCCATAGAAATTCCAAGCAGACTGAACGGTGAAAATTACTTGGAATTTTTACAATCTCTCCATTCTATGGATTACTTTGAAGAATTACCATTACAAACGCTACGTACACATTGGATACAGCATGATGGGGCACCTGCACATTTTGCTCTTCGCGTACGCGAATATTTAAATACAAATTTCGCCGGCCGGTGGATTGGACGCGGTAGTCCAACCCTTGCTTGGTGTCCTCGGTCTCCCGATCCAACGCCCTGGACTTTTACGTCTGGGGAACTCTTAAAGAGCGTGTATATTCAAAACCAATTTCAACACGAGAAGATTTACTCATAAGGATTCGGGAAGTAGCTGATGACATGCGTGCTACTGAAGTTAATTTAAATCGTCAGATACGCACACGATTACACCTTTGTTTAGAGCATGAAGGTGGTCATTTTGAAAATCATTCACATTAGTTTAAATAAATTTAATTTGGTTGTTTAGGTTGAATAGCTTAGGCTTCTTGATGGTTCAAACATTCACATTAGGTACTTAGCTATCATAAAAGGTTCTTTGGTTAACGTATTAATAATGTAGCTATCCAATGATTATGTGCGTGTACGTTTGTAATGAATAAATTCAAAAACTACTGTACCAATTTTAAAAAATTCTTTCACCAATAGTTAGAAGGGACTTTCAGGATAAACATATTATTATAAAGAGGAGAGGTTTGTATTTTTGTATGTGTGTATGTTTGTAATGGATAAACTCAAAAACTACTGTACCGATTTCAAACATTGTGTCACCAATAGTTAGAAGGGACTTTCAGGATAAACATATTAACTATTATTATAAAGAGGAGAGGTTTGTATTTTTGTATGTGTGTATGTTTGTAATGGATAAACTCAAAAACTACTGTGCCGATTCCAAACATTGTGTCACCAATAGTTAGAACGGACTTTCAGGATAAACATATTAACTATTATTATAAAGAGGAGAGGTTTGTATTTTTGTATGTGTGTATGTTTGTAATGGATAAACTCAAAAACTACTGTGCCGATTTCAAACATTGTGTCACCAATAGTTAGAACGGACTTTCAGGATGAATAAAGGCTACACTGATCCCTCGGGAACAGTTTAAACGAGCTCCACGCGGACGAAGATGTTCTGACCAAATTTCGTGCTCTTTTAGAAAAAAAATTGTTCGAGACACGTACATAATTGACTATTCAAAGCTCTTGTTTTTTCTGCCTCGGTCACCCACAGTATCGTTCTTTGCTTGGCTAATCCTGTGTTAAAAGTGCCCGTATGTTTATTTGTACACCTAGAATTAAATACTTGAAAAGTTGTTACTCAACAGAAGGTGATTTCGTTCTTTGTGATAACTTATGATCTGCAGACCATGCCGCTTGAAGGATTTCTAAACAGTTTTGTGAAATCCGTTGTAAATACGCACGATATTTGTTTTTATACTCATTGTTTGATACCGTTGATATGTTTTTTTACAGTTTTAAGTAATGCTAGGTTTTTTATTGTAATAAATCATAAGGTGCCTAATAAATAAAATGACTGTTGATGTTTGTGCGGCCATTTATTCTAAATTTTAAATAAAATTATTTTAAACAACGCAACGAATTTTTTCATTTTATAAACCATTAAGTAATTAGTTATGATGAATGAGAATATTAAAAATTAGAGCAATCTGCTAAATCCATTTAAGAAATAAAGACATTTTCACTTTGTTTTGTTATTTTAGGGTGCTTGTTTGCACTCAACCGACGATAAAAATGTAACTATCCTAAAATGTAATTATGATACGCACGTTATTGTTAAATACTGGGTAATTAAAATATGAACTTATAAAAAAATCTCTAATAAATAAAAGAGACCCACCTGGGAATCGAACCGGTGACCTCTTACACAGTAAGCAAGATACTTCCCGCCAAGTCAAGCGATCGTGCACCTGTCAAGTGTTATCTTTACTTGTGTGTGTGTATGTCACGCTGACTTGACGTATTTGACACTAACTATGAGTTAACTCTAATGACCCTTTTAGAATGATTGAAGACAAAACATTTAATTACTTTGTTCTAAACAAAAAAATTTTTTTTTTTTGCAATATTGGAAAATCTTATGTACCACGTAGTTTCTATACGTGTACCTAACAATATGCCGAAGTTATCGTAAATCAATAAAAACACGGTGTATAAAATAAGCTTTTGATTGATGTAGGTACTATAGGTTTTTGAAACTCTTTTATTTATTTTTTAAAGTGTTATAAACCTTTGTGAGTGTTGTGACAGACCTTAAGGATGTATTCTTTTAATACGTACCACAGCGATTAACGGATGCCAGACTCCCGGAACAAGGAGAGAATTGCAACTCTCACTCGAGACTAATACCATCTAATGTTATAATGAAACTGCCCAGTGAACTTTAATTAATCATTATTTATTTAGTCAACATAGAGCGTTAGATATAGCGTAATAACATGATTTGTTAGCCAAATTGTTCATACATTTGATACTATTACAAATAACAATAAAAAAACATGGATATTATAAAAATAGCTTTGCACTTATACACATGTGGTTTATCCTACTATACACATAAAACTCTTAGTACTTAGACACAGTTTAATCTTCAACACAAAAGAAAACTCCTGGTGCACCGAAATACCCCAGCTGGTGAGGGCGCGGGGCGCGGACGGCGCGGTTGGCTTGAGACCGAGTGGCGTCAGCATCTCGGGCGTCTCGGTGAACACGTGAGACAACACCATTGATTTGATTTGATTTGACAATAATAGGTAATATATAGGTACCCAAACCTAAGTATTATCTAAAACAATTATAAAAGTATGCATTCTGGGGATACTTAGGTAACTTAGATTTTCAATTACATATCTCCGACTCTCTTTTTTATACTACAATAATGGTACACCCAATCGTTTGATTTAAAATCCCATGCTTCATATTCTCTAATTTCATTTGCTATAACTATCACATGTTCTAAAATCGGTATTTATAACAATTAAAATCTTTTATGCTTATTTAATCTAAACATTAATTACTTAGGCATAGTCTCGAAACACAATAAGTACGTATTTGTCAGGACCGTAGCAAGTGGAAAGAAGTGGTCTCTGGCTACCCCTCTGGGCAACAGGCGTGATTTAATGTATGTATGTATGTACAATACGTTGTGGAAACAAAATCTATTAAGTACTTAAGCTAATATAGATATAACACTTATTTGCTCTAATGCACATGTGGTACAATAGTCAAAATATATAGGTAACTAGCGACCCGCCTTCGCTTCGCTTCGGTTTATGTGAGTTTTCTGTAACACCCGTACATGAAACAGGATTTATTATACATAAAAACCTTCCTCTTGAAACACTCTATCTATTAATTAAAACCGTATTAAAATCCGTTGCGTAGTTTTAAAGATCTAAGCATACATAGGGACAGACAGCGGAAAGCGACTTTGTTTTATCAAAATAATATAGAGGTAATAACAAAAAGAGAGATGTAGATTTATGTTTCGTTAGTTTTGCAGCAGACTGAGAAGTAGGAGCTCCGCCCATAGACTCTGTTGAAAATTACCTAATTTCGGACTTCATAGATTTTGATGTCATTAATTTTGGGTTATGTTTTACAAGATTGTAAAACATAGCCTTTTTTTGTAAATAAAAATACTACAGTACCTACCGAATAAAAAGTAAATTAAAAATTCACACAATACGTCTGTCATTATCATAACTCGGTTAATAGTGCAGTCATTGAAGCATTATTGCTCCGAATTTTTTTACTGTGAACCGAATTGCATATAATTTTGGAATTAAGTTCATCTTACCCTTAACTTCAAAAGTGAAAATGATTTGAACTCCGCAACCACCCTGGGGGTGGTCGCCACCACTTCTCGGGGGTGTTTGTTTTTTTCTTCAAAATAACCTCGGATATCGATAGAAGGCCTAATTTTAAGCAAAAAATCATCTATAAAGTTTTTCGAAAAATCCAATACTTTTCAAGTTATTGGCAATTGAAAATTCGCAATTTTTTCACGTTTTTCATCGGTTTTTTGCAAATATCTCCAAAAATATACGTTTTATTGAAAATTTTATAAGAAACAAAATTGTAGCAGGTAAAAAAATTAACAATTTGGTTTTTTATAAAGTATTCTAAGTGCAATATTAACCTTTTCGACGCTATGTCAGATATAAAGTCTAAACTCACACGCCAATGACAGCTAAACACCAGAGCTAACATCAACCTTACCTCATTGACACTCCAGTCTATTTTGCGCTGTCAACCATGACGGATATTTCCGTCGTTGGCGTTGAACCAGTGGTGCGGATATATCCGTCAATGGCGTGGAAAAGGTTAAGCTAGATATTAAAGATCAAAGCCGTTTTTATATTGTCTGAAATTTAATCGATGTGGTCAATGCCATCTAGCGGCGAGCAGATGCATTTTATGCATTCTAATAAAAAAGTGTTTTGTAGTGTTTGAAATAAGCTTTAAAATGAGCACTATTAAAAGTCTTTTGCACGTAAAATAAGTGAGCTGTATTGCAAATAAGAGGAGCATCTAATGTTTATCCTTTAAAATCAATGGGTTTCATAAGTGCCATTTCCACCAAAATTAAAATTAATCGTATTCCGCCTAGAATTAACCTTATTATGAAGAGTTTGATAGATTGTATCAGTTTGGCTGCTTCAGGACACATATTTTTCAAAATATTAAAGAAGTCACGATTAAAACAAATCAAAAAATTTCAAATTCTTAAAACACCCACCTTTTTTTCATAATATCTCAAAAATGTCGACAGATACGTATAAAAGTGTAGGGATGAAAAATTTAGGTGTTTTTTTGACAAACAATTTGTTTTTTTGTTTTTTCTGTCAAACAAAAAATGACGGAGATATGATTGTTTAAAGAGCGCGTGGCAGCGCAATCACAGCCTCTCTTAAGCCCTTTAACCCTTCACCGTTTTAGAAAAAGGTTTTTTACTATATATTGCAATAAAGGATGTTGTAGCTCTCTTAATTACCTTTACAATGGTTTTTTATAAATTGTTATAGCATGAAAATTGAAGGAGTTATGGTCCAAAAACTTATGTTACTAACTTATATACGTCAAATGGTAGCAGTAATCATATATATTTCGCACGTTTAATCAAACAAAGAAATATCTCTAAATAGAAATACATTCGACTTTAAACCCTGACTTTTGAAAGTAGAGTTTTATCTAAAACTGAATTTTGTTTTGAGTTAGTTCTTTGTTTGATTAAACGTGCGATTTACTGTTTTAATTTAGGGGTAGTTTTAAGCTTAAGAATATGATAATCATTTTCGAGAGTGTGGAATAATATTTAAATCCTTTTCATTTTATCAAAAAAAAAAAAAACAATTTTTTATCAAGGGGTACTTTTCAAGGGTTGAAAGGGGGTTAAAAATTTGATAATTATTATAGAGAATATAAAATATTACTTACTCTATACTTACATCTTTTTATGTCATACCAAAGTATTTTTTTGTGATTTTTTCAATTTAGGGGTTGTTTGCAAGGGTTGTAAGATTTTCAAGGGGTTGAAAATGATTTTAATATGAGGTAATTGGGTTAGAAAACACTTTACAATTTCACCACTTACTATTAGACATGTTTTCTAGCGATAAAATGGCTCAATGTAAATTTTTCCATTAAGGGGTTGTTTACACCCCTTAAAAATAATAGGCGGAGTTCAGATCATTTTCACTTTTGAATTTAAGGGTAAGATGAGCCTAATTCCAAAATTTCATGCAAATCGGTTCACAGTAAAAAAAATCGGAGGTAAGACCGTATTTTTCGCTTCAATGACTGCACTATAAGTCATCGCAAAAACAGATATTGAAGTAGAACAAGATGCAATAGAGTCGTAATATGCAATAGAGTCGTAATATCCATTCTCACGGGACAAAGTTGAGAAATGTAAAAAAACCTTAAATTTTACATTTAAACAATAGCATTACTACTGGATAACTTTAAAATAAATATTGTTGAACAGCATACGTTTCACATGTATCGACCTTACCCACCTTAAGTATCCCCAGATTAAAGTACTTAATAAATAAACTCATCCTTTTTGAATTCGGTTAGAAGGTATGGATATTGTAAATAACTTGAAAGTTATATAACATTCAGTTATGTATCTATAATAAATAAACCTAAATGAACCAAATGAAAACCATTTTTTATCGTTTAGATAATATGATATTTTTCACACCACATGCTCGAAATTGCCCAATTATATTATCTTGCAAACCTCACCTAAAGTAAGTCATTATAACCATCGGCTAACCAGCGGGTTATAAGTTATAATGACATTTAAAACCGTATTATGACCCGGCGGGTTATATTATAAATACAGAGTGTAATCTAAGTCGTGAATCAAATGATCACCTCTGTGTTCCACCCACGAATATGAACAACTTTCACTATGGGACCAACTCAAATATCACGAAAAAAAATCAGCTGTTTCATAGAAAAGTTCTATCCGTACTCGAACTAAATGTATGAAGAAGCGGATTTTTTTTTGTGATTTCAGAGTTGGGCCCATAGTGAAAGTTGTTCGTATTGGTGGGTAGAAAACAGAGGTGATCATTTGATTCACGACTTAGATTTCACCCTGTATTATAATATTGTACTGAATCTCATTGTAACCCGTTGGTTAATAATGAATCTGATTTGAGTTCGTATGAAAAATTGTTCCATAGAAACCTACAGCAAAAATAACTTATTTCAAAATCGAACTGGCCACTACAAGCCATATATGCATTGGGATAATGCTGTTTTCGTCTTGGGCGAGCTTGAATCCCTCGCTGCACAGAGGACTCCGTTTTAATTCCCTCCCTTCGCTCAGGAATTAACTCGTAACCCCCTCGCTACTCTCGGAAGTTAAATCTAGAGTCCCTCATGTTCCGGATTCAGTATCGCGCTCGTGACATAAAACAGTGCTTTATGCCCTTGGTGTATAATCTACTATTATTTGCCGAGTACATTTTGTGCCTAATTAGTATACATAGTAGCATCTGTCAAAACCATAATTTAAAAAGGATTCTGGACCAAAACGTTAAAATTTGTTATCAGAGTTGTTTTTTTTTGTAATTAGTTACGGTGGGGTAAAACGTCAACGGGGTAAGTGCGACAAACCCTAATAATATTTTTTAGGAGATATGGTTGGTTAGACGGACTTGCCCCGTAGACTCACTTGCCCCACCTCGCCTTATTAGTATTACTTATTTTATTACCAATGAAAATACCAATAAAACATAGTTACAGTACCGGCCAATAATATATCACCTTTGTGCAGTCAGCATCACCTACAGTCAGATCTAGTCACGACGTATTCTCTTGAGTCGAGTGCAGAACATTTTGCCCTCTTCGGTTGCGTAGCTACTTCTGGTGCTGACTACGTACATCTCATACGATTACCTACAAATATGACTTACCAAAATTGAGAACCATTCAAGAACTAGCTGACCAATTGTATTGCTATTATTCAATTCGTTAGTTGATTAAATAAGGTTCAAAATGGTAATTAATACAATTGGTCAACTAGTTCATTATTGGTTGTAAATTTTGGTAAGTAATATTTGTACATAATCATATGAGATGTAAGTACAGTCAAGGGCAATAATATGTATACACTTTAGTACCTTGTCACTTTAACCACTGTGACAGTTCATATATGGCAGTTCAAATATGACGACAATTAGACAAGGTACTAAAGTGTATACATATTTTTGCCCTTGACTGTACAAAGGTGATATATTGGCCGGAGTGATCACATGTACATCAACGCGCTAAATAAATTTGCCGCTCTGAAGTCAGACACATAATTACGACCACGCTTTAATTCATGTGTTGTATAATTTTCGCACATTTTAGCTCAGTGCGTTATATTATATCATAAGGTTACTAGCATCACTGTCACAAACAAGTCGAGTTTGTACTGTACTTGGTGCCCGGGGGTGTTGTTCACATACTCGTGCGCGCTCAAGCAGCGCGCGGCGAGCGGACGGTCGCGACCGCGCAACACGTACCCTGCTTGATGCAAGTCATATGGCAGTGCGCGTCCTCGACCTTGGTACCGGCATGAGTCAAGGTCGAGCTCTAACACGCACCTAGTTCTCTACTGCACACTGGTCATATAAGACTCGCCGGTAAACTCGTTGACATTGTAATTTCTCTTAAGCGCAGGGGCCAGTGCGTTACAAATAACAGCTGAGCCTCAATTACATAAAGCGCGTAGTAATTAAGCTATGACCAATTGTAACAAGAGAAGACGTCATTTCATAGACAAAATGTAGTTACTTTCTTAAGAGTCTAATACAGTCGCCATCAGATATATGGTAGCGGTCAAGGTACTCAAATATTTCGGAGCAGCATTAAATTTCAATATATTAATTAGTTTAATTACGCTAGATAAGGTCTATAATATCGGCCCATATAATTCGTCATAAATTTAGGAGCAGCGACTTTTCAATAAATTCGTAACATACAATTAGGTAAAGATATCGGAACTTACAGAAGTCAAAAATATCGAAGCAGCCAGGATGATCATAAAGATCGGAACATTTATGGAAAATATACCTTAAGTCTGTGTCACATAGTTCAAAATACTTTTCGATGGACCCATTAAAATAAGGTTTCAGACACGCATGATTAATATTATGTTGTCAACAATTTAAATTAAGAACAGAGTGGTTTATTGTGACATGTTCCGCTAATTTGGTCTATGAGTGTAGTAACGAATTCAAATATGAACTATGTGACACAGACTTAAGGTATATTTTCCATAAATGTTCCGATCTTTATGATCATCCTGGCTGCTTCGATATTTTTGACTTCTGTAAGTTCCGATATCTTTACCTAATTGTATGTTACGAATTTATTGAAAAGTCACTGCTCCTAAATTTATGACGAATTATTTGGGCCGATATTATAGACCTTATCTAGCGTAATTAATATATTGAAATTTAATGCTGCTCCGAAATATTTGAGTACCTTGACCGCTACCATATATCTGATGGCGACTGTACATAAAGTCAGTTCCTATTCAGATGCCAATGACTATTTGTTTAAGACCTGCGCCGAGCGTACGCGGGATGTACAGTGGCGCCCTCATTACTTTTATTGTGTTTTCTAATAAACTAAAGTATTTTCTTGAAATTGGACGAAATGTTTTTGTACTACAAATGAAAATACAACTTATAGGGTAAATAGTTTAATAACAGTTCACCTTCGAGTTATTAACTTCACGGAATAAAGTGGCCACCTTTTCCCGTTAAGCTGAATACTCAAAGGGTAATTGTTATTAAAGTTTGTTATGTATCCCATTATTTGGGTTTTTACTTGCACTACAAAAACATTTCGTCTGATTCCAAGGAAATTCTTTAGTTAATTAGAAAACACTATAATAGTAATGAAGGCGCCACTGGACGCTCGGCGTTTGCTCGGCGCAGTCTTAATTAATGGCGTCTACATAAGTAATAACGTAATTTTGCCAATATCAAGTATATATAAGCAACGTTGTACGGGGAATCCTGTCATGTCATCGAAGTCTTCCAGTCATAGTCGTTGACCCTTGAAGATGGCGAGCATCCACTTCAACGGCTTGGTGTGATCTTGACCGCTAACTCAATTGAAACCATCTTTTCACTGTTATTTTATCAACGCAAGAGTAGGCATTCTGGGATTTAGGGATTTGACACTTAGTCCTTTTAGACTGCCAATGACTATAACAAGTATACCTGACTGTAATTGTCTATAGATAGAGGATGAAATAGTGATGAGAATAATATTACCTCTAATTAGTTCATTAAAAATATTGAATATATATATTCCTCATCCATCACCATCGTATAATTATGCTGGGTGCGACGGAGAAGAAAACCTCTCTTATCAATCAAATCCTTTATCACTACATTTTTATGTCAAATACATATATTTCGAAAAAATAAAATGTATATAACTTAATTATGGCTCATACTATCATCACATGGCTTCAGTCAGTGTCATGGTATTTTCACCGAAAGTGCTTCGTATCAAAAATACAAGATTAAATGGAGATTACTACCTCGAAATAAACACGAAGACAATGATTAAGTGAATAAATAAATAATGTGACCATGCGCAACCTTCAAAAGTACGTGAATACGCATTAATATTGGTAAGTTGATTTATATGAGTGTCCGAATGACTAGGAACAGACTTTAGTTTATTTTATTTCAAGCACGGAACCCTCGATGCGCGAGTATAACTGGACTTGTTTTCATGTGCTACGTAGATAAACTTTAACTCCAGTACATTTCTTCAAATGTTTCCGTCTGGCTATAGCTACCACGCTTGCACTCGCAACTGACAGTATAGTGGTCGCTCGCGTGTCGTAGCCGGAGGTCGGACAAGTTGCCGTCATTACTCGCAATAATGTGACAATGACTCCAAAGATTATTAAACAAATTAAATTAAGTAATTTATTTCTCACGTGGTATTTCATTTTGTTCATTTGCAAAACAGTAAATAAATAAATAAATAATGCAGAGAGAGTTTGCAATCTTCTTCGAATACTATCTTTTATTTTTAAATAAAATTTGACATATATTGAACAATCTGAACAGTATATGTACAAGGAGAAACAGGAATCCGTTTGCAAGGCAAAATTAAAGCAATCCTTAAAAGAAATCCAGATATTAAGACTGTCATTTAGTACTTAGAAAAGAAAATACTCTCTAAATCCTATGACAATATTCAAATTAAGCTACTTACTGCGAAAGGAGTACTTCAGCTCATAAGTTTATTTTATATGTGAAAAGGAATACACTAATCACGGAAACTTCTGAAGAAATACTGTTTATTTACTTGAACAAATCTACACAATAACACAGAATAAGTAATATTACGAGTACAGAAAGATATCTCTGTGACAGTGCTTCGTTGACGTATGCTCAAACATGCGAATTTAAACCTACTTACGTTAACTTTTTCAACGCTATATCAAAACAGAAGTCGTCATTCACACGCCAATGACAGCTAAACACCAGAGCTATTGTCAACCTTACCTCATAGACACTTGGGTCCATTTTAAGCTGTCAACCATGACGGATATATCCGTTGTTGGCGTAGAAAAGGTTAATAATACCTTGCCCGGCACGGAAGTGACCTTGGTTGTATTTCTCCAACCGATAGTGGGATCGCTCGTAACGAGGAAAAATGAACCTTAAATCCGCGCCGCGAGAGTCTATTATGTCGCCCGTCATGAGCTTTACAGGCACCGCCTAGTTCGTATGGCAGGCAGTTGTGAGAAAACAATCGACGTACTGTTTTAGGTAATATAATAATTAACATTTTGCTAGAAGTAACGTCGTGAAAAATGGTGAACATAACTTCAACGTCTTTCGAACTTAGCTACCTGTCTACTATTTTCTGTTTAACATTTTTTGCTGTTTAATACACAAACATGCAACATGCGACGGCATCAATACCTCATAAACGAGAGGCAAAGAGATAATATATATATGCTGCCATTTTAAATCTTTTTTTATCCACTAAGTCATAAGTTGGGTTAGGATTTTGGAGGCATATCGTGGTTCTAGAATCCGTGGTGTTGCTATTTCCTAATTATTATAATACATGACACTTTGATTTTGACCTTCAGTATGGTCATATTTCAAAATGAACAAAATCCAATTTTAGCTCGGATATTCCATACCTACTAATATTTGCTTGTTTGTAACGCTTTCACAGCCGAGATATCATCTATACCAAAGTTCATTTAAATTGATTTATAGGTTTAATGAATAAATTAATTATGAAATATTAAAGTACTGAAGGTCAATATCAAAGTGGTTTGTATTATAATAGATAGCGACTCCATGGATTCTAGAACCACGATTTGCCACCAAAAGTCCTAACTAGACCCCGGATTTTTGTAGCAATGACGTCACAATAGGGTAGTTTGGGGCGGAAATGGACCGGTGTTGATTAAAACAATTTTTTAATTAATACCCTTTTTAACTGAATAACTAAGTATTCACGACAAAAAATATTATTATTAGGTAATGCAAGTCACTTAGAAAAACTTTTGATCTGTTACGAAGGGTCAGTTAAGGAAAGAACAACTTCGATAAATTAATCAACTGACAATTGGCTTATAGGTAATTCATATCGTGGATACCTGATAATAAAATTTTAATTTCATAACACCAATCTAGGTTGCCGTATTAATTAACACCGTTCCATTTACTCCCCAAATTAACCTATTGTGACGTCATTGCCACAAAGATCCGGGGTCTAGTCCTAACTCTAGTCATAAGTGTTGAAATAGTTTTAAAATCTGATATCTGTAAAACAAGGCTGGCATACAGTGTGTCCCTGGATAAAGTGCACAAACGAATAGGGATGAAACTAGACACAATTTTATCGACAAAAAAAAAAATAAAAAAAAATTACCACCTTTATTATTTTTTTTATGATTTAAAAAAAAAAGTCATAGTACGCAGAGGACCTCATCGGAACAAATCAAGATATTTTGGCTCCTGTGGGCTCTATTGATTTGAAACAAACGGAATTATAATCACAAAAGTTTATTTGTGTCAATGAAAATAGAAAAAAATGAGAAAAAATGACATAAACCCTAAAAATAATGACTTTTCCTATGAATTTTGTGTTTTTTTTTCTCGAATTTTTAGTATTTACTCGATTTACTCAAAATTATGCCCATCTTAGCTCATGTTATTTTTACCAGTTATGGTTGTGTATCTCATTGCCTTTTATTTAAAAAAATAACCAAGTGTCTCGCACAATTACAAGATCCTTAATGAGCGGCCAAACAAAGACATTGCGTTTACACTTAATTAGGTAGCCGCTCAGGTTGAAACCCTTAATGGAGGATTAGGATTACATTTTGGGTTTCTTGCACAATTATAAGATTATTAATGAGTGGCCAAACAATGACATAATGATTACGCTTAATTAGGTAGTCGCCCAGGTAGATTATTGTCCTTACTCTTTATTGAATTTTATTTGGGGTGGGGCGGGGAATACATGTAAGGATTAGCATAAATAGAGCAGACGGTACAGGTCTCCTGTTCGGGAATGCTGCCATGTATAATAAACGAGCAGCTCTGGCATTACCTCTCGCCATTCCATAATAAAAGTGGATGTCGGCGAGATCTCTGTGCGTGAACTCACTTAAACGGGGCATTTTATGAAATCCTGATAGTAGAAGTAGTTGTAACTGAGAATAAGTAACGACGAATGATTCGAAGTAACTGATGAACTAAACCTTATCTTATCACTACTTATGCTAATCCTAACATGTATTCCCCGCCCCACCCCAAATAAAATTCAATAAAGAGTAAGGACAATAATCTACCTGGGCGACAACCTAATTAAGCGTAATCATTATGTCATTGTTTGGCCACTCATTAATAATCTTATAATTGTGCAAGAAACCCAAAATGTAATCCTAATCCTCCATTAAGGGTTTCAACCTGAGCGGCTACCTAATTAAGTGTAAACGCAATGTCTTTGTTTGGCCGCTCATTAAGGATCTTGTAATTGTGCGAGACACTTGGTTATTTTTTTAAATAAAAGCCAATGAGATACACAACCATTACTGGTAAAAATAACATGAGGTAAGATGGGCATAATTTTGAGTAAATCGAGTAAATACTAAAAATTCGAGAAAAAAAAACACAAAATTCATAGGAAAAGTCATTATTTTTAGGGTTTATGTCATTTTTTCTCATTTTTTTCTATTTTCATTGACACAAATAAACTTTTGTGATTATAATTCCGTTTGTTTCAAATCAATAGAGCCCACAGGAGCCAAAATATCTTGATTTGTTCCGATGAGGTCCTCTGCGTACTATGACTTTTTTTAAAAAATCATAAAAAAATAAATAAAGGTGGTAATTTTTTTTTATTATTTTTTTTGTCGATAAAATTGTGTCTAGTTTCATCCCTATTCGTTTGTGCACTTTATCCAGGGACACACTGTATAGAACGTGTTTGGCCTACTATGTTGATTTTTCTATAACAACAATATGGTAGGTACTTCCTTCTCGCCCGTCAATATGTAAACATCTTTTGTATTAAACGACTTATTTAACTAATTCTATCCTTTTTATTATCTCGTGGGAGTACTGCATTTTGCCCCCAACAATAAGTGTTTAACCAATAATCAGTATATGCTGACCTTGCATTAGTATGCAGTCAGTACTACTGAGAGATCAAATTAACCTCAAGCCTTAAAGGGCGTTAAGTAGGTAATTGATTTTTGATGCGAAAAAGTCGAAAACTGTGAAGCTGCGGACAGGTCGTTAATGAAATGAATAATATAACACCCGTTTTAAGCACCCGTATGCTGCGCAGTACCTTTCCGCTTTTCGAGTGGGCATAAGTACCTACTGAGCGCGCGCGTGAAACTAACTGATCAGCCGCGCGTGCCTAGCCGCACATTTTGTAGGCTATAGCGCGAAGTGAGCCCGCCTGACAATAACCAGTCTCTGTATTATTTATTTACTGTCTTGCAAAGGATCAATATTAAATTTTAGGTAAGAAATCTAATAATTTAACTTAAATAATTTAATGTAACCTTTGGAGTCATGTCCACATTATTGTGAGTAATGACGCAAAAACTACTTTTGCCAATCGTTATTAAAAATGGTAGCAATTTTTAATCGGTGATCAGGAGTTAAAAAATATTATTTACTATTATTATCCAAAACAGAATTCAATAGGTGAGGTTTCACGCGATTATTTATTAGTTTAAATAATTACTTACAATTCATTATAATAATATAAAACCAATAACCACTGATTACATGGCCATCCTACATTCATAATAATTGAAGTGAAGTAGATACGACACGTCAAGTGCCATCGCTTTGGCGGCGAATTTGACAGAATAAACTTCCACTTTTGAGAGCCAAGTCTACCAACCAGACATGACAACAGAATAACTTCACACAAAGTCAACCAATTTCAGATCTAGAAATCGTAACCTAGCGACCATTGTTAGCGTACAGAGAAAACATGATTGGTAATTTTGCCATTGGAAAAACTAAAAACCCACCATTTTATTCAAACGTTGATAGTTGCTATGGCTAATTTTAGTTTAAACAACAGCTACTATTTGTTATACAACGCGTAATAAACCATTATTTCTGAACACAGTAATTATTGGTCGTTTTATTGTGGTTGCTATGGCCACGTTTCAACAAAACTACCAAATAAAATAGACATTTACGTTATAACAGAAAACTATTTTCTTCTTTTCTTGATTAAATACGAGTAGCATCTGTCTCGAAGAATATTTGCCAGTGTCATTTTAAAAAAGTAATGTCCTAATTATAACAAAACCTAATTTCTTTAACGATTAAGTTATTTACAAATCAAAAATTAACCATTACAAAAAAAAGTTTTGTTCCATGCAACTGCAACTGTAACGTGATCGACATCAATTACCGAATTAGAAAAAATGGTTCCTGATCACCGATTAAAAGTCACCGTGTAATTATATATTTGTATCACTTCCTCATTGTTTGAGAAATATTACATTGTGTATTAAAGGGTGGTAATGAAAGAATTACAAACGAGAGTCTGTTAGAAGCCCGAAGCCGAAGGCTGAGGGCTTTAATGACTCGAGGTTTGTATTTATTTTACCACCCGTGTAACATACAATGTTTTTCATCACAATTGCGAGGAAATGAAATAAAATCAGACAAAAGATCATATTTTTAACTTATTAGCGGCAGACCACAGATTATAGGATATGTCTCGGCAGACTACATCATTGTCTGTGACTTACCACAGATAATGTCAAACGGGTTCGGAGTCCGATTCTAGTGACAGTCGAGATTAATAGTTTATATGCGAGATTTTTAGGAAATTGTATGCAACTGACATTTCATCTCGAATGAAAGTTCATATCGAATGGCACAAGAGTTGGGGTCCTGACGTATTGTGATAGTTTGAGTCTACGTATAATATTTAAAAAAGAAGCTATTACGCACGATAGGGCGTATTGTTAAAAAAAGGCCTGCGGGTATTATTTTGGATTTACGGTCGATTTTTCTAGAATGTTAGGACACTATTTACGAGCAAGTGTGATGAAAATAATTATATATGCCTCGGCGGAAACGGGGTTGCCTGACTCATATTTTAGCAGGCCTGCCAAGGCTCGACTCACTAACCACCTCGTTAGGCAATCCCCGACTTTGCAGGCCTGTGCAATAATGAACTATAGTTGAAATTAGTTCATTCGATCACAAAAGTTTTACATTTACTTAAAATGGTGTACTTACCGTAAGTTTTTAACTAAGTGTATCGTATTTTCCGTGTTGCAACCATTAGCATAGCATAAAATTTGTTTAAACTTAACTACTGCATGCCTTCTTAGGTCAACTTTAAATGAACTGTATCATACAATAGGTACAGTCGAGGAATTTAATTCCTAGCCCACTATGGACTATGACAAAGTGACGTAATAAATCAAAATGTAAGCGACTTCTTATGATTTTATTTAGTGTCAATTTGACATAGTCCAAAGTGGACTAGAAATTAAATTCCATACCTACTTTAAGAGGTACTAGTACGACAAAATTGTTACAATGTTAAAATCACATATTTTGTCAGTCATTTATCTACATATTCTAAGAACCCATGACACTAATCCTAGTTCGATAAGACTACCGGATGAGATATATATATTTGGTTACGTCATTTGTGGGAGAATACGAAATAGCGATGCTGCACCGCAAAAAACCTGGCCGCGGCTAGCAAATTGTCTAAACGCCTTTAAATCTATTACGTTATGTTCCTAATGGTGTAGTGAGTTTTAGTTTACTTTGTTGCTACACGACCCTGCGGTCGCGTAAAATTATTCGGACGTGACCGTGGCACGCGTATTCAATCAGTACAAATCGAAAGGAACTGGGAGATTGGTGACAAAACTGAATTGTACTCGTATGATAAGGGTTTGCGTATGCAAGAGATGCTGATCAAATGACTCTTATATGCCGACTATAGCGACCCGCCCTCGCTTCGCTAAGGTTTATTTGAGTTTTCTATAACACACGTACATAAAACAAAATTTATTATGCATAAAAACCTTCCTCTTGAATCACTCTATCTACTAAAAAAAAACCGCATCAAAATCCGTTGCGTAGTTTTAAAGATCTAAGCATACATAGGGACAGACAGCGGGAAGCGACTTTGTTTTATATTATGTAGTGATGATCAAGTTATACTTGCCTCATCGGTACTTGAGTTGCAGGAGATGGTGACAGTGATGAATAAGGGATTTAAGTAAAAGGGAATGAAAGTAATTGTTGCCAAGACCAAGGTTATGGTGATAGAGAAGGACGAGGAGATGACTGAGTGCGTGATAAATATAAATGGTGAATTAGTAGGACAAGTGAGCGAATTTGTGTACCTGGGAAGTATGCTTACAAGAGATGGTAAGTGTGAGAAAGATATCGAGAGGAGGGTGAATGCGGGGAATCAAATTCTGAAGTGCTGGCCCCTACCCTGATCTATGGTAGTGAATGTTGGGTGTGGTAGGACAAACATGAAAGTGGTGTAAATGCAGTTGAAATGCGCTCTTTGCGTAGTATGTGTGGTGTAAATCTGATTGATAGAGTAAGGAATGAAGTCAGAGAGAAATGCGGAATAAAAGATGTAGTGACTAAAATTGAAAAGGACATGCTTCGATGGTTCGGTCATTTGGAAAGCATGGATGAAAGAAGATTGACGAAAGATATATATTATACAGATCGAAAGTGAGTGGAAGGGTCGAAAGGGGCCGCCCTAGGCGTACTTTTTCGAATCAAATCGGAGAAATACTAGAAAAGTGCCGAATCTTAAGTACCCGAAACCGACGTGCGTGCATGACTCGATGGGGTTCCTTGTTTTGCTATAGTATCGTTTGTCCTAAAGTCATGTACCATAACACTTTTGTCATAATGGATGTTAACCATAATGTTCAGTACCCATAATGCTTAATTTGCATAATGTATCGATAGTCCTAAAGCATATGTCATAATCTCTCATGTCGTAATTTTGTTAGTATTTAACACGTGACACCTAAATTAGTAAGATTATAATATCGATTGCCCTAACAGAACCGAATCTGTCAACCCCGATTCCACGGGGTTCCATTGGTCCTATATCTGCCCTACCCCTAGAGTGTATATAAAAAACCGGAGGCGTGGAGGGAGGGCAGCGCCCGCCTGCTGTAACCAAACGCAGACATCGTGTGAGCCGCAGCGGCTGGGGCCGGTGAGAACCAAAAAGCCGAAGCTGCGGTGGCGAGCACTGTTGTGGACGTTCGGGTACGCAAGGGCGAAGGTGATGCACTTCCCGCGGTGCCCGAGGCGCATGTTGTAAGCTTTTATTATCATTACTTCAATTTATGTCCCCCTCCCCATGTGCAGGATGCTAAAACCAAACTATAAGGAAGCCTACGAAAACGCACCCACACACACTATCATGTGTAGTACACATTGTCATGTTATCAGTACTGCCCTCCTACGCCAATAAGCAATATATTAAATTCAAACACGAAAGCAGATTCAATTATATGTCGTTAATAATAGGGTTGATATTACTACAGGAGGTTTGCGTGCTGCGTTTTTGCTTAGGACGGCAGAGTAGGACACATGATAATTAGGAGTCAGCACGTTATGGCAAGTGAAATTAGGATTACAATCGTTATGGTAAAAACTAAAAAGCCAGAGTTTCATTAGGACAAACGATTATTAGGACCGAAAAAATTATGTCAAGATAAAATAGGTCGATAAACGTTATGTCAAGTAATCATTAGGATAAACGATTATTGTAACCACAAACATTATGGCAATTGAAATTAGGATTACAAACGTTGTGAGAAAACATATGGAGCCTGACTCGATGTATGAATGTGGAAGAAGCGAAATAAATTTGTCAAGATCGTAGCAAGTGGAAATAAGTGGTCTCTGCCTGCCCTTCTGGGAAACAGGCGTGATTTAATGTATGTGTGTATGTAAACCCGCGGCCAGGTTTTTTGCGTTGCAGCATCGCCATTTTTTGCTCTCCCATTAATGACATGTCTAAATATATATTATATCTCATCCGGTGCTCTTATCGAACTAATTTTAATGTCATGGGCTCCCCTACTAACAGATATGGTATGTACACAATATACATAATAATTTTACGATCTAGTATTAATACGACCTACATACAGTCCGCAGACCTATCCGAACCATGTCTGCACGTCATACCGGGCACCACAGTGATAGCCGATAGATATTGCTCGAGCTGCAACAGTAGAACCTCTATGTCTTTGGTCGCTCGCCTTTCATGCTCTGTTCTCTATCTTAGACAACCAATCTTGCATTATTTACAAGGTCTTTGTTTATTTTTTACTTTACCTTAAGGAGGTAAACCTCATAACCGAAAAACCCGAGGCGAAACCTACAAAAGCTCACTCGTGGAGCTGATGAGGGTTGACTTATGCATGACCATGACCGTGTCAACGAATTCTCAAACAACTTAGCTAGGAATACCCGAATTTTAACCAAACCAATATATTTTAGGGCTCGGAGTAATTTGCGCCGCAAGGCTCATGAGGTACGAACTCACACAGATGGGTATTTCACGAAAAGGTGGGCGTTGACGATTGCCTTGCTGATTATGGCCCTTCCATCTATACTTACATCATACTAATATATGTACCATAGACGCCGTGTAACCAGCTGACGAGCATACCGTATTATAACTTTAATACTTTTTCAAAACACCCTGTAGCCAGATGCTAACTGGCCAAACTGATTTGTCTGTAGTCAGAAAACATTACTAAATTAAAAAACGTATAAAGAGTAAGTTGCTATTCGGATAAACAATGCACACTGGAACCCGCCCATACAAGTGGGTGCACAAAAGTCTTATAAGTTACATAAACATAAATTTGCATATGTGATGTAAAATATTGGACTGTAAAATTATACCAGTAGTTTCAAATCGTGTTTACATTATACTTTTTACCTTAACAAACATATTGTCTATGATGACATTAAATTTTCACTTAAAAACATTTCAATGGCTTCTAAATTGAATGTTTTTCTGTCCATTACTGGTAGAGAACGTGAGCATGTGATGATAGGATCAGAGGAAATCAAAAGTCTATTGAAAACATCTATCATATTGTCTACTCTCGAAGTTTTTCGACTAAATCGCTCCCGGTAACATTTAAAATCCTTGTTTCTTGCTTCCTGGGCTTCTTCACTTAAACTTCCAATGGGAATAAGATGCTCTGATATTATTTCACTTCCGTGAATAAGGATCTTGTGTACTGTAGTTGTCATAGGACACCATGAATACAGTGACACATACAGTTCGGCTGTGTGCAGGCAATAATTTTTGAATTTATCCGTATCAATCTTGTAACCACTTGAAATTGTTTGGAGGATCATGTAATACCGACGAATGAGTTCCTCATTTAGTCCCGTTATTTCGGCGGATGACTGATAATTTTGAAAAAACTTTCTGGCAACATTTAATATTATTATTTATTTTTATTTTATTTTTTATTTTTACAGCTTTAATCGATATTCGCCACTCAACCAAGACTTTTCCCTTTCTAAAAAAGCTTCTTCATGTCTGTTGTATTTCTCCCATTTTAAACGAAATTGCATTTTAAAATTACGCACCTCTTTAATTAGCTTGTGCTTTGATATATCAGGACAATTACTTTTCTTTGCTAAAAAGCTATAAAGGTCTTCGAATTTCTTTTCTATTGTTTGATGTTTACTTTTCAATAAAACGTTACACATAACATAGCGTTTTATAGAAATTGTTGCATTTTGTTCGCCTAAAACGTAAGGAAAATAGGTATAAAACATTATCAGCTAAAATATTATGAACGTTACGTGTTTTTTTTAAGTAACTTTTAATTTTCCCCGAAATAAAAACGCCTGATCAAAACGTCATAGCAAAAAATACGGTGTTTTTTCGAAAACCCGCAACGGGCTTTTACTTTTGAAACTAGTATTGAAATACCAAAGACCTCCTCTATAACATCGCCCTATCTGCTTCAAAAGCCTCTTGCGGGTTTCGAAAAAAACAACATGTTTATCATTTTTTACTGCGAGTTACTGTTCGTAAGTATAGTAAAAAGATAAAGCAATATTAGGATAAAGGAAATGACTAAATTTAATCTACATACCATGCTTAAGAAGAGACATCGTGAGTTTTGTGTTTTTAGTAATGCTATATACCCGAAATAATTACATTTACAGAGACGAAATTGATCACTAGTACCGCAATATATAAAATCATTGCACTTTGACAAGATACCACCACGTAATGTCAACTGATAATGAAATTGTTTTTCTTTAATAAGGTTCATTTATTACTTGGCAAATGTTGGCGGCCGGGTATTATTGTAAAATACCTAATTTAAAAAAAATAGTTTTATGCAACTCTTTGTATGGACGGGTTCCAGTGTGCAATGTGGGATAAATGTCACTAAAAGTCGGATTATCGTTGTGGATTGAATTGTACTTTACCAACGCTATGTCAAATACAAAAGCCGTCACTCACACGCCAACGACAGCTTAAAACCAGAGCGAATGTCAACCTTACCTCATAGATACTCAGATCTGTTTTGAGCTGGCAACCATGACGCAAATATCCGTCAATAGCGTTGAACCAGTGGTGCGAATATATCCGATACGTCACTGGCGTTGAAAAGGTAAGCTAAGATACCAACGGCCATTTCTGAACATAAGATAATACGAATAAATATTTTTATAAACTACTTAAACGAATTGGAGTAATACGAAGCACCTATTATTCAATTAAATAATATCGGTTTAAGCAAAAATGTAACAGTAAATGTAAGGGACGTGGTCCAGAGATATATGGACCATAAACCCAGAACCTATTGGGAAATGGGTAGCAGACCGGTAGGTTTGTGGCAACTACAGTTTATTCTACGCGCGAGCGAGAGACTGTTCGGCAGTATATTACACTACTCTTATACCTACTCTTTGCTGTTCGGGCTAGATAGGCACGTAGCGAGTCGCCGTCATTCTGGAAAATGTCATATCGCAGCGTTGAGCTATTTTAAGTTATTTATTTTTTATTGATCTCTGCCTGAGAGTAATACTAATTCTTGTAAAGACTAACATCATTTTTACCGATTTCCGTGACTGTAAAATATAAAATTTAATGACTATTATGTGGACTAAGCTGTTTTATTCATAAGAATCTAGAAAGCTCTCCCACAGGTTCATAATAGTGCATAATTTATCCCACGGAAAGGGCAACGCCGAAATCATTGGTGTTGCCACACGAATCCTCAATTCCTTTTTGTTCAAGTTTTTAAGTATATATACAGTGTGTTACCGGCATGCGGGCATTTATTAAAACTGCCGATAATATGTTGCTTTAGCAATTGTTTGCAAGTAAATATTATCAATGAAAAAACAATTAAAATAACTTCACAATTAATTTTCTTAGATACTGTCCATTTTTAATGTAGTGCATGTGCTGCGTGTTCATAGTTATCAGTATCGCTGTTGCTTAGTACAAGGCATGTCGTGGTACGGGGCCAAAAAACTGTGACAACAAGCACGAAATTTAGCGTCGTACATCTCATTACGTTTATGTGTGGAGGTTTTAAATTAATTAAAGAGTTTTTTGATACATTTTGACATAACAATTTAAAGTGTTTACGTCGGATTACACCACAATTACACATTATATTATAAAAATTACTCTCTAGATAGTGTGGCCCTGTAATCCCTTCGACAGAAACAGGACAGTTTTTGTATGCTTGTGTGAGTGACTGCTTTGTCTGACACTCGCAAAACGTCATTCTATTTATCTCTGTGGGCATACGAGTACATAGGGAAGCTAGCTAGACATATTTCCCAATTCACTGGTAAAAGTGATCATGTTAAGGTTTAGATGTTGTAAAATGATTGAAAAGCTAAAAAGATATCAATTTGAATTTGAATGGTTGACTTTAATGTTTTCACAAATGACAAAATAAAATAACTGGCAAATTTTGCGGAACAATGAAAAAACAATATATTTATGAATTCCTACAATCTTGTTTCAAAATCAAAATAAATTATGTTTTGAAATTCCTTTATTCTACTCTCACACTTAGCCGTTTCCAAATGGTTTTTTTTATTTGTTTAATGACCTGACCCTTTGTCAAATTTCCAGTTTGTAAGTTAAATATATTTTTATCAATTTCCACTATTCTCAACTTACTCTTGGCAATGTTCTATTATTAATTATCATAACGTAACTTCCATACTCAACACACCAATAACGGCAACACCAACAATAATGCCAAGATGGAATCGTAATCATTAGACATATTATACCGATATTTTTTTGAAAGAAATACTATGAATTCAGAATTACCTGCCGGTGGTAGGTGACTTTGCTGGTTTTTATAATATGTCTTTTGTAATTTCAACCAACTTTAATAACGCAACTCATCATTTAAGTAAGTAAGGTGTTAGCTGATAAAAACTGTTAGCTGATAAAAATAACGATAATAACGATTCCCAAATAGACAATATCCGCACAATGCTCGATTGATAACAGCGGCTCTACAGCGATTGCGTGAAAATAGCCCGATAGTCCCTAGTCAGCCTGAAGGGGCTATGAACAGGATCGTGCCAGTGTAAGTCGAAGAAAGGATTCTCCGGCACTTTAGGCGAGTCCCAAAAATTACTTCCCAGGGATTTGCGAATAAGACACTATTACTGCAATTGGTTTTTACTAAATTGTGAAGAGGAAAATGACTTTCAACAAAAAATAATATGGACCGCCGAACCTACTTTTTCTAGAAACGGAATGTGGAACCGCAGAAATACTCATTAATGGGATAATAAAGAAAGCAATCCCCATGTGTTCTGAGAGACTGCTCATCAGTACCGGTGGACAGTTAACGTGTGGGCAGCTATTCACGACAACAGGATCATCGGGCCTAATTTATTGATGGGGCCTTGAACACGCATAGGTTCTTAGATTTGATAAATGGTCCACTCGTGGACTATTTAAATACTCTTCCTGAAGAGAACGGTCGCGAAACGTGGTATCAGCTGGACGGTGCTCCTGCACATTCAGCCGTAGTTGTGCGGGAAAGGTTGAACTAGATTTTTGCCCAACGTGTTATCGGACGCTTTGGGCACACTCACTGGCCCTCCGGGAACCCTGATCCAACGCCTTTGGTATTTTGTGGGGTGCTGTCAATAATGAAGTGTTTGCTACTGATAATGAAACTATAGACATTATGAAAGATAAAATTACAGCCGCTTTTCGTAAACTGGAAGAAAATACTGACTTTGAAACAATTCGTAATTCAATTACAAGACGTTATGAATTGTGGCCGATATATTGAACACAGAATTAGCTGAATTTAAATAAAATGCGGGCTTTGTATTTAAGTTTTATTTAGTTTGTAGGTAATAAAGTTTTTATCAAATGTGTCAAGTGCTTTTACTTTGCCCTTGTTATCTTAAGTGCAGTAATACTAGTATCTTTAACTCTTGAAATAGGTCCTCTTGATTATTCATAATAATCAAACTATCCGTCGGCTGTCATTTACACTTGTTGCTGTGATTTACATGGCTGGCAGTTAAAATTTTGTAAGCCTAAAAATTTGTTTATTAATTCAATTAAGGTCATGGTTACGTTACAGAAGATATACGTTATTTTAACCTATTTTGAAAAAGTCAGGGTTCCGGTAACACACTGTATATTTACTTTATTCATAGATGTCGCTAACGGTATCAGAACAATTCCATAATGGACGTTTCTATGGTAATAACAGTTCTACAATAATGAATATAGCATTGTTATTAACATGGTTACGCACATGAGCAACGTCAGTGATGGTGTTTGGTGATCATCTGACATTCTATATAATTTTTAAACTATATTGTTCGAATTTTTAAGAACAAAATCTGAAATACTATGCACATATTTCATGGAGTTAAGTGACCTTAGTTCATTTCATTCAAATTACAGTGTTTTCGTTAGGACTTGAATTATGGCGGTAATCTATAAGTCCAATTTTGTTGTGTATAGATTTAACGATTTAAAAAGGTATAAGGAATACGTATGAAGTTGATACGTTTTGTAGTAACACTCTGGTACGACCACTTCTTTTGTCATCGACGTTTCACATGACTTGCCAGTCGAGCTTTTGTCTGGTCTAGCGGCTCTCCCTACATGCCGGTTGTCGATTGGCGCCGCACGCTTTACCGATGTGGCAGGGATCGTTAGCGAAATATCTACTGTTGCGTTAGACCGCACAGTCCTTACACAGCCGATCAGGTGTTTAACAGGAGATAAAGTTTCAGACTTCATTAACGCAATTGACAACATTTCATTTTGGTGATACCTGCAAATTACTATACGAATCGAAAGGGTTTTAAATCCTGAACACGGCAAAATATTTATTTAGATTTATTTTTCTTTATTTTCAAAATTACAAGTAAGTTAATAAAAATATCGAGTTTTACCAATACTATGCCTGAATAGATATAATACCATTGCCTTTTTCACGAGAAAAAGAGCTGTCATACTTCAAATTAGACATTGACACTAATGACAGATGGATAGAGACTTAGGGCCATTTGCACGCAGAATTTAACCCTGGGTTAAGGCACTAACTCGAGTTAGTAGACGTCAGATTCATACGATAACTGTCATTTTAACTCGAGTTAGTGTCTTAACCCAGGGTTAAACTTTTCGTGCAAGTGACCCTTTATCGGTTGACATGATACTTTTTTATATACAGATTGGACTAACGTAATATGTCCATTGTGTCGTAGAAATGAAGTTACGCCCTTTTAGAATAAGTACATCTTAATAAATTAATATTAAAATAATTATTCATTCTAGAGAAAATTTAAAACTATTAGTGTCTTTCTCCTTCCAAACAGTATCTATAAAACGAATAAAATTAAAGTCTTGAAAATATGTCTTGAAATCTTGTCAATTGCTTTTATTTGATTTAGGTAACATGACGAGGCGCAGCAACTCCGACGCGTGAATCCGGTTCGCGCATGTTTAGATCGGCTCTGTGCACGCACATGGTCACTTCCATGGCCATCTGTATGTTATTACTATTTCTGTCATGCATTTTGACTGGATTCTTATAATGGTTATCGTTATCATCATATCTTATGTTCAAAATCCTGCCACTCGAATACATCAGAAATTGAATGTATATTGAGTGACGTCATAGTCAATTATGAAACGATTAACATGTTTTTAATGATAAAAATATATATTTAGACCACCGGTCACGTTGACTGCATCGTAAAGCCTCAAAGTGCAACGGCGGCAGGAAGCTCAGACGAGCGGTCAGCTCAGTCCCACTCGTCGTCGCTGGTGGCAGCGTCGCTGCCCTCGGACTCCGAGGAGTGGATGGCGCGGCTGCGCTCTTCCAGCGCGCGCCGCAGCGCCACGGCCAGCCCCGAGGCGCAAGGCTCCGCGCCCGCCGCGCCCGCGCCCTCCCCGCGCCCGCTCTGCACCTGCATACACACAAGCAATACGTTCACTATTATTAGCTCGAAACGGAAAATAGTCAAAAGAAAAAAAAAAACAAGTTCAAAAGGTACCTAATTGAGGTTAAAAATAGTTTTCCTACTCCTGCACTTTTATCTGTCATTTATATAGTCACGAATACTAATATAAGAACATAAATAATATGTTCGCAGAATAATACAGTGAAGTCTCGTTTTTCCCATAGAGTACATAAAAGGACTAAACTACTGCCCCTAAGCATGTATAGAAATTTCTTACTAGCTCAAACATTAGAAAATTAATTAATTAATTATTACATGTTTATTATTCTCCTAGAACTTTCGAATAATTCAAAAGTTGTTTACTTGGTTTTTCATATTTTTTGTTCGACGATCCGTTTTGCGTAAAATATATTTAAAATGTTACGATTTATTTTCAGGATTGTTACGATTTGAAAAGTTCCCGACATTTGTTTTATGCTGAATACTAATATTCAGCTCATTAGCATAACGTAATTATTCCTAGTTACAATGTTTATATCATCGAAATATAATAAGTATGGAAGGGTAACCTCAAACAAAAACGATAGACGAATCAGCTCCAAACCACCCAGTTTTTGAAATGAAAAGATTTTATCTACGAGTGGTTTCGATAATCAACTTAATATTAATTCAGTAAAGGTATATATATATATATATATATATATATATATATATATATGTAAGTCATTTATGTCAGATGTTGATATAACGTTTGAGTAGACGGTAATTTCAGTAAGGTTTTATACCGTTTGAAAAACAAAAATCTGCAATTGTTTACAAGCTCTCTGATACAAGAATTCTATTTGTCATTTCGTTTTTCACGAGGGTTTCTTGAACGCGGCCAAGTATTTCAACATTTGACGTACAAAAACAACACAGTAATTGAATAATGAATTATATTTATATTCTTTTACAGTAGTGATTTGACAAACGTGCTGATTGTCCCCTTTGAATTGCGCAAATTTTTATTTTCTTGATTTAGTTTTTTTTAGATTTCAATAAAGTTTGGTGAGTTAGTAAAATTGGTTATTCTGATCATGGTAAGCCCTATTTGACGCTATGTCCTACAACTTTTCCCATTAAGTTACACAAAATGTATGGAAACTTTTGCGACGAATGAGGAACTTAATGGGAAAATTTGCAACAATGATTATCGTACCTAGTTAATTAAGTTTTTGCGAGAATAAGATACCTAATAGACCTGTGATAAACTCCTCGACGTCTGATATTCATTAAAATATTATTAACATTATTGTAAATCAATGTTGACAACGAACTGTAAAATTTGGGAACGCTGTGAGTTTTAAAAAATGTCTTCTAGTTTTTGAGATGACATAATCCGATTCATCAAAATGGATGCTGTAAATCCTGCAATATTTGCTAAGCATCCAATTTTCGTTACGCAATTCGCGACGAACTGCATCCGTCAAAGCCAGAAGGCGTTCTTCATTTATTGGAAAACTTATAAAGATCAAATTACGTATTTCTTTTATTATGTAAACTAACGATAGAAAAGGTGACATAAAATTTAATTTCCTATTCATTCGAATTAGTTGCTTGTAATTCACATTTTTCAAAGATATATTGCATAACATCGGCCATGACATTTGCTAGTATCGGTAGTACCATTGATGTTACTAAGGACACAGTAGTATCACTTGTACCATTGATGGTACAAATCAATGGTACTATAGATACAAGGGGATTTTTTAGTATGGGAATATTTAAATTTTAATAACTTACTAATGAAAATAAATATGGCTTTGTTTGGCATCTGTGTGGATCCTGCACCAATTGACACTACATCAGTAAGTCGACTGATAGACGGTTCGGCACTAAGTATTAGCTCTACCCCCGCCGGCACTCAGTCGGTGGGCCGATTTACAGTGCCAGTTAGACTTCCATACTAACTTATTATATTTCGATGGTTTATACATTGCTAGGGCAGTCGTCCATACTTCAGTTTAGCCATGTCCTTTGATTTTTATGTAACAAGCTCATTGATTAACAGACATTTCTTGTGTAAGTTGTGAATTGGCGCCGCGTGAGTGCTGCCATTATAAGACGACGAAATTTTTAAGCAGTGTAAGCTATTACTGAAATTATGTTTTTTTTTTGATTAGTAATAATAGCTGAGCACTGAGCAGCGCTTATTGCAAAATGCCTTTAAGCCAATAATGTAGACATTTTTAATTGAAGTTTACCTAATGTTTTTATTTTCTTTGTAATTTTAATTGGTTCTTGTGCACAGGACACTTTAGAAATGAGAACACATTGTGATGATTCTCGCCGGACAGCGACTTTTTTATTGATATATTTTGTCCGGCAGCATGAGCATGTCATGTTCACTCAAAGGTCTTTGCTTAAGGCGGCGTCGTTGATCGGGTCGCCACCTTCCCAAACACATGGTTGAGGGAGGCAATGGCTGAGATACACGTCATACTCGTGAACGGGTGATGTCTGTGGGGTCCGGTCTGTTCACGCTTGCAAGGACCTGATTTCCAGTTAGTTATTTTAATTATCGTTCCTGACGTAGAGACTTTGTTATGTTGTTCTCCTAGTCACTATTTTTAACCGACTTCAAAAAAGGAGGAGGTTATACGTTCCACTGTATGTATTTTTTTTTTAATTCAATGTTATTGAGCTTACATTTGTATTGATTTTATTTATGTTAGGTTTAAGATATAGATTTATTACTTTATTACCTTGTAATGGTACTTTTAAATATTATTATATTTTATGATTTGAAAAAATGACTACGTCCGACAATGACTATGAAACTGTCCGAAGCGCTAGTAGATTCACTCCATATCATGTGGCCAATATACTGAATAAAAATTTAATGTGTGATGGTTTTGAATTTTGAATTTAATCCACGCTAAGCAAACGATCAATAAATTGAAACAAAAATGAGGTTGCGAAGTAGGTTCTTAAACGTAGCGGGCCATAACCAAGGCACAATATGCAATAAACTTTCCTGCAGTGCAAAACACTCAATTTTTCTCCTCACCGCAGCAAGGAAATATCAGGAGCAAAAGAAGTATTTGTAAACGTAATGACTGTACGAAAATTATAGACAAAATAAAATGGTAGGTAGCACTTACTGCGCGTAACTCTACGCCCTGCCGGATTTCGCTCAGCAGCGTGCTGCGGCTGTCCTCGGTCGGCGCGCGCGCACCCACGTCCACGGGCTGTAATCCACAATGACCCACTCAACTTAAATTTGATGGAGTGGAATCGAGAACGAAATGCGTTCTCACTCTCGAGTCGATAATCGGACCATGTGGACAGCCACTTCAGAATGGCGTCAAACTATAGTAGTTTATGTAGGTACACAAAAATCTATATAATAAAAATTTATGAATTTAAAAAATGTTTAAATGCAGTTTCGTTTCTTTTAAAAAATAAAGGAATGTTTCCTTTCAGCACAGAATAAGTAATAGTACAAGTACAGAAGCGACTCTCTGTGACAGCAAACATGCGAATTTAAACCTATTCAGAACGCGGGAACGATAATAATACAAGTGCACGCACGGAAGTGCCCTTGGTCACATTTTTGCGATCAATAGTGGGGGCGCCCCTAACAAGGCAAAATGCACCTTAAATCTGCGCCGCGCGAGTCTGTATTCTTTCGCCCGTCATTAGCTTTACTGACTCCGCCCACCTCCCAGGGCTGGCACTTACTTGTTCTATTACTTTTCCGTGGCAGTTGTAAGAAAACAAATTGAATTTATGATAATCCGTAGTTTTATTATGTAGTTCTTACTTATATGAGGATAAAAAATAGTTCGTGCCTGGAGGGCTAGCAAAAGTTGTCCGCGACTTGTTTGTTGTTTGCTCCGATCTCCCTTTCTATCTAAGTAATAAGACGTACTTTACTAGTATTAAACTTCTAAATATATGTTAATTTAATTATTTTTTTTTTGGCATTTTGCTGTAATATGGTAAATGCCTAATTTTTAGTTTTATTGAATCCCGACTGTGCTAATAATGTTGCACACCTGTAATTGGTACTAGCTATTTAACTATTTTCTTTATACATACCTTTTGTATTTGTATTTGTTTGTACACCTATTGGTGTACCTAATTGAATAAAAAAAAAAATAAAAAAAATAACGTCACAACTATTTGCGCTACCCGTACAGGAATAGTAGTCTAGGAGCTGACGCACGTTTTCGACAAAAAATAACCATTTATTGTAAGGACTTTGAACTTTCATTTTGTAAAAGTTGCATTACAAAATTTGTTGTAAACATACTATACTATCTTCGATATAGACCTTAAAACTTTTTGTTTGTTATAAACTCAAGCACTATCGTTACCTACTCCGTTACTTAGAAAAGCTGCCATTTGTTTGCGTGTTGTGTTTACCTAATAACCAGCACATGCTGACCTTGCTTTAGCAGGCAGTTACTATTACTGGGAGATCTACTTATTTAGACTGAACGCTGTTTAAGGCAACTAGATAAACTGGTTTTTGGTCCGAATAAGTTGAAAACAACGAAACTGCGGACGGGTCGTTAATAAAATAAATAATATTATACCGCTCTTTTTAAGTCGAGGATTCAAAACTGTAGGTACTGATTGTGTCAGTAAATAAGTCCAGCTACTCGTAACTACCTATCTAGATCGAAGTTATTAATAATATTAATAATAATCTTATCTTTCGGCATCCTGAGGCAGGTTAAAAAAAGATAATTCGACATTGGAGTTATTATTTAAGCATCCGTATGCAATGCATTACTTTTTGCCTTTTCGATTAGCCATATTCGTATAAGTGCGTATTCAAACAAAAACTTTGTCAGCGCACGGCGGCGCGCGTCGAGACGAGCGCTCGCGTGACACTCAACTGATTCGCCCCTTGCAAGGGGCAGCACATTTTGAAGGCGATAGCGCGGAGTGTCACCGGCCTGCTTTCAGTAACATGAGCTAACTAAAGGATTTAAGGTAGTTCCCCTCCAGCCTGTATGAGGAATATTCCAGTTTTAAAACAAAATCATTGCTTCCTTACTAGCAATGATTTTGTTTTAAAACTGGAATATTCCTCATTTTTTGGTCCATAAACGTCGGGGAAAAGGGGGGGGTGGCGGGGAGGCCGGACATTTTAAGTAAACTTTCGTACAAAGTGCGGATAAGGCACCCGTCACCTTCTGACACGTAAATCAATACGAGAGTGACGGATGCTTTATCCACATTTGACACGCGATAAACGCAGCAATACTACGCCCGCTGACACAAGAGAAATAATAGTACATTGTGCATCAAGGGCGGTAAGAAGAGGATTGCTAACGAGAGACTATTAGAAGCCCGACGCCGAAGGTGTAGGGCTTTTAATGACTCGAGTTTGCAATCTCCTTACTGCCAATGATACGATTTTCATCACATTAGCGAGGAAATAAAAACAAATAGAAAAAAACAAAATTAAACGAACTCGATTTGCTAAGCTAAAAGAGTTTGACAACTTTTTTTTAGTCTTCCACAGATAATGCTTAGAATTGCTTTTTTGAAAACTTGACAAATACAGGCCATTCTGCCAGATTGTACAAATTTTCAAAATGAAATTTAATAAAATAATTGCGAATGTCTCTGAAATAATGGTAAAATAGAAATATAATGCAGACAAATGTGCCGTATAACTTTAATTAAACAGTAAAATTGGTTTGTAGCCAAGTTTTGAATATAGGAAATAAACCTTGGCTGATTTTACACCTCCTTGGTCTGAAATAATAAATAAATAAATAAATAAATATCAGGGGACAATGTCACACCAATTGACCTAGTCCCAAACTAAGCTCAAGGCTTGTATTATGGGTACTAGACAAAGATATAAATACTTATATAGAGAAATATGTACTTAAATATATAGAAAACTTCCATGACTCAGGAACAAATATTCGCGCTCATCACACTAATATCTGCCCTTACCGGGATTTGAACCCAGGACCGCTAGCTTCGTAGGCAGGGTCACTACCAACTAGGCCAGCGCGTCGTCGAAATGATGTACGAGTGGATTCTATATTTTAAAACTAAACTCATAACTCCCTAGGGAGTTATGAAAATCTATAACTCCCGCGGGAGCTAAGTCGGCTATAACTGCCCTAAACGCCTGCGTGTTATAAAACCCTTTCCGAGCAAGTGTGATTAAAAATATTTTTTCTTTATATCTGCTCTTTTGGTCCGACAAAAAAACTTTGAAAGCGGCACGAATATGAATGGGTTTTTTTAAATCATTAATCATAGACAAAAAATACCGATGATACATAAAACATGCAGGATATACTTAAATTATTTTATATTGGTTTTCGAGGTATTCTTCGTTACAATTAACCCACTTTTGCTTTCTTTTAAACCAGTCAATAAAACAATTACTCCAATCTGAAGTTGATGTTGACAAAATGGGGAATTTGTAATCTTCGAATGCCACTCCTGGATCTTGAAACTGATGACCAAGTAGTAATTCTTTAACTCTAGGGCTTGTAACAAATCGTTACGGCTATGACCAGAGGGGCTATTGCCTAACGCACTCTCAATCGCAATCGCTTTCATTTTGAAAATCGAAGGCATATCTGCATACAAAATGAAAAATGACTGACTGCTGAGTTTCTTGCGGCGTTTCTTCTCGGCAGTGGTCTCCTCTTGGGAAGCGCTGGTAGATTCATGACATGTAAAAGTGCCCGTGCGGCCTACTTACTGAATAAATATCTTTTATCTTTTTTATCTTTTTAAAACAATTATTCCACTTAGAAGACGATTGCGATTGCGAGTGCGTTAAACAATAGGCCAGCAGGACTATATGTAGTAAGTATGGTGTATTAAGACTGCGCCGAGCAAACGCCGAGCGTCCAGTGGCGCCCTCATTACTAAGTATTATTGTGTTTTCTAATTACCTAAGAATTTCCTTGGAAACAGACGAAATGTTTTTATAGTTCAAGTAAAACACAATTTATGGGATACGTAACAAACTTTAATAACAATTACCCTTTGAGTAGTCAGATTAACGGGAAAAGGTGGCCACTTTTTTCCGTGAAGATAATAACTCGAAGGTGAATTGTTATTGAACTATATAATATACCCTATAAGTTGAGTTTTCATTTGTATTACAAAAACATTTCGTCCAATTTGAAGAAAATACTTTAGTTTATTAGAAAACACAATAAAAGTAATTAGGGCCTATACTAGGGCATGCAGAACCGGTCCCGGTTCCAGATTTTTGATACCCGGTTCTAGAATGCATATAGAACCGGGGGAACCGGTTCCCCCGGTTCTGGGTGATAAAATTTGAACTTTTTGTAATTAAAATAAATTATAGAAAATTTAAGAGGATAAAGCACTATTATAAGGAATATAAAATGAAAAAGTTGTACCCCATCATTATCATCGTCACTTTCTACTGCATCTAAAGTTTCGCGAATAAAATTATCTTGACGCCATAAAGGAGCCAATTCGGCTAAAGGTATGTTATCCTCGTATTCCTCATCCAAGTCTTGTTGTTCAACAATTTCGTGACCGACAATATCATCATACATTGCAGTAGGTGTCTTGTAAAACACGTCTAAGAGAGCCAGCTGAATTGCATGTGCCAAGCATTTTTGATGCAACTTAAATCATTGTTTGTTTAATTCTTTACCGATTTTTATCATCATATTGCCCATTAGTACTTAGTGCATGCGGCGATGCCAGCCCGCAAGAACCTAATTACTAACACATCCTATTTTATAACGTTTTAGCAAAATAAATTCTGTGAAATTAAACCATTTTTACTTATTTTTGAGAACCGGGGAACCGGGTTTATTGCTTTTCGAACCTGTTCTACGCATACCTTAAAGGAACCGGGTATACCCGGGTATTTCAGAACCGGGTAGAACCGGGTGCATGCCCTAGCCTATACCCAGCACAAATAAGAACCTTACGAGCATAAGAAGTGACAATGAAACGACTGCTCACTTTTAACCCTTTGTTTCCGCTGCGTATGCTTTCCATTAGCGCAGCTCTGGCGTCCATGGGTACGGCAGTGTCCTGGTGCGGGACAGCGGGCGGTGCGGGCGGCGTGGGCGGAGCGGGAGGCGCGGGGGGCGCGGGGGGCTGCACCGGAGGCGGCGGCGGCGGCGGCGGCACCGACGGCGGCGCACTCACGGGCGGTGCTGTACGCAAACATTCAATAGTACATTTTTATGCAGGTGCGGAAAGTATGTCATTTTACAACCAAGGTTAGCCCGAGCTGCAAGCGAGGGACAAGACTCG
>OZ014438.1:47641027-47835293 GCA_963966035.1 Acleris laterana
TCAAAGGCTGTATTGATTTACCGTGTGGAATCTCAGCCAGTTCGGACTTGGCCGTTGATTAGTCTGTTGGAGTAAGAGGTTTGTGAAGCTAAACATTTCCATACAAAATCGGATAACGTTTCTGTCCTCTTGAACCTGGTCCGATTTCTACGATTTTTGAATATGTTGTAGATTATCATGAAGAATATAAATATACTGAATATAAGTAATTCTGTAGCTCTGCCTACCCCATTCTGGGAATGAGCGTGAGTTTATGTATGTAGGTAGGTATCATGAAAAACATGGTAAAATTGGTCTGAACGTTATCCTTCCCAAGAAATTATTTCTTAGGATGAAACAACAAAAAACAGCAACGTACAGACCTCAGTTCCTTGTAATAAATACAATATAAGTATAAATAAATCGTGGAAATCTGAATTGATTTAGGGGGGGAGAAATGTCATCGCCCAAAGCTAAATTTGTATAGAATTTTTTCGATTTTAGCAAGAGCGACAGTAAGAGTTTTATAATCGAACTTAGGTAAGTTATATGGACTCATAACTCATAACTTATCAACAACATTAAAAGATGAATTTTATTATACATTGTATGAGGAAGGAAAAAGTATAATTTTTTGAATAAAACATTTTCCGTTATAAGTATTCCACAGTTAAAACCGGTTGGTCCGTCCAGGAGTATCATAATACCTGTATAAAAATATATAATCATATTATATTATAAAATAAGATAAGGGTAATAGGTAATAAGATGCCATAAAGCCCCCCTTATGTGTTCTTGAAGAATTTATTAAACTTGGCGCAGATTTGGTGGAGGAAATACGCGATCCTGATGTTAACTATTTAACATAGGTTGGGATGCTGTAGTTGCCCCTTTCGTACTCTATTGGCCGCCAAACCCTTGCAGAGTGTATTTAAACACCGGAGATCCGGAGATCCTTGACAGCGATTCCTACGAGACTGCCTAATATTTTTTTTATACTTAGAACACCTAAATAAACCGTTTACCTTTTTAGTATTATAATATAATGCATCTGTTAAATCTCTGAGCTGACGCAGTGATGAGGCGGCGCGCGCCAAGCGACAGACGCCGCGGTCGGACCGCGGCGGGCGCACTAAAGCTTTTCCTTCGTGTCAGCTGTCGACGGCTCGCCGACTACACCCGTCAAGTCCATTACCGCTGAGACATTTCATTTATTCATTTGAGTGTAATTTACACACAGTTAACATTTTGTTTATAGATTTACACTATCTTTGGCGAAATCGTCTCAACGGGAGACCATTAGTTGGACCCTAATTATTATCTGTTAAATTAGGTTTAAAGGTTAGAAATTTAAACAGCGTCGTTCTAAAAATGCTGTTAAGTATAGAAAAAATAAATACTAAAAATTGTACTCTTAAAATAACCTCTATTCTACGGGGTAAACCATATTGGTTTTGACTGTTGACGTGTTATCGTATGATTTTTAATTTGGGACTGCGCCGAGCTTACGCCGGATATACAGTGGCGCCCTCATTACTATTATTGTGTTTTCTAATAAACTAAAGTATTTTATAGAAATTGGTCGGTAGTTTTTTGTACTACAAATGAAAACACAATTTATAGCGTATATCACATAGTTTAATAACAATTCACCTTCGAGTTATCAACTTAACGGAAAAAAGTGGCTACCTTTTCCCGTTAAGCTGACTACTCAAAGGGTAATTGTTATTAAAGTTTGTTACGTAAGTATCCCATAAATTGTGTTTTTACTTGCGCTATTAGAACGTATCGTCTGATTGCATTTTGTATAAGTAATACCTCGGTACTAGATTTCAGCACACGCTAGGTACTTTTAGTCCGTTTATAGGATTTGTTAGATTACCCTTATTGACAAGTACCTACAGCCCATCTCAGGGCTCAAGCAATCTCCATACCCAATTTAATTCAGTTGACCAATTTAGCCGAGAAGTATATAACAATAGCAAACCCACATACAGACAAACTTACTTACGCATTTATAATTTTAGTATAGATTAGTAACGATACGTTTAGTAACGACATGTTACACTTTGACAGCTCAGCAGCTCAAACAAGCAGGTTTTGCTGCTTAAAAACAGTGAGCAAAATTCAATTTTGCTGCGAGCGAGAGGCAAAGTAGCTTTTTAATTATTTTTTTTAAATGCCGTGATCAGTGCTGGGGCTACTCACAACATTCGAAAAAATTGAACTTCACTTTGTTCTGTCACTTTCACTTCGATAGGAAAAAAGCGAGACATAGAAACAACTTGATTCGAAGTTCGATTTTCAAATTCCACACATATTAGGCCCAAAAAGAAACGCACGTTCGGATGCACACATAACCAACCATAGCCATAGACAAGGCCTAGTTAGGTTTTTTTTAAAGCCACAGACTACATAAAGCTGTATAAAGTTGTGTTTGCACTACGGCATTATCAAGTTGAGTGACAGGTTTTATCTGTCTCATGTTTATTTTTTCCACTTTTTATTTTATTAGTATTTTGCAAAAATGCTTGTGATTGATGCATAACGTATGCGGAGTGAAATTTGGACAAAGTTCAATATTGTTTTTAATAAAAAATACACCATTCTTTTTTAAAATAATTATGTTTTTATAATAATTTATGTATCAGGGTGAATATTCGGGCGTTCCAACCGCCGTCATTATTCTCTTTAATACATTGACGAAAATAACGATAGCTACCAGCAACTTTTGATGTCAAAATCAGCGGACCCGGGGGTAGTATCCATTCCATTCAAAATAACAAGAAAGTTATTGAGTTTATATTGAATAATATGCAAAAACAATAATGACGGCGGTTGAAACGCCAAATATTCACCCATCAATGCTTATGTAAAAAATAGTTTACTCCCATGCGAGATGCTTTACGGCAGTTCTGTGGTACTTTGTCCATCGCTGTCGAAAACACAGATGTCGGCATTTTATTCAACTCCAATTTTATTTTCCGAATCAAACTCTGTACATTTTTGGGACGAAAATTATTGCAGTATACTCGCCTCTTTAAATTTGCCCAAAAATCTTCAATAGGGCGAAGTTGCGGAACATTAGGTGGATTTGATGTCTTCGGTACATATGGGATGTTTAACACGTTCACTGACAGTACGTCGAGAGACGGAAACTGAGACCCTCGTGAAATGGCACTGCGGCTGTGGCCGGTGTTTTTAATTACACCAAAAAACCGGGCAAGAGCATGTCGGACCATGCTCAGTATAGGGTTCCGAAGCCGTAACGACAAACACAAAAAACTATCTCAAAAATCAACATGTATGAACCAATTTTCTATTTAAAGTTATTTGGCGCTGTCTTAGATGATTTTTAGTAGGTATAAACCCGTTAGTCGCCTGTATCTCAGGAACTAATTAAGTCTACTTATAGTGCCCGGCCGTTATGAAGTCAATCCTGACACATTGCACAACTATGAAGTTCCTGATTATTGTCCATGTGAACCTCAGGAGAAAAATGTTAGACTTGCTTGTTGCGTGTGACAGAATAGTGTGGCAACAATACCACACAATATGTATATCGATTCGCGTTAAAAAGTTCGTATAGCAAAAATATTGTCTATGATATTATGCATTAATAAAAAATATTTTATTTATAATAAAATTAATTCTAGGTAATATTCTATTTCATTAATAACACCAATATTATAAAGAGGTAGGATTTGAATAAATGCGTACCTATGTTGCTTTATTAGTAACCTCTATAAACATAACTTTACAATTTCACCACTTAAGTACTATTAGACATGTTTTCTAGCGATAAAATGGCTCAATGTAAATTTTTCCATTAAGGGGTTGTTTACACCCCTTAAAAATAATAGGCGGAGTTCAGATCATTTTCACTTTTGAAGTTAAGGGTAAGATGAGCCTAATTCCAAAATTTCATGCAAATCGGTTCACAGTAAAAAAATTCGGAGGTAAGACCGTATTTTTCGCTTCAATGACTGCACTAATGTAGGTAGTTAGGTATCTAAACTGCTTCAAACCGACTTTAAATTACAATAAAAGTTAAATCTTTTATAATAGTAACTAATAGAAATTAAAAAAAAAACAAGGTCCAGTAAATAGAATTTTAAGTTTTCCAAACGATACTCAACTCAAATCAATAATCTAATCGAAAATTTGTAAACTTTCAGATCGCAAATCGCAAACTTGTAGGTAACATTCCGGGGCACGTCCGAACTGCATCTAGGCGCTCGCGCTTAAAATGAGCGCGGCTGTCGCTCGATTTGTTGCTTGGACAGTTCGACTCCCCCCGCGCGTCCTGCACGCCCCGTTAACAAATTTTTCTATCAAAGTTATCATAGGCGATTTTGATAGGTATAAACACTTTAGTCGCCTGTATCTCAGGAACTAATCATGTCTACTTAGCCGGGGTACGTATTATAATGTATAAAATCAAAATATATACGTTTACAATGTATACGTTCAAAATATATAAAATCAAAAAATATAATGGTCAAAAGAAATAACAATCAAAATTCATATAGTACGTTTTTCATAATGGTCGAAATACATACACTCAAAATGGCTAACTTCACAATATATATGTTCGGAATATATACAATCAGAATATATAATAGTTGAAAGAAATAACAATTGAAATCCTTAAAAACGTTTTCTATAATGGTCAAAATACATAAAAACAAAATGCCTATGTTCACAATTTATATTTTCGAGAGAGTGGGTAGTAGACATGCACGAGAGTCAATAAGTGGGTACGAGTAGATACATTATTTGGTCGGTCGTATGAGTCTGTACTGCAGTGTGATTGCTGGTGCAGTGTGCTTTGTAATTGTTGAGTAATAATGTCGGAAGATAGTATTGAGTTATTTAGAACACAAAAAGGTGGGCTAAAATTGCAACGAAATGGTTTTGCTTACGTAAAAAATAGACAATGCGATTATAAAGTTTATTGGAATTGTGAATTTTACAACAATAGTACCTATAAATGTCGTGCTCGTTTGACAACTTTAACGGAAGGTGAATTATTATGGGTGTCATCAAGTAGTGGTGAACATAATCACGAACCCAACCCAGCTAGATCGAGCGTAGCTAACAATATTTATGATTTGAAGTCAAATATAATACACCAGCGGACGGCAAAAACTTGTCAAATCCTTCAGGAACACATTGCCTCTACTTCTATTGATATTGCGAGCAATTTACCTTCCAAAGACGCATTGAGGCAAGTTGTGAGCCGAGAAAAAAAGAAGTTACTTAACATATATACAGAGCCTACTACATTTGATTTCGAGCTTCAAGAAGATGCCACATTAATCGAAGGGGGTGATAGCATTGTTATCAAGGACAAAATTTTCGGATCTACCAAAAGAGTGATGTAGTTAAGTACAAAAATGTTAATGACCTTTCTTGGACAAGCTTTGTACTGGGTCATGGACGGAACATTCAAGATCGTACCTACTCTATTCCAGCAACTATACACAATCCATGGCCCTGTGCTTAACAGTATTAAAACGTTTCCACTGTTATTTGTTTTATGTACACATAAAGATAAAGCTTCCTATGATGTGATGTTTGAATTGATCATTGAATATTGCTTTGAAAATAACATACGTATAGGTAAGTCCCACATTTGTCATAATGGATTTTGAAAAAGCTGCAAGTTTAAGCTTGAGACAAAATTTTGAGTCAGTGACTGTAAAAGGATGTTTTTTTCATTTACGCCAAATTGTATACCGCAAAATTAAAAGAGATGGATTGGGTAACAAATATAACAATGACCAAAAACTCAATATTGATATAAAAGGATTTTAGCGTTGTGCTACATTCATCCTCAGAATATACCAGCGTATTTTAATGAATTGATTCAGACATTGACCGACGATGACGCCCTAAAAATTGCTGAATGGTTTGGAAAACATTATGTAATTGGTAATAATAATCAACCACCACAATACAATCCAAGTTTTTGGTGCAGCTGTAATATCCCGAATATCCCACGCACACATAATAGTGCCGAATCATTCCATCATCATATCAACCAAATTTGTGCTAAGCGACTCGTTGGATTTTATCATTTAGTAGCAGAACTGATAAAAGAGGTAAAAGTAAATGATGTATTCATTAAAAAAATTGAAAACGGAGAACCTGAAGCAAAGAAAAGAAAGCAGACTAACGAAATCAATTTAAAAAAAATTTATAATATTTTGAAAAATATTACTGATTACACATATATCCGGTTTCTACGACCTATAGCTTCAAACCTATAATACTTATTCCAAGAAAAAAGAAATTGAATTGAAATTGAATTGAATTGATTTCAATTGTTGCACTCGCCGGCCGCTGCCACGGCACGCTCGCTCCGCTCGCTCGGCTCGTGCTTGTTTTGGTCGCAGTTGAACCTAACACGCTCCTCCTCGCTTCGCTCGTCGTCACACCTACATTTTAATTTTCGTTGCCTAGTACCTTGAATTTTAGACTGAACTCTGATTAATTCAATGCAACAGTTTAGGTGCGACGACGAGCGAAGCGAGGAGGAGTGTGTTAGGTTCAACTGCGACCAAAAAGCACGAGCCGAGCGAGCGAAGCGAGCTTGCCGCGGCGCAGCGGCCGGCGAGTGCCACAATTGAAATTGTATTAAATCCTATGCATTTTTCAATTCGATCATTTAATTATTATCAATTATTGTTATGATTATTTATAGTTTGTACCTACGCAGTAAAACAAACGTTATTTAGTTTATAGTCGATTATTTAATTATTAACAATAAAGATAAGATAAAAAAAGATAAAATAATTTATTCAGTAAGTAGGCCGCACGGGCACTTTTACACGTCAAGAATCTACCAATACCAATTGTTATTAAGTTGTTTATTTTTAGTTTGTACGCAGTACAATAAGAGTTTTGTAATTGTTACCAACTACAGTGTTGTAGATTATTGTTAATAAAGTAATTTTTATATTTTTCCTGCATTTTTCATTTTATGGCTTTAAAGTTTAACCGCCTTATTCATACTCGTAAACCCACAAGTTAAATATGCTTCAAGTATGCTTTGGCCTTATTTGTCATTATGACATTTTGAATGAAAGGAACAAAGCATACTATAACTAAAATATAATTAACAAAAAGTTTTTAAAGTTGTAGGTAATTCTGTAGCTCTGCCTACCCCACCCACTCTGGGATTACAGGCGTGAAGGTGTGTAGGTATGAAAAAGGGGGTAAAAGTTTACTAAAATTATTAAAACCACGAAGCAACGACAAGAGTTAGGTTCAATTGTGTCCGGAATTGAATTCCATGAACTTTAGGGTATTTACATTAGCTGGCTCTTATTTACAGTATCGATTATGTATTTCAACTATTATGGATTTTGAACGTATACATTGTAAACATATGCATTGTAAACATATGCATTGTAAACGTATGCATTTTGTCAAATATTACTATGAACCATTATGCATTTTTACTGTTATATATTTTGACCATTATGGATTTCAAGCTTATGCGTTTGGAACTTATGCCAAATAACTTTATATATTTTGATACATTATACTATATGAAATTCGGCATATCAACTTTATGGATTTCAACCAATATGTATTTTAAATTTATACATTATAATACGTACCCACTTAGCCGTGATAGTTTTCCTTTAAAATTCGTTATAAGTATGCGCTTTCGTTGAAGATTTTTTTAGATTTTTAGTATTTGTAGTTTTGGCTGTAGGGGGGGGGGACACTTGACTCTAACAAAAAATAGCGCTTTAAAGCTTAATATTTCATAAACGGATCCCTGAATCGAAAAATTGTTCTCATAAACCCGCAATATTTTTGAAAGACCTATCCAACGACACCCCACACTATGGGGCAGACAAGAAAAAAAAAAAGCATCCCCACGTTACGTGTAGGGGAGGTGCATTAAAAAAAATATTTTTCAAAATGTTATTTTACCACTTTGTTGGCGTGACTAATATGTATATTCATGCCAAATTACAGCTTTCTAGTACTATGAGTCTCTGAGCTGGACTGCGGACGGACGGACGGACATGGCGAAACTATAAGGGTTCCTAGTTTGACTACGGAACCCTAAAAACGGAACTCCGTCCACGGCCGGCCTTTTCCCATAGCATTTATAGGAAGCACGGACTCTGTACCGTTTTAGGTTTTAACATAAGCCGCTAGTGTCACAACAAAAAAGCTCTAGGGCAACCTCAACCTCATGCACTACCCTAAAAGGGGAACGACACGTGTTATGGCAGGGGCAGACTCGTGGTCACACCAGATTGTCACACCACTGCTATTCGCTTTGGTCGAAAATTCGACAGAAATCATTCTTATTCCGCAAAAGTAGGTAGGTTAGGTTCGTTAGGTATCTTTAGATGCCCGAAGGGCAAATCGCTCAGAAATAGGAGCCCTGCCTCAGGCAGGGCTCCGTCGAATAAAAGTGGTGTGACGACCTGGTGTGACCACGAGTCTGCACCCGTTATGGCACATCACGGCTGTGGACGAGCTGCCACAATAGGTAAGATTTTTTTGTACGACATTACATACATATTTATTCCGTCATAAAGTGGCACAATGTTTGAAACAACGTTAAATGTGACAGTTCGTCCATGGCCGTAGAAAATTTTGTATGGAATTTATTTGTGCCGTATCACGCAATTTCGAGGTTGATGCTGTGTCCGTGAACGTGTTAACTCCGCCATTTTGCTAAGGGTTTTTTTGGAATAATGGCTTGAGGCTAAGTCTGGCCAAAACACAAAATTTTCTCCTCTATGACTCGTATTTATGAAATCCCGCACTAATGGCAAACAACGCTCTATGTAGCGATCGGCATTCACAGCTAAACCTGACTCAAAGAATACGGGCTTAGACATTCCGCGTCGACTTATGGCAAGCCATAGCAAAACCTTTTTAGGAAATTTTGTATGCTCAACATATTTCACGTTCTCATCGGTTGGACCATTGGTATTCTCAAAATAGTAATTGCCTTGCCACTCGTTTCCATCTAACGTGAAATATGACTCGTCATCCATAACGCAAGTGACATTGCTTTTAGCGTAAAATATTTCTTTGACCAATTTACGCAGCCGTACTTTCTGAGTGATTTCTTGGTTTTCAGAGACGGTGGGCTTAACTTTTCTACACCGCTTATCGATGCCCATGTCTTTAAGATATTTTTTAACAGTTTTGCCGTCACACTTAAATTTTCTTCCTAGCTCTCTATAAGATTTCGCGACACGGCCGGCCGTACTTTTCTTTAATCGAGCTCTCTCAGAAAACTTGCTCAAGCTGGAATAGTTTCCAGAACCAGGCTTTCTAGCAGTGGTTTTCTTCAAGGCAAAAGACGCCAAAATATTGTAAATGGTGCTCCGACTCTCACCCATTTGCACAAAATGTTCCACCACCTTTGATTTCGGCCATAGGAGATGTGTACCTACTGTAGAAATTACATACTGTTTGACGACGACGTTCTTGTTGATTTACCATAATAGATAGATAGATCTTTGTTTAGTGGCATATGTCATTTGTGTTGCCACTATGATTTCGCCAATGTCAGGTTTAAGGAAGGCACACGTTTTAACGAAGAACAATTTTGAATAGGGCAATAAAATAAGTACAAAGAATGTTTCGGTTTCATATATTTACAACAAATACTTACATGTAACTATAACTTAATTCTATATTTATGAATGAAACTAACTAAATGTTTAATGAGAGGACTATTTACAAGAGTTAATAAATTTTTCATATTTATAGGACGTGGAAATTCCAAAGGGATTAAGTCGTAAAGAGAGCATGGGAACTTAGGGCACGAAAAGAAAATATGATCAGGAGAACCTTCGTCCAAACCGCACTCACAAAGAGAGCTATCCTTTATCCTGATCTTAGCTAAGTGGACTGGGGTACAAGCATGACCAAAGCGAAGGCGACAAAGGGTGGTGGTCACAAATCTATCAGCATGACGATAGCGGAAAAACCAAGGCTTAATTGGAATATTTGGTTGGATAGAAGCATAATGACGACCTTTTTGAATACTGGAAGAGGTCCAGATGTCATTCCAGGACTTTGCTAGCGTGGGCTTAGCCAAGGAAACTAAGTCAAAAGAATAATTTTTGTATTGTACGAGAGTGCCAGACTGAGTAGCCTCCTTCGCACACGAGTCAGCCATTTCGTTACGATTTACCATAATTACAAAATCAAACACCCAATCTTTATGAAACTTACGAAACTGATTGACAGATATATTGACTTTACATTGACAGACACATATTTTTTATTTAGATTTTTGTTTTTTATATTTTATATATACAAACTTAGTCCAAATTTCGATCGTGTCGTTATTTAGTCGTGTATGTATTCACCAAATGGTCACAACGGAAGACCTGCGTTGGCCCTACCAGCTTCACGCTGTGTTGTTCTCGCTGCTGAGGTGAAAAGTTGTATGTCTCACACGAGACCAAAGTTTTTTACGTTTCGTATCTTTGAATCCCTCGCTACGCTCAGGATTCTAACCTAGAATCACTCGCTACGCTCGTGATTCAATAATAGAATCCTTCGCTTACTCGGGATTCAAAATCATCACTCGCAACAAAAACCAACTTTGCTCTCTTGTTGAACAAATAACTATTCTTACGCTAACTTCTCCTACGATCTAGAATACGATGGACCTTGATTTCTCATTTTCGGAGTTTGAGTGCGTGCTAACTGGCCTTCGGGATTCTGCCCCAGGTGAAGATGGCATTCCTTACTCTTTTATTAAAAAAATATCATCTGAGGCTAAAAAAGTTTTTTTGTCTTTTAAACCATTTTTTTTCAACTGGAATAAGTAATTCCAGAATCTTGGAAAAGGCAACTTGTTTTGCCCTTACTAAAGCCTGGAAAGAATTGTTCTGATCCCTCTAGTTATAGGCCTATAGCTCTGTCCTCAGTTCTCTGCAAGCTGCTAGAACATTTAATTAAAAACAGGTTGGAATGGTTGATGGAAAGCAAAGGTATCTTGGCTTCATCCCAATATGGTTTTCGTAAGGGTAAAGGCACTTTAGATAGTCTTGGCATTTTATGTACCGATATAAGTCTGGCTTTTTAAAAAAATGAGTCTTTGGGTAGTGTTTTTCTGGGTATTTCTGCTGCATTTATGACAGTGTCCTTCTCCCTACCCTTGTGCAGAAAATGATCAACCTGGGTATTCCTGCGAAAATGGTTAACTTTATAGGTAATCTTTTTATGGACAGGTCATTCGTAATTCGGTTACAAGGCTACTCAATCCCTCCCAGACACCTTATCAAAGGTTTACCCCAAGGTTCTGTCCTTAGTCCCATTCTTTATAGCATGTATACCATAGATTCGCAGGAATCAGTTGATTCTTTCTGCATTATACTACAGTACGCTGATGACATTGCTTTATAATGTCCGATCCACTTCTGTGTCGGTCGTTTGTTCGCGTCTAAATACCACTTTGGATTATTTATCCCTCTGGCTGGATAATCACGGGCTGTATTTGTCTGCTGCCAAAAGTAGTGTAGTGGTGTTCTGTAGGAAGAGGTCTACCCCTGCAGTAGATATAAAGATAGCTGGCCAGACTATCCCGGTTTCTGATAAAGTCAAGTTTTTAGGTGTGTTACTTTACTCCAAATTAACTGGCGTAGCTCATTTGTCTTACGTAGCTGACAAATGTGAAAAGGGTGTCAATGTTCTACGCGCTCACGCTGGTGTTTGGTGGGGGCCTCATCCTTACCCATTGAAACTTGTTTATAATGCTTTTGTTCGTAGTCATTTCGACTACGCGTCATTTCTACTGGAACCCTGCAATGTATATAAACAACTTAAAAAACTTATTAACTCTTGTAAATAGTCCTCTCATTAAACATTTAGTTACCTAGTTTCATTCATACATGTAAGTATTTGTTGTAAATGTATGAAACCAAAACATTCTTCGTACCTATTTTATTGCCCTATTCAAAATTGTTCTCTGTTAAAACGTATGCCTTCCTTAAGCCTGACATTGGCGAAATCATAGTGGCAACACAAATGACATATGGTTATCTATCTAGAAAGCAGGGAAATTTAAATGACGTTAATGACACGTAGTCAACAACTGTTGACTGGTTTACAGCCACCAACCTTTGATTATTTACTCTCTAGATAGAGTGTGGCCCTGTAATCACTACGACTGAAACAGGCCAGTTTTTGTATGCTTGTGTGCGTGACTCCTTTGTCTGACACTCGCAAAACGTCATTCTATTTATCTCTGTGGGCATACATAGGGATGCCAGCTAAAGACATATTTACTAATTTATTATTATCAATTTCCACTATTCTCGACTTACACTCGACAGTTTTCTATTATTAATTTAATGTATACTCGTACATATCCTAACGTAACTTCTATACTTAGACACTCACATCACTAGGGACTAGGGGGAATTTCGTATTTCAAAACTGGCAACACCAACAATAATGCCAAGATGGAAACGTATTAATTAAATTAGACATATTAAACTGATGGATTTTTGAAATAAATACTATGAATTCTGAATTACTTACCGGTGGTAGGTGACTTTGCTGTTTGATTTCATACGTCCTTTGTAATTTCGACAAAGTTTAATTACACAACTCGTCATTTTAGTGCCTTTTTAGCAAAATAAATTTTGACACGTAACACGACTGTATCCCTTGACAACACATTTGATACTAAGGAGCGGAAAGCTACTTATAGGCTAACGGTTAGCTGATAAATTTTTCGACGCATTCATGTCATTGAAGTTCTATCTAAAAGTAAATAATCAAAGCCAACAACTTACTTTAAAATGCGAAGAAACTAATTTAAGTAAAATATTTTGGGAAGTGATACTTTGGTAAATGATTTTTGACCAAACATTAGTAAACCGGGTGGATGCGCTTTACTGCGTACGCTGCAAAACTAAGTTTACCCGCAAGGGTGGAGATATGCGCATTCCATTGCAGTTTCGTATCCAAAGTAATACCTAAAAATACTGTATTATCTTCGAATCCCATCGTCTCATCCTTTAGTCTTATACTAGTCCCTTCACTTCTTTCACATTTGATAGAGAACGGTTTACTAATGTTTGGTCAAAAATCATTTACCAAAGTATCACTTCCCAAAATATTTTACTTAAATTTTCATTTCCCAAAAAATCATAAGGCAAAAAAACTTTTAGCAAATTAACAGTTACCAATTATTTTTTTGGCATATTATTGTTTAACAAATAATTACTTGGTCATGTTTCATTTTACCAAATTTCATGTAGCCAAATGTATCGTTTCGCATAACATACTTTTCTGGCATTCTGTTTATAGGTATCCTGTGATGCATTGGATAAAATTTAGGGTATGATTTTTACGGTAGCAGTTCGTTTCTGTAGGGGTCGCAGTTCTAACTTAACCTAACCTACTTACACTGTGGTATACCACAATTTAGAAATTGAGTGTGCGAGGTAACAATTTGAACTAACATTTTTTTTAATATATGATTTGGCAAAGGAAAAAATTAGCTTAATAAACGTTTGTCCTAATAAAACTTGACAAAATAAAATGATGCCAAATGATAATTTGACGAAATAAATAAAATGCGAAATGTAAATGTGCTAAACATTCGTTTGGGAAATGAAACTACTGCGATAGGTAAGTTTTTTGGGAAATGAAATTTGGCGAAAAATATTTTGCCCAAACAGCAGTACACCCATTCGCCCACTTACAGACGTCGAGACAGCGAGACTGGGGTATTATAGTTATTTTAACAGGTTTATGATTATGAGTTACTTATGGGATTTTGTTGTGGGGAAAAGCGGCTGATATTCATGCCATCTTTGTATTACAAAAGCGGGTTATACTTTTATGTATCAGCTGGGTTCACGGGTCTTACTCAGAGATACATTTAATGAATGAATACGGACACCGTTCGAAACTGAGCACATCCCTCAGCCACGCATCCCTCGGCACGGTAGAATAACACCTTGGATTGGGTGTTTTTCACCCTCTTCAACAGCTAACAATAGCCCGAAATTTATTCGTGAGATTGTTAGCCGTTGCCCAGGGTGAAATTAGTCTGCAGCCTCCACTCCAGAGGAAAAGACTCCATCTGAGGTGGGGGCTACTGACTAAAGGAAGCAAGGAGAGGAAGGAGATGAAGGAATACTGGGACTGGATAGAGGTGGGAAGAGTCGGGAGTGGGTCAAATTGGGATCATAGACGGGAAATCGGGTAAGGGATCCCCTGGAAGGTGGGAGTGCCGTTCCAGGTTGGTGTCCTCCATCTTAGCTACTAACAGTCCGGGGTAGATGGTAAAAGTGCGGCGCCCGTTCCGACTGTTAGTATTTCCAGGGTGCACGACGAGGTCAGAGAGGAGCGTGCCTGTAGCCCAGCACCGCACACCAGGGCGTGTACACCCCCCCCCCCCTCCACCCCACGATTTACCCTATACTGGCCAACAAAAAAGTATCATACTTTCAATTCAATTTTCATTAAAAGTGTGATAGTTATGCGGGCCATTGTACTTAGATTTAAAACCGTTAAGACAATTCTCTGTTTTTTATTCAATAAACATTCAATCTATTATTTTATATTCGGGAGCATGGCCACCCTACATACTCAATTTCAGTACTCGTCTGATCAATCGATTTTATTGATCGGTTTTAACATAAAAACGTTGGGTGACCATAATTTAAGTAATAAGTAGGGAAACAATATTACTTATTTCAATAAAATGCTTTTTAATTGTTTCATAAACCAATATACAAATATAATCTCAATCATTTACTGAGTTGGGAAAATTCATCTTAGACTAATGAATTATCAATGACATTTCAACTTCAATTTTTATTGTGTAATCTATAACTTATTTTGAATATTATCTAAAGTACCTACTATAATGCAGCTAACGGTAGCATAATTTTTGTAAGTATTTTAACATGTAATATTTTATAGTAGTATAAATAACTGAGTACGAGTATGAGTACGTTAGGATGACGACCCGCAATCACCCTGTATATTACGATTAAAAAAGATCTCATTCAGTTTTAGTTCACAGTTTAAGATATGTCACAAAGGCACAGAGAGCAAGTTGCGGGCAGAAAGCTATGCATGATGCGATATTCGGGTTGATGGCCTTGAGGGCGACATCCGATGGTGTCCCGATGCGGATTGTGATGGATGGTGATCCCCACGTTGACTTACCCTGAGTGTATTATAATATAATATTATAATTGTACCATATTACAGGTGATTTATCACTCAGCAACACATGTATAGGTACCAACACAGGCCGAGCAATCCAAATGGGTCAGTAAGGGGAAATCTAAAGCTGTAAGAGATAGGGTGAGGGGGTAAAATACGTTCTTTGTACGGTTCGTACAACGTTTTAAATGATAATTCTGATGTTCTGAAGATAATTTTATTTGTATTAAAATAAGTTAATAATAGCGAGTACACGCAACGGCTGATATTGGTGAACTGTCGTGCATCGACCTACATAAACGTAAGTCGGCGTAAGTTGATGTCATGCGGAATGTACGATGTTGGATCGTACATGTTCCAGGAAAGGGAAAGGAACATGGAGGGGTGGATAGGACTGCTTACGGCGCCAGTGATGTGATGAGGGAAGAATTCTTAAATATTGTACATGTCATCTTAAAGCAATTAAATTCATTCTTACATAGTTTTATTTTACTACACACTGAAACTGAAGTGTTTTTCAAATGTTGGCGAGGTCGCCTTATTAACCTTGAATAAGGCGGACTAGTGAATTCGACGTCACTCTCGTCGGATAGGGTGATATTCGTCGTGACGGGGACCCGTCTGGTAGATTGGATATGCTCCCTCAGTGCGTGCGGCTGCATCGCGCGCGCTGGGCTCGCCGCCGCAAGTCGGGCTGGCGCGGGAGGCGCGGCAGGCGCGGGATGCGCGACGCTGGGTACCTCTGGCACTCTGGTCCTGTTAAGGGCTCCCATTTGGCACGCGCGTAGTCGTCGCCATGCCAGCGCTATGCCCATGCAACATATGATGCCTGTTACTGTGGCAATTAGTCCATATTTCGTGACATCGTGAGATGATGTTCTGTCCCTTTGGATGACCTCTGCGCCATTCTTCTTCACATCTCTTGTATTTGTTTTCCTATTTCGTTTAATTGTTGATGAAAGTACGTATGATTGTCGTACGTTATTGGTTCAACTATACTCGTCTCGTTGATGATAGGTATGAGTAAATCTATGACGTGATTTATTGGAGGTAGGTATTTCGATCTTTAATACATCTGCTTTTACGTCCATTGTATTGCTTTATTTGCCGCGAGAGTATATTGTAAACTCATAATTCCGTTTCCAGTCAGCTGTACTGATGTCACATGACTCCTACATATGATACGAACTGTGCATTGTTTACAACTTGCATATAGGTGCGAATTCATATCGTTTAATTCGGCCCACGTGGTTTTGCAGGGTTCCGTGTTGATTACGCACTGCTTTGTGATGTCATTCATGTCATGACGCATATTTTTTGATCTGATGTCATGTAGTACACCGGCGTCTGCAATAGGCACAGCTGGGTAGCGTCGTCGTATCGGTCACAACGCAGTAAGTCTGCTTGAGTCATGGTGAAATATGAATCTTTCTGGAGGTTCATAGCTATGTACCTAATCTGATACGGGTATTATATTTATCATACTGTTGTTTACGCTGTGGCGAGTAGGGATAAGTCGATATATCTCGTAGGGATCTCTGGCTACTAATGGTATTTTGATTTCTATAATGAAGTATTGCCTTGTCATCCTCGCCTTAACTTTCATCATATTATATAGTTTGGGTAAATCTGTTACTATGTTGTCGATTGGTAATGACAGATCTTTTGCTAGTTGGCCGGAGATGACGTTCAGTTCGTCCGTTAACTGCTCTGGACTGATAAGATGAATATTAAATGTTCCGTAGTGTAAATCAACCATTGTATCTAGAAGGTAGTCTTGCATTTTTCTTAAATTTCCCAAGATTGTGTTTGCAATGATCGCTGATAATGCAAAAGTATTGCTATTAGCTGTACTATGCATATCCGGCTTTAGTTGATTAGTCATCCTTTCTATTTCCTGGATATGTCCGTTAATGTATTTATGTTGTTGCTCCATGGTGTTCTCAACTCGTTGTAAAAGGTTATTTTGTGCTTCCACAATTGATATCTGATTTTGCCATAGTACTGCCAAATGCTTCTGATTAGATCGAATTGACTCGATCTCTTTCTGATATTGATCTGAAAACTGATCGTCTAGTACACCAAAAAGTGTATGTGCTAGGTTGCCGACCCCATTTATAAGGCCACGACGCGCACGTGGGAGCGCGTGGTTGATCTGCTGACCAAGCAACATGTGATTGTAATGGTCGAGTTCTTTTTAACTGTGACGTAATTGTAACATGATTGATTACATCGCACAGCATGGGCTTGTCCATGACGTTGCAATGATTTCCAAAGTTATTTATACATTTAGTGAGTACTTCAACACCCGTCCAGTAAGGGTTCATGTCGTAATAAACTACCAGCTTCCATTCATCCCGGACAAGATGCATGTCTGAGATTTTATCAAAATAAATGCTCTGATTTCTGCTTAGTTGCGCTATGTTATAAGCGCCTTGTGTTGGTAATATGAGCATCATTGTAATTAATGTAATAAACAGTGATTTGCAGCTTGACATTACGTTGTTTTTCTTTTGTGAATTCTCATTAGGGCTCCCTGGACCTTGATGATTATCTTCTTTAATTTCTTCGGTCACAGATAGTGGTGATAATTTTATGATTGGCCTCTGTACTATGCCGTTTTTCGACTTTACACTTACGACTCGCACATCGCCGAGCGGCCATCTTCCTGCTGGCAAGTTAGCATCGTGTATGAGGACGATGTCACCTACTTTCTGATTTTGTTGTTGATGTTGCCATTTACTACGTTCTGATAATTTAGATAAATATTCCGTTTGCCAACGTTTCCAGACATCGTGGAATATTTTTTGAGTTAGCTGCCATCGTGTTCTAGCGTCCCTTTCTGTTTCGACAATACTGAGCGTGGGACCACTCGCTAGGAAGTGTGAAGGTGTTAAGAAGTTTGTATCTTCCGGGTCTTCTGATATAGGGCCAAGTGGTCTTAAGTTCAGGCCAGCTTCTAACTGTGCGAGTAGCGTTGTAAATTCCTCGAAGGTTAGTTTTTGTTCTCCAAGGACTCTACGTAAATGATGCTTTAGACTCTTCACAGCCGCTTCCCATACTCCACCTGCGTTCGGCCACGATGGTGCATTAAAATGAAATTCGATGTTCATTTCAGTTGATTGGGCGTAGAATTCGTCGTCCAATGTCCCTTGTAGGTTAATGATCTCTTCCCTTAGGATTCGATTGGCTCCGACAAAGTTGGTGCCGTTATCGCAATAGACATGCCGGGGCGCACCTCGACGAGCAGCCATCTGAGACAAGCTCCAAATGGACCGCCTTCGTTACCATGCAGATAAAAACGGCAACATAAGCTTTATTGGCCTTGTTAGCCTTGATGTCGACGTACCCAGCGAAGTCTACGCCGGTGTTGTAAAAAGGACGGGTCGGGTTACTACGAGCTGCTGGTAGGTCCCCCATTATTTGGGTTTGTTTTACTGGATCGGCTCGTCTGCAGGTGACGCACTTGCGAAGTCGTTTCTTGACCGCTCTATTCCCCCTATTATCCAATAGTGCTGCCGGAGTCGAGCCAGAGTCATTCTCGCTCCTCCATGGAATGTGTCACTATGATCTTCATGGGGAATGATAAAGGGATGCTTCATTGTTGCGTTGATTTGGGCGTGCTTGATACAACCACCGACTCTTAAAAAACCGTTTTGATCTATGAAGGGTGTTAAGCTAATAATTTTGCTCTTAGTATCAATCTTTTTCTGATTTTTCATATTATATATGTCATGAGCAAATTCCTTTTGTTGATTATAGTGTATTATCCTTTGTCGTGCTTCTAATAATTCGTTGCATGATAAAAATGTTTGTTTAGGTCGGTTACGTGACACCACTCTAAGTACTCTTGCTAGTACTCGGGTTGCACGAGTGAACTTGCTCTGTTTGTTTACAATGTCGCTTATGACGTCATCGTGACTAAAGTCGTGACATTTATTTGAATGCTTTTCTTAAGCTCTTGATCAGTTTTGTATACTGGATGATTTTTATCATCTAGTGATGTGTAGTTTTTTAACCACTTAGGTCCATTCCACCACAATGGATGATCTTTCAACTGAGTTGCTGTGATTCCACGACTAGCGCAATCGGCTGGGTTTTCGTTGGACCGTACGTAACGCCAACAATCTGAAGGTATGATAGATTTTACTTGCTCAACTCGATTTGCTACAAAGGGTTTCCATCGCCCAGGGTCACCTTGAAGCCAACCCAATGCTGCTGTAGAGTCGGTCCAGGCAAAGATCTTGATGGATTGATCTGATAGGCTCTTGATAAACTTTTCCGTCAGTTTTGAAAGAAGATGACAGGCCATTAACTCTAAACGGGGTAAAGTGATGTTCTTTTTCAGAGGTACAAGTCTTGCTTTTACAGCTTCAATTGTTACTGATGATTGTGCTTTACCGTCAGGGCTTGGCTTGTTGATCTTGCAATAGATCACGCAGGCGTAGGCCTTTGTAGATGCGTCGCAGTAGCCGTGAAGTTCAATATTACTGCTTTCTTGAGTTCCAATCCATCGTTTTATTCTGATGTAATTGATCGTTTCCAACTCGGCTCGAATGTTCTGCCATTCACTGATAAACTCTTCTGGCAAGTTGCTATCCCATTGCACGTCGTTCAGCCATAGTTTTTGGAATAGTAACTTTAGTTTAGTGGTTACTGGGGCTAGCCAACCAAGCGGGTCAAATATTTTGGATATTTCTGATAACAAAGCCCTTTTGGTTAATGATTTTGATGATGGACAGAGTTTGACTTGAAATGAAAACAAGTCGTCCACAGGGTTCCATCGTAGTCCAAGCGCCTTTGTTGATTCTGGATACTTGAAGTCAAATGCTTGCTGATTTAATGTTGTCTCTACACCTTCCGGTAGTTCAGGTTTATTAGATGCCCACTTGCGAAGGTTGAACCCACCTGATTTCAGTAACTTGATTAAATCGGACTGAAGTTGCTTTGCTGATGCTATGCTGTGACTCCCAGTGAGAAGATCTCCATATAGAAGTCGTCTTCTAAAGCTTTCTTAGCTGCCGATGAGTAGTTTTGACCCTCATCATTAGCTAGCTGCTTCAAGGTCATCATCGCGAGAAACGGTGCTGCCTTTGTGCCATAAGTAACAGTTGCTAGGTTAAATTCACGTATGAACTGTTTTGTGTTGTCTCTCCAAACGATCCTTTGGAGTTTCTGATCTTCTGGGTGCACCAAAATCTGCCGAAAGATTTTTTCAATGTCGGCTGTCAATGCTATTTCATATTGCCTCCATTTGAGAATAAGCGACATAAGGTCTTTTTGCAAATTTGGCCCTCTGTACATAAGATCGTTAAGACTGTGACCCGTTGACGTAGGCGATGACGCGTTGAATAAAACTCGTAACGCTGTAGTACTTGAGTCAGCGGGTAGTACGCAATGGTGAGGCAGATAATAGGCTGGTGTCTGATTGCCGTTACTAACTGCCTCGTACATGTGACCCAAATTAATAAACTCATGTATAAATTCCTTGTAGCCTTCTGATACATTCTGATTCTTGCTAAATTTCTTCTCCAATTGAAGAAACTGTGCTACGGCCTTTTGTTTAGAATTTCCCAGTTTTTCTTGAGTATCAGGTTTCATAGGTAGTCTCACTGGGATCCCCTTCATTCGCATATTTTTTTTTAGATTATTATTGTTTCGCATAATTCATTTGGCATAATTTGTATTGGCATAATAGTACTGTCGCATAGCAATACTTTGGCCTACTACTTTTTTGGCATAATTAAGCTATTAGAATAATTTCAGTTGGACTAATTTCTATTAGACTAATACACATTATGCATATTATTGTTTGGGCTATTAATTATTTGTTATAGATGTCATTAACCATAATTTTAGTTCCCTAAATGAATAGTATAGTACCGTAGACCACATACATGCGTTGCGGCAGGTTATACAGAAGACCGAAGAGTATAACCTCCCCCTTTGCCTTGCATTTGTGGACTACGAGAAAGCCTTCGATTCGATCGAGACCTGGGCTGTGCTGCAGTCTCTCCAGCGGTGCCAAGTTGACTACCGATATATCTAAGTGTTGAAGTGTCTGTACGGAAACGCTACTATGTCCGTCCGACTACAGGACCAGAGCACGAAGCCTATTCCTCTGCAGCGGGGAGTCAGACAAGGAGATGTGATATCTCCGAAGCTGTTCACTGGAAAGGACGAGGCATCAACATAAATGGCGAGTACATCACTCACCTTCGATTCGCTGACGATATCGTAGTCATCGCTGAGACCATGGAGGACCTCAGTGCAATGCTCGCTGATCTCAGTAGGGTTTCCGACCGAGTTGGCTTGAGGATGAACATGGACAAGACGAAAGTCATGTCCAATGTTCGTGTTGCGCCAACTCCCGTGGTAGTCGGAAGCTCTACGCTCGAAGTTGTTGACGACTATATATACCTGGGACAAACGGTCCAGTTAGGTAGGTCCAACTTTGAGAAAGAGGTCACTCGTCGAATCCGACTCGGCTGAGCAGCGTTCGGGAACTTACGGATCTGAGACGTGGGCGCTAACAATTGGCCTCATAAGGAAGCTCAAAGTCACTCAGAGGGCTATGGAGAGGGCTATGCTCGGGGATTCTCTGCGTGATAGAATCAGAAATGATGATATCGGCAGTAGAACTAAGGTAACCGACATAGCCCGAAGAATAGCTAAACTTAAGTGGCAGTGGGCGGGGCACATTGCTCGCAGGACTGATGGCCGATGGGGTCAGAAGGTTCTTGAGTGGCGTCCGCGGACCGGGAGACGAGCTATAGGTAGGCCTCCAACAAGACCTTGTAAAGATCGCGGGAACGCAGTGGATGCCAAAAGCACAAGACCGGTCTGAGTGGAGAGCCTTGGGGGAGGCCTATGTCCAGCAGTGGACGGCTTTCGGCTGACATGATGATGATGATGAATTAATGAACCTACAAAATGAACAACAAAATATGAGGTTACGTTAGATCACGTTAGGTACATTAGGTTAGGTTAGGTTAGGTTAGTATGATATCCAGGCGCGAAGCGCCCAAGCAACGCAAAAATAAACCTCCGTCGACCTCGCCTTACTTCCTAAATGTATATTAAGTAACACAAAACTTGCCATTTGTCCATGACTATTTTTTAGGACAAATATTGTTATGCGCTTTGTAATGATGCTAATTTATTATTATGACTTTTCGTATTTATGCTATTTGACGTTAGTCTTCATGACGAATATGCTTTCTGTATTTTATGCTTTTAAATTTTATGCGTAAAAAATTATGCGAAAAGATGAGTATGCCCATCGCTAATTCGGTTAATAGCAATTATGCGTACCAATAATATTACAAATAATTTTATGCCATCCAATAGGGAACCAGTCTCACTACATATCGACCATCTGATTGTCTAAGTATATGTGTGCTCCTTGTCGTGTTCTAGACAGTTATGATCTGCCGTCGACATGTTCAGTGGGTTATCGGCGATGTCCTCTATTTCCCAAAATCTCTGAATTTCTTCGACACTGTTCAGGATGACGTTACATTGATATGTCTTAACGCTGCCGCATAGCAACCACCCTAAGTGTGTCTGTTGGGCCATTGGTTGTGAGTCATCTTCACCCTTGATGATCCCGCCCATCATGATCAGAGCGTATATTTCTGCACCTAGCAATATATCTACTGCATGGCTGACATTAAAATGTGGATCTGCTAAACTGATATTTTCAATATAATATGACCAATTAGGTTTCCTGAATGTTTGATTGGGGAGATTGCTGATGAGGTTGTTCATGATCACCACATTTGTGTTGAATGTATAATCTGTACTGATGGCTGATACTGATATGTTCATGGCTCCCTTGCAGTTATTTTCTTGCGTGCCGAGGCCAAAAACTACTCCTTTACAATGACGCCGGGGTAATCCAAGCTTTTGTGCCGCATTCTCGGTTATAAGGGAAATTTGTGAGCCCTGGTCAATCAAGGCCCTCGTGATGTGATAGGAGCCATCTGCTGCGAGCACCTTGATCTGTGCTGCGGCAAGTAGGATCTCGGATGAGTGGTTTTGAGTCACGTGAACGTGGTCCTTACTCTGCCTTTGAGTAGTTGTTATTGCATCATGTAGCAAAGTGTTATGTGGTTCTGTACACTTGCGCCACGTTCTCGTAGAAATAAATTGGTCTCCTTTATGATCGTAAAGGCAATTGGTACAAAGTCGTAAATCGTTTGTCACCTTCAATTTTGCTTCATTTGGCAGTTTGATGAACTCATTGCAAAAGAAAATCGAATGATTATTTTTGCAATACAGGCACTTGTATGCCGACAATACATGATATGATTTCGCAACATTTTTGCTGTTATAGATATTGCTATTGTAGGTTTCGTTTCTGGGATATTTGTTAAAGTTGGTGTTATTTTGTTGCTGAGGTGATTTTTTCATGCCAAATGAGGGCGCAAAGTGACTACTTGTTTTGTGCATATTGCTGTCCTGCTTTCGCCGGGATGCCTCGAGTGACGTAAACTTGCTTTCCAGGTACTCGTAAAAATCTGATAACGATGGCAGATCTCGGGGAGATTTCAATGACTCAATGTAATCTTTGTGTGTTTCAGCATCCAATTTTTGCGACCGAATGTGAATAAACAGGGGATCCCAGGTATCAATTTTGACTCCCAGGGTCTTGACGGCGTTTAAGCACTCTTTAGTACTGTAATGGATTTTCTTGATAAGCTATGATGTCTGCTGTTGCATTACTGGTAAGGTCATAAGTATGTTGATATGTGAGCTAAAGATCAATTTAGTGTTATTATATCTGTGATTGAGAATCTCCCAACACACTTGGTAATTCTCTGAGCTGATATTCAAATGCTGAATTAGTTTTATGCTTCGCCTTTTACCTTGCTCTTTAAAAACTGCATCTTCTGTGCGTTTGATATGGAGCGATTGGTATGAATAGTTTCGCTAAATAGATCTTTGAATGATACCCATTTATGATAATCACCATTGAACGCAGGTATGTCCATAGTTGGTGTAGTCTTAGTTTTGTAGGATGCTGCCCACATTTTTTCATTAAGTGCCTTTGATATCATTATATTCTTTCTCATATCTTGTGAATATACGTTCATACTCTGGGTCTTCTTCGTAGAGTTCACTATCGATGTCCCAATGCAAACCGTCGATCGCATTCCTACGAGAATCCACGAGTTTCAAAACGTCTTCATATTCCCACTTCTCTGATAGCGAGCCAAAGTCAATATTGGTAATACTTAGTTCGAGCGAAAGCTTTAAAATTGCTCTTTTGTTTACGGCGTTATTCTTCTAACTTGCTTGAAGTACCCGTGTGTTTTGAACTGTTTTCCTTCGCACTAGTTCCGTCGGCCTGTGGTGTGGCGTTTGGGGCCTGATTTGCGGGGGCTGCTGGGCTCCGCTGCGCAGGCGCCAAGGAACTTAAACCCGTATCAGTGTCAGTTTCCGAGGTGGATGGCACAATGGATGGCTTTTCTATTTCCTTTGATCTAGGAAATCCTTGTAAACTTTTAATTAATTCCAACGGAGGTGGTGATGGTTTTTCATTTGATCATGGAGCCTCCGCGTGAAGTAAGTATCGTTGCAAATAAGATGATAATGTTTTACAAAAACTTTTGGTTGTTTCGTAATAATCCTGCTGAAAGTACCTACATATATATCTACATATATGCCTTCTCAATTCCACCAGTGAGACCCGCTTGTGGGAGGCTGGGGAACCGATTTACTACCACACTAAGGTCCCACACAAACACAAAGCTAGAATGATGCTGCTTTTTCCTGATAGCTGATGCTGTTTAATCCTGATAGCTAATGCTGCTAGTTACTGATATACTAATGAATGTAGCTCCGTAAGGTAACTGAACACTTCCACGTCGCACTGATAAGTGTTTCCCACGTCGAACTCTCGATGAAATTATCCCGAACAACAAACACACGTGAGATCCGGTTCGAAGGACCATAAAGATGTACGGTTCGTACAACGTTTTAAATGATAATTCTGATGTTCTGAAGATAACTTTATTTGTATTAAAATAAGTTAATATTTAATAGCGAGTACACGCAACGGCTGATATTGGTGAACTGTCGTGCATCGACCTACATAAACGTAAGTTGATGATGATGCGGAATGTACGATGTTGGATCGTACATTCTTAGAAACCGAGAGTACATAACTAATGGTGCTATTATGTAATATCAGAACCAATGGACTCTTTTAGGTACTGGTTACATTTTTAGGGTTCTGCAGTCAAACTAGGAACTAAAATGGAACAGGAAATAAATTGTTGAAAAAATATTTTTTTCTCCTGTCCTCATAGTGTGGAGTTTCGTTGGATAGGTCTTTCATAAAAGATTGCGGGTTTGTTTAAAAAAAAGGGATCGATTAAGGGATCCATTCACTAAATATTAAGTTTTGAACCGCTAATTTTTGCTAGAATCAAGTGTCCAAACCCCCCCCCTGCAGTCAAAGCTACAAATAAATACTATAATCTGAAAAATATGTTCAATTAAAGCGCATATAATTTTAAATAAAATCTATCACGACTAAGTAGACTTAACGGGTGACTGCTATAGTAATTGGCCACTTAAGCTGAAAAGTATCTTCAAACCTCGATATAAAAAAACTTAATAATGATACGTACACGTCTGTGATTTCAATTAAAGACAAATTTAATGAGGTTATAGGAAATAAAACAGATTATAAATCAGATCACATATATATTTGAAAAAATAAAAAATAAAGTCTAACCTCTCTAAAATTAGTAATTGGCCATCAATTTACAGTAATTAGCCCCCTAAGACACAGTAATTAGCCACACAATTTAAACTAAAAATTACATGAAATAAAATAATAAGTTGACATAGCCCAGATCTAATATTATCTAGCTGCCATAATTATTATTTAAAAAAAATATCCAAGGAGGTCAAACAATCAGAAACATAAAAGTATATTAAGGTCTATGGCTAATAACTAAAGTCACTCTGGCTAATTACAGTGAGTAATTGGCCGCCTTACTTTTTAGCTATTGGCCACCCCCGGCTAATAACTGATCCACTATACATATTTATAACTGTAGATTTTTTCTACAGATTTTATTACACCATTGTAGTTTTGAAACTGCTTTGAAAACACATTTAAGGGAAAATGAGTTATGGCCGGCCATGGCTAATAACTAAATCCCACAGCCACTCAGATTCAGTTATTAGCCGTTGAAATATTTTGAGGTTATTGTTGCTTTGTGATCTTTAAAATAACAAAGAATTAATATTTACTTAATCCGGCAACAAAATAGTACAACACACAAGCATTAGCTACGTAACTTTCATGAAAAATTAAGTTCTTCTAAAACTCTTACCTTAACTTTTTCTTAACGAACGACCTACATTTGTCAACACTTTTAGTAACTGAGATTCTACCGCGTTAGAACGTCGTCTAGACAAAATCATATGAACTAAAACGAAAGCTGGAGAAAGACAGGTTTTTTTTTGGTCCCATTCATTCGAGTTCATGCTTCTATTGCCTTGTTTCTTTTTAATTTCGTAATAGTGGCCAATTACTATGGAGGGGCCAATAACTATAGCAGTCACCCTAGTTCCTTAACCTATTAGTTATACATTTTGTTTATTGAGATAGTTTTTTGTGTGTGCATGGTCCGACATGCTCGTGCCCGGTTTTTTTATTTAGATAATATACAGAGCAAAGCTCTGCGTCACGCATCCTTTTAAATCTCCAGATACCATTTTGAAACTTGATAAGTCAGCGAAATAAATATTCAATGTGCACGCAAAATTATCAAGTGACTCCGACTTACCTAGCGCAGTAAGTAGTTTTTGTCGTACCTATGTATTTATTTTTAACTATAAAGAAGTACACACTAATATCAAATTGTGTGTATATACCATTATTAATAATAATAATAATAATAATAATAATAATCGTTTAATTCAGAATTAGATTCCATAAATAGGTTAATTACAAAAGTTCATTATTCTATGTTAGTAGGCAATTACATTAAAATTAAATACAATAAATCAAAAATACATTACATTCAATAAAATTACAGTCATGTCATGATAAAATTAAATAACAACAGTAGCAGTAAATAAATTATTAAAATTACAACAAAACATAATCAAAGTTAGAATTAAAAACATTATCAATATTGGAATGAAAATTAAAAATTAATATTACTACCACTACTGTATCATTTCATTTTATTTTATTTAATAACACCAGTTCCCGTTCTGACCAGGTGCCATAATAAGGGACTGTCCAAGCGGTTTGCAAGCACTTTCAGGATGGTATTCCGGCTGCCGCGAACACGATGGAGAAGGGAGACGCACTTCTTACGCATTACAGCGTAGAAGTCGTCCATGCGCGCCGCCGCAAACATGCCAGACTCGCTGCAGTGGCGCGGCAGCCCCAATAACATCCCGAAAGCGTTGTTATACTGAACACGCAGGGAGCTATAGGTTCGTTTCGTGTACTGACACCACAAGTACACTATAATAACTATACTAAAGTCCCATACAAACTTTTCACCTCAGTTTCGTCAACATTATGATTTAAGATATTTACGATATAGAAGCAATACGGGCCAGTACCTAACTACGAGTACAAATTGGAATAGAAGCGCGGGCCTCTTTTTGTAGCTTACTGCCACGAAGCCTGCGTAAACCTTTAATTGAAGCCAGAAATTATGACCTAATTCATAAATATCTTATTTTGAACCTATTTTTTAGGAACGATGAAAATTTAACATTAATAAAAACCGGCCAGGTGCGAGTTGTAGTCGCGAGGTTCCGTACGTACGTTTTTGTTTTTGATAGAGTTCTTATTATAGGTTATCCTGTAATCTACTAGCAATGAATTATATTTCGTTTTTTTAAATTTTGCCTCATTTATTGGGGGGGTGGCTGGTAAATTTTCGACTTCTTTCATTAATAAAATCAAAACTACATTTAAGTACAATAATAACAAAAACATATTTGAGATCCTCATGACGAGCCCTTTCATTTAATAGATACGAGTATGTGTATGACACAGTAGGATTGCAAAACTTTTTTTTTATTTCCTAAGTTGACCCCCAAAAATGGTCCTTATTTAAAAACATGCAACTTATGAATCTAAAACGGGACTTAATCGCATAAAAACTTTAAGTATACGTCAACGTTTCATTCAAGGAGCATATCGCGGGTGTCGAGAACCGCCAGGTAAACAAGCCTGCTGCAGCGGAGCACTTGTCGGGGTCAGGACCAAACCATCATCGGATTGAACTTCACAATCCCGAAATACTCTCTATTGGTAGAATAGTACGTATAGCGGTGGAAATCAGGAAATACAAAGATTTCAAGTCCCCTATTTTAATCATAACGGTCCAATTCCAAAAAGTCTCATCTTTTTACTTGCCTTAATTACAAAATAAACCTATCGTCCAAAGTAAGCGTTTCTAATTTAAGCAGTTTTGGCTGCGCGTATTCATGAGTTAGCCAGTAAGTCTGTATCTTTTATATTAGTATACGTACAGTCAAGGAAATTGATTCGTAGACCATTTCGGACTATGTCAAAGTGACACTGTAAATAAAATCATTAGAAGTCACTTACGTTTTGATTGATTGCGTCACTTTGACATAGTCCAAAATGGTCTAGGAATCAATTTCCTCGACTGTACGTATAAATAACAGAGAGAGCGCTGAACTGTCTCCATATAAACATCAAAAAAACATCAAAAACACATTATACTTCCTAAATAATTATCTGCATTGCCCGTCCTTTCTTATTATGAAACCGCGATTAGTTTGAGATCGGAATAGCTGTCAATTCATATGCACTTTGACGTAAGTATATGGTAAAACTGTCACCTCTAATCCCTTTCCAATCGCGGCTAGATAATACAAGGTACGCGTAGGTACGTATTTGCCACTTGCTTAATATATTGGCCCGTAAAACGAAGTAGGTATCACGCTTTAAATGAAAATTTTATTGAATGTGAGATACTTAATTTTGCGGGCCAGTGTAAAATTATGACAAGTAATGTTTTAAGGCCGAGGGACGTCCCTCGGCAGCTTATGGCCAGTTTCTATATTCAAACCGCGGACAGATAGGCTTACTTCGGATTAAAATTTGACACATTTTGTATGGGCAAATGTCAAAATTTAATCCGAAGTAGGCCTTATCTATCCGCGGTTTGAATATTGGGTTCGGCCGTTAGTCATCGCAGCGTCGGATGGTAGGGAGTAGGTGCGCCGGCAACAGTAATCCGTACCTATTCCAGTTTTGCGCTGAGTATGTACAAACACGCTTTTAGTTAGACGAGCACAAGGCGGGCACTTCTCAGCGTTGTTGACAAACAATTATCCTGACTCGCCAATCTACCGGCGCCATCAATATCACCACTATGTATACATATTTGTTGATACTGGCCTACTATAAATAGGTAGGTAAGGAAAGTATGCGTTAACGCGAATCCAATTGAGATGGTATTGACAATCCAGATCGTTAACATAATGTCTCCTTCATCCCTTCCAGAAAAGGATAGGTGCACGCCAGTGTGTCGTGTTTAATAAATTGTATAAGCAGCGCTAAGTGGCGCGGACGCGTGCGATGCGGACTCACACGTGCCGGTGCACGCAGCCGACACCCGCTTAGTGCTCTCAGCAGAAGCCGGGAGAGCCACACACGGCGGCCGCGGCGGGCGCCGCCTGCTCCTCGGGGCCCTCGTGGTATGGATGCGCCCAGTGCCGTCGCGCCGCCTCCGCGCTCGCCCGCGTGCCCCGCCGCGCGCGCTTATTTTCATTTCAATTTGAAACCGTTAGATTTTTTAGCTGTTTCTCAGCTAATAAATTTTGCTCGATCTTGCGGCGTATTATACGATCGGTGTTTGGTTGACATGCGGATACGGTTACTTAGTAAGTATTACTTTGTTTATATTTAATTGCTTAGATGCTTTAGTTAGGTTTGAAAGCATCTCGTGGTCGTTAACATCGTTCAACCGAGCAGTTATACCCATTACACGATAAAACGTATGCGGCTTAACTCTCCGTCACTGAAATAACCACCTATTTAGCAATGTGACATAGGTACCTAAAGTAAAGAGATTGAATCAAACACTTGTATGTATAATTATTATACCACGCTATCCCTGCTCCCCTCCTACCCGTATATAAGCTTCAGGTCATCATCTCGTTAGGACTAGGAGGCAAATACGATCAGATTCTTTGCAACTACGTCGCTTTGTGCTTAGGTCGCAATATGAGCAGATCGCTTTACGACTATATCTCAAAATGACCCTTACAACTCATCTCGCACTCTTTTAGCCTCCCCAACTTTCGACGAAGCCATTTACCTATAACATTATAAATTATAAACTACTTAGCGTAACGTAGCGTGGGACGCCCTCTGGCCAGATGGCGGGATGACTTGCGTAAGAGGCCCGGCAGCTACTGGATGCATAAAGCATTAGACCGGGCTCTGTGGCGTTCCTTGGGAGAGGCCTATGTCCAGCAGTGGACTGCAACGGGCTGATGATGCAATTATAAACTAAATCGTTATAAAAATACTTCAGATATTTTATTTGAAATAAATATGGCATTGTTGATCATTCAGTTTTGTCTTTTGCAACATGTATGTATTTGCTACGCAGCTGCTCATGTTTGATGTTTTCCTCTTAATGGCTGCTATCGATAATTCCCTTCAGGCCACTATCTCTAAATTTTTAAATATGCATTTTGACAAAATGCCTTGGAGTCAAGCGGTTCTCCCAGTACGTTCCGCCACGGTGCCATCAATGATTTGATCCGTCGCTCGCTTGCCACCGCCTCTGTACCTGCTGTCTTGGAACCAGCCGGTGTGATCAGAGCCGATGGTAAGCGCCCCGACGGAGCCACTTTGGTGCCGTGGAGGCTTGGTAGGGCTCTGGTGTGGATCGCAACTTGTGTCGATACTTCAGTTTATCTCACATACAAGCAACCCAACATCAGGCCGCGCAGTAGCCAACCAGGCCCAGACCCTCAAGCGTCGCAAATTTTCATCATTAATCAATGATTAAGAAGTGGAGACTCTGGGATCTTGGTCTACTGACAAGAAAGGTTTTATAAAGACCCTGTCTGCCAAACTTATCGACGCCTCAGGGGATCCCAGAGCTGGCGCTTACCTCTCCCAAAAGATAGATTTAACTATCCGAGAGGTAACGCAGCCACCATTATGGGTACAATTCCGCGAACGGATTTATTGGAGGAGGTATTCTTTTTGTAGTTGTAGTTGTGTACACAAGTATATTTAATAATTCTAGTTAGAATAGATTTATAGGTTACATTAGTTCTCAATTATTCTAATTATTATTTTCTATATCAATTGTATAGTGTATATTATAAGGATAAGACTACCGGTAGAATAACTAGCATAGAGGCATTTATATCTTAGACTTAAGGGGTTGCAATGTATTTGCATTCTTAGGATTGCAGTTTTAAGAATGAAAAAGTCCTGTGAGCTCGTTTTCCTTCTCTATGCAAAAAAGCTATCATAATAACGTTGACAATGCGATAGAAGCAGTGAAGTAAAGCCAATGTAGAAAAAGATGCTCTGCAACCAACAACCTTTCTCCTGCGACGTAGAATTGCTACGACGTGGCTACGAGCTGCGCTACGAAACCGCAGCGGTTCACTTGGCTTCCGAACATATTTAATACATCGAGATAAAGAGAAATGAAAATTAGAATGTGTCTGGGGCACAGATCGCAGGACCGCCAGGAGGCCTGGTCGTGTCCTTCACGACATGCAAAAAGTGATATTGTATGACTAATACTCAAATAAAGAAATAACTCTACGTATAGACAATAGGATTCTATTACATTTGCAAAGTTCGTGGGTGATTTGATCATTCAAAATTGTTTAGCGACGCGTTTGTAAGTTTAACCCTTTTCCAGGCCATGCTAAAGTAAGGATACAAGCAAGAAATGGGATAGAGCCACGAATTCGGAAGTTCCTGAAGGATACCTACTGAGCCATGAAGTCGTATTTCAGGAAAGTTCAATTAAATTTGAGTCATAAAATGTAGGTAGTTAAATTCAATTTTGAGCGACAGGAATTACTGTATTTATGAGTTATGACACACATACTACAACACTCCCGTCACTACACGTTAGCCTGGTGGGTAGTGACCCTGCCTGCGCAGCTGGCGGGCCCGGCTTCAAGTACCGGTAACGACAGATCATTTATGAGATGAGCGGGAGTATTTATTCCGGTTACTTACCTATCACAACTTCGAAAAATATTTGACCGAATTTTGGTTCGACAAATACTTTTCGTCAATTATGGTTTGGGTTTTTTTACTTTTGGCCGAATGATCATTTCGAATAGTTTTATTTATTCATTACTTGTTTTGGTTTTTTAACGATTTGACAAATTATCTATACCTTCATTACTGGTTTCGGCGTATCAACAGTTGTCCAATGTAATGCTTTGTCTATTTGTCTTTTTCCTATTTCTGATTTTACCTTAGTATCCTTTGCCCAATATTACGGCTCGGTTTATTCATAGTTTACCTATTTTTGCATTGTCTGGATAAATTACAAGCAAGTTTTTCGGGGCAGAAAAAAAATAACCTCGAAAGGCAAGGCGGGAGCAAAGCTCCCGCCTTGGCCTTCTAACCTAACCTATCTGAGTCGGTTCTGCCCTGACTCGTCTTGCTCGTTGCATTTTGTAGATATAGTTGAAACTAATTACAAGCAAGATTTTTTGGCCGAAATGAATATTTGACGTAACGTAGCGAAATCTATATGTAACATTGATGAAGTGAAAAATGGGTTAAGAAACAAAATACAAAACGATCCACAGGCTAGTTGTAGCATTGGTGTAATGAAAAATGGGCTTTGAAATAAAATACGTAACAATACATAGGGCACGTGACTACAAGGAGAAAAGTTGCTTGGACTAACGAACCATTTACTTAAAGTCAAATCGTCAGTGCGCCTGCAATACCGCGTAACTAACAAATTAAATAAGTTGCAAAGTACACCTTAGCACCTAAGTCAGTAAGGTACATTTTGCAACTACATGATTTTTTTACTTACGCGGTATTGCAAGAGCACCGACGAAATGGTGAAATAAAAAATTGACGAATCGTGCCATCGGAGAAACGATAAAAAACGAAACGTTTTCGGTCAAATGAAATTCGGTCAAAAAATTTTCGCGTTTGTGATAGGTTACCATTTATTCCTGACTCTTGGATTTCTGCGTGTTTGAGTATGCATGTCTTTATGTAAGTCCTACCTAAGTATATCGTTGTCTAGTACCCACAGTACAAGCCACATGTCTAAATTGTTAAAGAGGATGATATAGCGCAATTCGGACCGCATTTAGAGGTCAAATGAATGTAATTTCTTAATTTTATAATAATTAATGTTTTTTCAGTACCAAAATAAATAAATGAGGTACAATAATATAAAATTACAAGCTGTACCGAATTTCTCATGCGCAGTCCCTTTTTACTCTGCAGGAAAAACTCACCCGTATCCTTGTCCTTGTTAACATTGATCGGTTCGATTCGACTGAGCCCGCGTCGATCACAACGCGCGCGCCGCGAAACGAACTTAAAGGGATTAAGGTAAAAGCTCCTATTATGGACAGTGCTCCAGTTATGAACAATTCCATAAATATAAGTCTCTGAGATTGATAATGCTTTTAGTGCTACAGTTAGATTATAGTAAATTATTCGGGATTACTACTATTAGAATAAAAAAATTAATTGATATGTTTTCATTTAAAAAAATGATAATGTTCATCACTGGAGCCTTGTCCATAATAGGTGCTTTTACCTCACGCCTTTAACGCACGACTAACCACCAAAATAAGGCTATCAAGTAAAATGCCTCCAATCAAAATAACTTATCATTACTGTGACCATCATGATGCAGAAGAACTTTGTAGTAAACTTTCTTAGCATCAGAAAGATGATTGTTCTAAATTTAAATAAAAATATTTTTCCTATAGTAATAATAATAATAATAAGCCTTTATTTCCATGACTTTTACAAATAAAATGAACATGCAGTTAAATTTAAGTGGTGTGAACTTTCAAGACATGGCCCCACTTTGGGTATAGGCCTCCTCCAACTGTCTCCATTTTTTCCTGTCTTCCGCCGTTTTTATCCAGTCTCGTCCGGCTATTCGTTGGATCTCGTCGTTCCAACGATCATTGGGTCTTCCTTTGGATCTCTTTCCACTTGGACCTTCCCATTCCGTAATACGTTTTGTCCATCGTCCATCTGTAATTCGGGCTATGTGCCCTGCCCATTTCCATTTAAGGCGTTGTGCATGTTGGCCTGCGTCTATTAATTTGGTTTTATTTCTGATAGTTTTGCTATTTTGTTTATCTATAAGTTTAATGCCTAGGATACTTCGTTCCATAGCACGTTGGCATGAACGTATTTTATTTTTGGTTTTCTTGCTGAAAATCCAGGTTTGTGAACCGTATGACAGGCAAGGCAGCAAGCAAGAATCTATGATCTTTGTCTTCAGTTTTAGTGGAAGTTTCGCTTTTAAAATTTCTTTGAAACTCCAATATTTTTTCCAGGTTATGTTGACTCGGCGCTCTATTTCATCTTTAGATATAAATAACTATCGACCTATCAGTCTGCTGCCAACGCTCTATAAACTATTTGCAATGTGCCTAGAAAAACGAATAGCGCTAAGTATAGAGAAGAGCCAACCAGTGGAACAAGCCGGCTTCCGTCAGGGGTATTCTACCATCGACCATATTCACACATTAGACCAAATAGTGGAAAAATATCAGGAATTTAACCAACCTCTCTACCTCGCTTTCATCGACTACGCAAAAGCATTCGATTCAATTTCCCACGATAGCATATGGCAAGCGTTAGAGTATCAAGGAGTTTCAAATATATATATATAAACATAATCAAGGACATATATGAAAAAAGTACAAGCAGAGTCAAACTGGATAGAATCGGACCCAAAATATACATTCGAAGAGGAGTGAAACAAGGGGATCCGCTGTCCCCAAAAATATTCATAGCTGTGCTACAAAACATAATGAAAGAACTAGAATGGAGCAAAAAAGGTATAAAAATAGATACCGAGTTTCTGAGCAACCTCCGATTTGCAGACGACATCGTCCTCTTTGCAAATACATCAAACCAGTTGCAAACAATGATGGAAGAACTAAACAAGGTTAGCAGAAATATTGGATTGCAATTAAACACCGCAAAAACAAAAGTTGCTACAAATAGTGCCCAAAACCCTATAACGGTAAACAAAGAACATATTGAATATGTAAACAGCTATATTTACCTCGGAAAGCAAATCTCATTCAAGAAATCAAGACATTTTTCCTATACTTACTCGTAAATTTATAAATAAAGTAAAACGCTCTGTTCGATTCTTATTTAAAATACATTGATAAAATAATTCGTTCAAAAACATTAACTAGCTTTTACAATAGTCTTGTTTAGATCCATTTGAGCTTTTGGACTAAGTAAGAGTATACCGGGACGACAGGGGTGGCCCCGCGACTGCTGGCGCGACTCTACCTGCATACTCATATTATTAGGTTTGTGTGTAGGTATACAAAATCTTAAAAACCAATCATTTAAACGGTTCAATCCATTTTATTTTTATTTTTATGCTGACAAAAATAAAAATAATGTGTACAGACCTATATTATGTAATATGTATGCAAAATTATCTGAGAAATCATTTTCGTCTATTAATTTTTCGTAGTTAATCAGTACAACGTGTGTAGTTTAAAATTAGAACTTTAATTGAATGATCAAGGTATTAAAAAATAAAACACTCAAATTCACAATACTTTTTCCAAATATAAAAAGTCAATATTTCGAAAACATATTATACTTACAAAACCTACCGTGCATGTACCGTGCATGTACCTACCGTGTATGAAGCAGAGAGGAAAATCATTTCATCTGAAAATAAAGTACTAGCAACCTGAAAACTTATTACCTAATGAACATGTAAAAGGTTGTATGAATGAACAAGACTCAAATTTTGTCGGCTTAACTGATAACACATCTACTGCTCTGTTAAATAGTGATGCACCAAAGATCTTTGGTGATTACTTTAAGTTGATATGAAGAGGGCGCTCCTGAGCGACAATAAACATGGGCTCCGTGTTATTTACATAAAATAAAAATGATTTCGTGAAGTTCCTGTGAAAAAAACTACATTCTCAGATAGAATAATAAGTGACTAAGTGAATAAACTTGAAGTGTATAAAATTTTACGAGAATATAAAGCAGAAAAGTGTAAAAGAAACTAAGACGTTACATGGCTGTTAACTCAACTAAAACAGTGTTATGCGAAAATTTCACGGGAAACAAATACATGAACATCAAACACAACGCACCGGGAATATAAGCTAAGACTGTAAAGGTAACATTAGCGAAAATATTACATTATAACCTATAACTATTATGAAAAATTGTTTGTCACCTTAACCTCCCGTAAATTGTCAAAAATTCTAATTTGGGAACAACGCCATCTACCGCATCCCCGTAGAACTACGAACTACGTAAGCTTACCCATACGGGATACGGTATCGGTACGAAATCGCAGTGACGCGTCGTATTAGCACCGTTTTTGACGCATGCTCTCCACACCGGTGCTCAAAATTCACAGACGGTGCGTAAACAAAAGAATGTGTCATAGTAATAACATGGCGTAAATTTTGACGTGCCGTGATATTCGCAACGTTAAGCAGCGGTGTGGGGAGCGTGCGTCAAAAACGGTGCTAATACGACGCGTCACTGCGATTCCGTACCGACACCGTTTTTTAAGCATTGGTTTGGTCGCTGCTTAACTTATCGAAACCCTTAAACGAAACTCTCAAAAAATGCCAAAAGAGGGCGCCACCACCAACAGGATGACAAAGTTATGTCCACGATGTAAACAAGAACCTCCAAATGGAGCAAAATTACGCTGCAAATTGTGTAAAAATACCTACGATTTGGAATGCGCTAATGTCAGTAGCGAGCGTTTCAACCTAGTAATGACTATAAAACAGAAACTAAATTGGCAATGCCCCGATTGTGAAAGTAAAATTCACAAGAAAGGCAACTTAAACACCCCAGTACGTTTGCAAAACCCAACAGAATCGGTTCAACCAGAACAAAAGCTAGAAATCATCCAGATTCCGAAATAGACAACGTAACATGGAGGCGGGAAAGGAAAACACAAACACACTCGCACAACGACACGATAATTTCTGAAAACCTGAGCTTTCTCGGGGAAACCATACACCTGGAAGAAACTGAGGCATCGGAACTAAATTTAACAACTTTGAGCAAATTAATAACTTCGCATCTTAAGGAAAATAATAAAACTATTATATCCAAGCTTAAAACTACTATACAAACAGAAATTAATAAAGCAATTACCAGCTTAAGAAACGAAATAAAGGTTGAAACTACAGCCTTATATGTGCAGAATAACCTAAGAAAAGAGGAGTTGAGTAATATAAACCAAAAAATGGAAGAGCTGAAAAGAGAAAATGATAAATTAAAAACAGAGATAAAAAAATTAGAAGAGAAAATAACAAGCGGAAATGGACAATATATACCTGAAAACGAGAAGAAAAAATTTGTTATCTTTGGCTTAGTGGAATACTTAAGGGAACCTGAAAATAATCTTCATGGCAGAATCATAGAAATGTTCAGAGATCTCCTAAATGGGTGATTATCTCAGCGAGATTTTTTATGCGGCGGAGCTGATAATCATAGTGTGGAGTCATTATTTTAGAAGTTTAATTTTTTTTCTGAATAAAACATACTAATTATTATATTAAGCCAAATCGCAGTGTTATAAAAGTCATTTATACCTAATTATAAAAAAAAATATTTTCGTCGAAATCATAATTTTGGTGTGGCGTCCAGAACCTGTTGTTCTTGATATATGAATCATTATAGAACCATAATATCCATTTATTTAACTTAAATTGCCATTACTTTAATTCCTCATTACTTTATACATCATATAAGAACATATAAATAAGGATAAGTACATTTATTGATACTCAAAACTAGGCCCTAAAGGTTGTCCGGGTGAAATTGACAATTTTGGTGGTAATTATTGAATACGATTTTGTCGTCGAACGGAACGCAATAAGACCACCAAACGGGAAGTAACCTGTTCGTTCAGTTCGACTCGAGCCTTGACGGGTGACACACGTGCCATATCTTGCCAGATCTGTCCACCAAGAACGTAAGTACCTAATTTTGGTGTGTTAAAATACTTTTTTATGCAATTTTGGTGGTATATGTAATTAATGACTGAGTAATATTTGTTCGTGTTTGAATTTAATGTAAAGCGTGTTAGCAGTCTCATTTTCAAAATATAAAGTTAATTTCGAAGTGTATGTTACTGTTTTTTTTAAATAATTTTTTTATACATGTTTCCTAATTTTGGTGTACCAATTTTGGTGGTTTTGGTGACAATTTGAAATCCACCAAAATTGCTTGATGCCACCAAAATTGTTAATACTATGTTTAGTTCCATATTTATAACCATATATTTTGTATTTACAATATTATTAACTCAGAGTACTATTTCGAGTAAAATATAAACACTTAATCATACTTCATTCATACTAATGTTATAAAAGCGAAAGTTCGTGAGTTTGTATGGATGTATGGATGGTTGTTATTCTCTTACGCAAAAACTACTAGACGGATTGTGATGAAATTTAATATGGAGATACCTTCTACCTTGGATTAAAACAAAGTCTACCTTAAATAATGCTATTGCCTCGGGAACTGTTTCTACGCGTACGAAGTCGCCACTGGAAGCTAGTTTACAATAAAACTAAATTACTTGTGTAAATTCATGGTAAAAATTAAAATTTGGTAATTACTGTCTGCTGGAAATGAAAAGAAAGTAAGGCTTTTTATAATCGTTTTAATTTTAAATACCAAAATACATATTTTTTTTATTAAGTACGATTTTCCTATGACGGATGGTTTTTTTTTGGATCGTTTAGATCTTAGAGTCAAATAGTAAGTAATTAACAAATTTTACTTGTGATCAACAATACCTAATCCTAGGATATAATAAGATATTTTTTTAACTCAAGGAATTATATAACTCATATTAATATGTATTAATAATCGTGGACATCAGTCAGAAACCTATAATAATTGCACATAAAGTCATAGAAGTACAAACACTTTTTATATTTGTACTTCAATGACTTTTATTTAAATCTGGGAACAGTTGAGATCTTCGACTCTTCGAGTCAAACAATAAGTAGTTATAAAATTTTACTCGTAATCAACAATACTTTATTATACGGACATAATAAGTTCAATTCTTCCCTAAAGAAATATATTACTCATATTAACATTAACAATCGTGGACATCAGTCAGAACCCTATAATAATTAATAACCATAATAATAAAATGTGCAATTATTATAGGTTTCTGACTGATGTCCAAGATTGTTAATGTTAATGTAAGTTATATAATTCCTTAAATTAGGAATTGAACTTATTATGTCTCTAGGATTAAGTATTGTTGATTACTGGTAAAATTTTATAATTACTTACTGTTTGACTCGAAGAGTCGAAGATCTCAACTGTTGCCACATTTAAATAAAAATCATTGAAGTACAAATATAAAAAGTGATTGTACTTCTATGACTATGTGCAATTATTATAGGTTCTGATTGATGCCCACGATTGTTAATGTTAATGTGAGTTATATAGTTCCTTGAGTTAGGAATTGGACTTATTATGTCCGTAGGATTAAGTATTGTTGATTACGAGTAAAATTTTATAATTCCTTACTACTCGTATTTGACTTGAAGAGTCGAAGATCTTAAAGATTACATTGTATTTTCGTATAATTAAAACGATTAATAAAACTCTTGATGTCTTTTCATTTCCAGCAGACAATTTAATAACCAAATGGTAATTTTTATCATGAATTAGCACAAGTACCTAATTTTGGTGTAGATGTGCAATTTTGGTGGCCAATTAAAGTAATTTTGGTGGGTACAAGCAATTTCGGTGGGAGGAAAATTACAAAAAACGTAATATCTCTAAAACTATTATGTATGATGAAAGGCCACTACTACACTTTATTGATTATGACTAATTACATATTATTTATATGAAATTTTGACTCGGAAATCAAAAATAAAAAATACCACCAAAATTTGATAAATTTCGAGCTTGTTGAAATTCACCCAAATACTGATCTGACGGGATATATCGAGGAAACATATAGGATTGGTCGACGAAACACCCAGAACCGCAGAACTAGTTGTAGAACTAATCAGTAAGAGGATGGTTAATTACCTATTAGAAAATAATCTCAATAAAAATACACAAAAAGAAAGAAAAAATGTGTTACAGGAAATGTTTCTTGCTCGTGAAAAAGGCTTACATGCAGTAATACGCAACAACCAACTAGTAATAGAGGAAAAATAGGTTGGCAAGAAGGAAGAAAATTATAGTGTACACCGAAATTCAAATGCAACATTAGAAAATAAGCAGCCCGATAACTACGAAGACCTACAAAATAACTCTAAGGCGGACTTGCGCGGACCAGAGTTAGCCCTTAACCCAGAGTTAAGCGTCACGTCGTGGGCCTTAAGAATAATTCTAACCACACATTTCGAAGCTAAATATCAAGAATACACAGTATTATTCCAAAACTTTCAAAGTATATATAATAAACAACACCTGGTAGAGGCTTTCCTTGACCAAAATGAAAAATACCACACAATATGTATCACGGAGTCCTGGCTATCAAATGAAAAGATGAAAATGATTAACTTTAATGGATACAAGTTCGCAGCATCTTTCTGCAGACAAGCGCGTGGTGGAGGAGGAGTTCATAGAGAAAGTTGATATTTCAGAGATGTTTATCGAATACAGCTAAATATAATATTAATTGTAATGTACTGGAATAGAAGAGAGGAAGACTTATTTTATAGAGAGCTACAAAATATTTTAAATTACGTTAACATTAAATACCATAAATATAGGATAATAATAGGTGGAGACCTAAACACAAACGTTCTTATTAGTAAGTAATACGAAAACAAGCAATTTATTAGACCTTATGTTGGAACATAATTTCACTCAACTTATAAAAAAAACAACTCACATCACTCAAAATTCGTCATCATGTTTAGACCTCATATTTACCAATTTTAATAACCAACAAATACATACAGACCTTAGAGTATCTAGGGAGCAGACGAACTTCCCCCATCGTTGATAAGAAAATGTGCGGACCAGTCGGCACTACCATTTACTATTTTAATAAATCAATCATTCAACGAAGGAGTATTCCCAGACCTGTTGAAAAAAGCAATAGTTAAACCAATACATAGAAAAGGTCCTAAAACGAGCCCGAACAATTACCGCCCCATAGCTCTGCTACCTACAGCTTCAACATTTTTTGAAAAGGCCATTTGCGTTTAATGAAACGCGTTCTGTGAAAAATTTAAAATCTTAGATAACAGCCAATATGGCTTTCGAAAGAAACGGTCCACTACTCTAGCAGTCTATAAATACATCCAAGAAGTCCTCAACACTCTCAATAATAAAAAGTACGCTATAGGAATATTATTGGATATGTCTAAAGCTTATGATAAAGTGCAATACGATATCCTACTGAATAAACTGTATAAATTAGGAATCCGCGGTACAGCACATACTTAAATGGTTTACGTCATACCTTACGGATCGGCAGCAGTGCGTAGAAATGGAATATTTCGATCATTTTACTGGCCAAATAATGAAGATTCGATCGGAGAGCAGGACGACTGGTGCGTCCATCCCACAGGGGAGCGTGATCGGATGCCTCTTATTTTTGTTATATAAAAATGACCTCCCCAAAACCATGGATGAGCCATGTGTACTGTTCGCTGATGACATCTCCATACTAACAACATGTGAAAACAATATAAACCTAAATAACAAATTAGAATCAATACTTGATAAAACTAACAACTGGTTTAATGATCAGAACCTGGAAATAAACTTTGCAAAAACTAAAATTATGGTATTCCACCCATATCAAAAAACATCTTTGGAAATAGATTTCTGCTATAAAAATAAAAAGTAAGAGGTAGTCAACGATTTCTCATTACTCGGTTTAATCACAGATAGACATGTTAACTGGAAAAAACATATTAAAAAACCGGGCAAGAGCATGTCGGACCATGCTCAGTATAGGGTTCCGAAGCCGTAACGACAAACACAAAAAACTATCTCAAAAATCAACATGTATGAACCAATTTTCTATTTAAAGTTATTTGGCGCTGTCTTAGATGATTTTTAGTAGGTATAAACCCGTTAGTCGCCTGTATCTCAGGAACTAATTAAGTCTACTTAGTAATGATTCTTTTTCTTATAAATTCGTATATAATATCTCAAACAAGAGCCATGCTTTTAAGTGTGAGATCAGTATACCTATGTAGGTAGTTAGGTATCTAAACTGCTTCAAACCGACTTTAAATTACAATAAAAGTTAAATCTTATAGTAATTAATAGAAATTGAAAAAAAAACAAGCTCCAATAAATAGAATTTTAAGTTTTCCAAACGATAGGTACTCAACTCAAATCAATAATCTAATCGAAAATTTGTAAACTTTCAGATCGCAAATCGCAAACTTGTAGGTAGCATTCCGGGGCACGTCCAAACAGCATCTAGGCGCTCGCGCTTATGAGCGCTCGCTCGATTTGTTGCTTGGACAGTTTGACTCCCCCCGCGCGTCCTGCACGCCCCGTTAACAAATTTTTCTATCAAAGTTATCATAGGCGATTTTGATAGGTATAAACACTTTACTCGCCTGTATCTCAGGAACTAATCATGTCTACATAGCCGTGATAGTTTTCTTTTAAAATTCGTTATATGCGCTTTCGTTAACGATATTTAACAGATTTTTAGTATTTGTAGTTTTGGCTGTAGGGGGGGGGGGGGACACTTGACTCTAACAAAAAATAGCGCTTTAAAGCTTAATATTTCATAAACGGATCCCTTAATCGAAAAATTGTATTCATAAACCCGCAATATTTTTGAAAGACCTATCCAACGACCGCCCCACACTATGGGGTAGGCAAGAAAAAAAAAAGGCATCCCCACGTTACGTGTAGGGGAGGTGCATTAAAAAAAAATATTTTTCAAAATTTTATTTTACCACTTTGTTGGCGTGACTAATATGTATATTCATGCCAAATTACAGCTTTCTAGCACTACGAGTCTCTGAGCTAAACTGGGGACGGACGGACGGACGGACATGGCGAAACTATAAGGGTTCCTAGTTTGACTACGGAACCCTAAAAAATCCAAAATATCATCTTTTGTATATGCACTCCGCGAAATAAAAAAATCGACTGACTTAAAGACTGCACTCACCACCTATTATGCTTATGCTAATGCATGGTTCAGCTACGGTATAATCCTTTGGGGAAATAGCACAGATATATCATCTCTATTCACGTTACAAAAAAAACTTATTCGAATATTAGTAAATATTGACAACACAGACAGTTGTAAACCCCATTTCCTGGAGAAGAAAATACTAACGCTAACTGGATTATATATCTTGGAAATTTGTAAATTCGTTCGAAATTACCCTGAATACTACAAGAAACGCGAAGACATATCCACATCTCATCAGCTTCGATATAGATAAAAAATCATGTTACCTTCTTCAAAACTTAAAATGCATTCTGATGCAACCTATGCCATGTCCATAAAAGTATACAATAAACTCCCAGATAGAATAAAATCTGAGAAAAAGCACTATACATTCATAAAACTGTTAAAAGAATTTCTCATTAATAAAAGCTATTATTATACACTAAGAGAATACTTAGAGGAAAAACAACAATAAAAACTTATATTACATTACATATAATTTTAAACTAACAACATAACAAAATAATATGGATGTCAAGTTAAATAAATATGCTTGCATTCTGAATTACATTAATCTTAAGTATCACTACATGCAATTTTGAATTCAGTCATATTATAAGGACACATATCTAATAGTTTGTACTTCTACTATACATAATATAATATAACATAAAAATACAAGATAAGTTCCTTTTTAAAATGAACAAAAACACTATTATACAGGGTGTCCAGCAAGAAAATTTAAATTTTAATTTCGAATTTTTCGGGAATGTCGCGGCCTACGAGATTTAAAATGCCGCCACTTTGTTCATAATTAGTGCGGATTTTTTGCTAACCATGAATTGTTGGTCTGGTCAACATCGAGCATTTGCCATCAAGGCTTTCTTACAATGTGGAAAATCTCTTACTTCCGCCAGAAGAAAATTTTGTTCGCATTATAATTAACGAAGAAATAGTGCAGCACCGTCTATTCAGCTTATACGGTTATGGATTAAGAGGTTTGAAGAAACTGGATCCACATTAAACAAAAACTTGCCTGGCCGTGGGCCTTCAGTTTCCACCGCCGAAAACATTCAAATTATTCGAGAAACCGTCTATGAAAATCCACGTCGCTCTGTTAGAAAACACGCATCGGTTTTGGGAATCAAAAAGTCATCAGTGCACATTATAATGAAGATGGTATTAAAATTCCATCCCTACAAAATTAAAATTGTCTAAAATTTAAAACCCGACGACTACTCTTCAAGAATGGCTTTTGCTAAGCAGATGTTACTGAGATTTCAAACCAATTATCGCCTTTCCAATATATTTTTTAGTGATGAAGCTCATTTTCATTTAGATGGCTACGTCAATAAACAGAATTATCGTTACTGGGCCCCGAACAATCCACAAAACAAGCATTCGAAGTCGCTTCACAGTAAAAAAGTCACCGTATGGTGTGCTATATCAGGTGCGGGAATTATAGGGCCGTATTTTTTTGAGGACTTAACGGGACGATCGATTACTGGTTCAAGTGAAAATTATTGTAAAGTGATAGAAGATTTTTTTATGCCAGAATTGAGAAGCTGTTTGTTTGCAAACAGAAACACCTGGTTTCAGCAAGATGGAGCTGCTCCTCATACCGCCAGGGTGACAATGAATGTTTTGAGGAACAATTTCCCTGCGAAATTAATATCTCGTTTTGGGGACATCCATTGGACTGCGAGGTCGCCGAATTTGTCGCCGTGTGATTATTTTTTATGGGGATACTTGAAATCTAAAGTTTATAATAGTCAGCCTACAAATTTGGATCAACTTAAAGAAAATATCGGGACTGAAATCAAAAATATTTCATCAGATTTATGCAAACGCGTTTTTGAAAAATCTACGCTTCCGCTTAGGACAGTGCGTTGAGCAAGGTGGTCAACATTTAGACAATATCGTTTTTAAAACATAAATCCGCATTAATAGTTTAAAGGTTTTTGCTATTCATAGGTCTATAAGTCATGTACTTTTTTTAAAATAAATTATTGAAGTTTAAAGTTTCTTATTGGACACCCTGTATGTGCAATATATAAGTAGGTAAATGATTTAAACAGAATAGATGTCTATATAAATTGTTACAATGCACTGCATATGCAAATTTTAAGAAATTGAGCTTTACAAAATATACGTATTCAAGTCGTCCTCTCCTCGCCAATTTTGCCGTGCCCAACAGGGTCCACAATTAAGTTTTATTATATAACAACTAAAACTTAACTTAACCTAATATCCTGTAAACTAATATTGTGGAATGCAATAAGTGATTGAGTATTGAGTATTGAGTTTGTAAATATGGATAGTCGAAGAAATCTATGTTGCCCAACTAAATTACCTCCATTTCAACGTAATTCGATGTTTTTGCAACCGGTCCATAGAGAAGAATTGCTAAAGGTAATATCTAGCTTAAAAACAAGAGATCTTGTGGTTTTGATGATTTATCCTCAAAAGTAATTAAACTGATAGCTCCATCTATTTTAGAACCACTCTTATACTTAGTAAATTTTTCACTTATTGAGGGCCAATTTCCAACTATATTAAAGAAAGCTAATGTAAAACCAAACCATAAGCAAAATGATAAACTAAATGATTCAAACTATAGACATATATCACTCTTGACAATATTATCCAAGATTTTTGAATGGATGGTGATGGCGAACCGTTTGTATTCATACCTATCACTAAATAAAATTATTACCCTAGATCAGTTTGGTTTCCAGAAAGGTGTGTCTACGGCCGACGCGATGTTTGAAATGGCCGATTATGTATCTGAGGCTATAAATTAGTGAGGAGGTACCCGAACAAATTCCCACCTAAAACTGACTTTAGAAGTAATAGGCTAAAATGTAAATCACGCTCCTGATGTAAGAGTTCCAACCAGTAAGTCAGCCATGTACAGTCGATCTCCCAGGTCTGTTGCTGCCAAAGTTTATAATCAGTTACCTAATAAAATGAAAAACCTGACGGACGCAAAATTTCATGTTACATTAAAAAAAAACTATTACATATGTGTCCTTATAATATGACTGAATTCAAAATTGCATGTAGTACTTAAGATTAATGTAATTCAGAATGCAAGCATATTTATTTAACTTGACATCCATATTATTTTGTTATGTTGTTAGTTTAAAATTGTATGTAGGTAATGTAATGATATTGACATTTATATTTTACTAATGTTTGTTCTTTGCTACACCTTATGGGTAAAATTGTATTCATGCTCTAATTACAAAATATTTTCCATCTTTGTACATACAATTTATTGCAAATAAGAAACTGATGTTTCTACCGTAATGTCAAATGTTAAAAAGTACGAGTAGGTACCCTAGATAGGTACCTATCGTCCCTTACAACCTCTACACTCTACTGCCAACAGCCTGTAGTCGTAACTAGGTATAAGTACCTAAGTGTCCGGCAAGTGGTAATCGAAGTAACGAATTAATTGGCCAAGTGCGACGGGGGGTCTCTGCCGGCCCATTTGGTGATTAGCGGCGCAGCGGGGCCGCCGCCGCGCCGCGCCCGCCTCCGCCCGAGAGCGGGCTGCGTGCGACCTAAATACGGTAGCGATTCTCGACAGTTTGTTGTAGCATACGTTAACAATAGGTACTTAAATTAACCTTTTTATATTAATACGAGTATATGATACTAAGTATTTATCAGCAGAATAAGGAGTTTATTAATACAACATTAGCAGAAACTTATTTTTAGCAAGAATTACTAAATTGTTAAAATACTTCGTAGGTATTAATTATGTTCAGTATCTTCATCTCTGAGGACGCGCGATAGCACTAGTTGGCCTACGTTGGTGAGACCTGCTTACAAAGGTAGCTGTCCCGGGTTCGATTCCCGGTAGGCACGGCAACTATTTGCGTGATACGTGCGAGTATTTGGTCTGACTATTGGATGTTTATTATAATATTCAGTACCTAAGCCTATCTTTCCGCGGTTTGAATATAGGAACCGGCCTTTAATCCGTAGATTTGGTAGTCCCATTCTTATCTACTTGTAATGTTAGAAGAGTTAGATGAAAGAGACAAAACTGATATGATCGGAAATCCAGTTACAACCTCGGTAAGTAAATTTAAATTTCGCTTTTCAATTAATTCCCTTTATCTAATAAACGCTTCGAGCAACACGGCCTTGTTAAACGTCAATATGCATCGAATATAAACAAATAACGTTAATAAGAATGTCCCAACCAGAATGGAATGTACCATCTTCATACGGCGAAATCGTCCATCGAGCTAATAAATCAAATGCTAAGTCCGCTTCCATAACACTGTACCTACGGAACGACTACACGGATACACGGACGGAACTTTAGGTAAATTAACTCTCTATTATCCGGTCTCAGAACATATTTACCTAATACCTACCTAAAAAAAATCTTGCGGGTAATTGGATGGAATCGTTTTTAAAAAAAAGGTCTTTGAAGACGACATTTACTTATAGGTACAGGTAGTTCAAGGCGACTACCCCCACGTTTGCGGACTTTTTATTTTATGCACTTAATCGATTGGCGTAACCTAAGCAGGTTTTTTTTTACTTCTGTTAGTTTATTATTAGAGCTTGGATAATGCAAGAATCAGATATCTACTTCGGTGTCACCATCATGCTCGTGGTGCAACAACAGTGAGCTCGTAACATAGTTAAGTAAAGACACAGAGTACGCCCTCCCTTGGTCAGCTGAAGAATCCATTGTCCAAATCCAACGTGACAATCATTTGCATAAAATGTAGTGCTTGCGTAGTAGGTAGGTGTATAATCTGATACACGCCTTGTTTAGCAGCCGAAGAAACAAAACATCGAATCGGTAGGTGTCTGCGTTTTAATGTTTATGATCGTTTTTATAGGTTCTTCGAGTAAACAGATAAACACCATAAATATTTCCAAGAAACTGTGCCAATATTATTTCGGTTGTCGAGTCACCGCGGGATTTACGGTCGCGCGCGAGTTGTCCGCGGCGGCTCCCTCGCCGACCGCCGCCGGCGCCCCCTGTATCCTGGAATAATACTGTGACCTGTGACTGTCTCTATTTGAGCTCACCGGTTGGCCGGGTCCCTACCGGTCGGTGATATGATAAGCCCGCCGCCGGGGAACCTATTATTTTGTCGGAACTAGTGATGTGCCGGCGGTAACTTACTCGTTACCAGTATAATACCATTTGGTAAAATACTCAGTAAATTACCAATGCTACCGGTAATATTACCAGAAGCGGACATAAAGATCGTGTATTTCTGTTTCCTTTCTTTATTCATTTATTAAATCCATGGTGTCGGATCACTAGTGGTCCAAATGAAAAAAAATAATAGCTCACACCCAGGGCTACCAAAAACACCCCCATGTATGTTCAGCGATTTTTAGTTCTTTCGGAGATATTGATCATTTTAGTCGGATTTTTTGTAATTTTTCCTTGTGTCCATGTTACAAAAACTCATTAATTTGATGTAGTATTTCAATATTTTTTCAGTGGTTTCTTACATGTATACAATTATTATGAACTTAGAATGTTTTTAAAGCTACTTGCCATTTTTTTTCCCGTCAACTTTTTGTGTAATCATGCAAAGTTACTTTCTCCATACTAAGTGAACCCCATGTTTGTTTTTCATCTAGTTTCAAGTGTAATTATTGTAACGCTGTGTATAATTTTAAAACTTGATTGTTCTTTTATTTTATTCGTAAGTATCCGGTTTTCACGTGAAAGATATGTATGAAGTAAGGTTTGCAATTCGAATATTCGATTATTCGAATTATTCGCCATAAATGTTATTCGAATTCGACAATATTCATTATTCGAATAAAACGAATATTTCGAATAGTGCACAAATTTGTCTGTAATTATTTACCTTAGCAAAACATTAACAAAATGCCAGGATTAATTATCCTCCATATTAACGAGTTCGTGGAAATAGATTTAAATATTATTATTTTGCTATATCCTTGCCAAAATCAAACTCCCTAAAAAGAACTAAATACCGTACAGTAATTGGTAAAAGGGTAGCGAGCTAGGGAGCTAGCAAGTTCGGCTACATGCTAGGTATCTGGAGAAGATACCATAAATGTTTTTTCATCACACTTGCTCGTAAATAGTGTCCTAACATGCTAGAAAAATCGACCGTAAATCCAAAATAATACCCGCGGGCCTTTTTTTACCATTACGTAACTAAAGTGCGTAATAGCTTTTTTTTAAATATTATACGTGGACTCAAACTATCACAATACGTCAGGACCCCAATTCTTGTGCCATTCGATATGAAGTTTCATTCGAGATGAAATGTCAGTTGAATACTATTTCCTAACAATCTCGCATAATAAACTATTGATCTCATATGTCACTAGAATCGGACTCCGAACACGTTTGACATTATCTGTGGTAAGAGCAGTGATGTAGTCTGCCGCTAATAAGTTAAAAATATGATCTTTTGTCTGATTTTATTTCATTTCCTCGCAATTGTGATGAAAAACATTGTATGTTACACGGGTGGTAAAGGAAATACAAAGCTCGAGTCATTAAAGCCCTCAGCCTTCGGCTTCGGGCTTCTAACAGACTCTCGTTTGTAATTCTTTCTTTACCATCCTTAATATGTATACAATGTACTATTTTGAATTGTAAGGTCATTACATTTTAAATTAACATCACATATTTTACAATTACACAACTTAGAATCATTATTTTGTTTAATTTTCAAAAATATTCGAATTATTCGAAATATTCGAATATTCGAATGTTGGAAATCTAAATATTCGTATTATTCGAATACTAAAATTGAACGAATATTGCAAACCCTAATGAAGTATAAATATGAGGGAGGAGTAATATTCCCGGTAACATTGGTAAAATACTCGGAAATATTAAGTATTTTACCAGTAACATTGGTAATATACTAAACTACTAAACCCATCTTAACATTATTAGTTTAAAAGGGTCAGTCTGGTGCTAAAATAGTATAAACATGTATTTAAAACATAGGTCATATTTACGAAATTTGAATGTTACCGTATATTACCGCTTTTTGGTAATGTTTCTGGTAGCGTTACTGGTAAAATACCCGCTTCGAGTAAGTTACCGGTAACGGCACATCACTAGTCGGAACACCTTTCAACGAAGGTATCGAAGGTTTTTCATTTCATCATCGAAAGGCACTTCTCACCGCATGGGTAAACCTTTTTTGGTAGTCACAAGTCTAACCTCATTTTTTCCTTGTCCCGGGGAAACGCCTAAGCATACTTCAAGTTTAGATGACGAAAAGTACTTAAAATCAACCTACCCAACCTCTATTGTTTAATTGTTACCTTAAAGTAGGATTGTAAAACAATTACAGATGTAGGTAGTGAATAATCCTTTCCCATCGTTTTTGGTCGGATAACTTCGTATTTATCTTACTTTCTCAGTTGGCATATTGATGGGTACTGAAGCTTATTGAGAAAGCTAGATAAATACGAACTAATCCGATAAAAAACGATGGGAAAGGATTATTCACTACATCTGTACACGGGTGTGTCGGTAGGCCCAAAGTATACTGTCAACAAACAATCTTGATAGTTTTGATGTGACGTGCGTTTCTAAAATAATAATTAAATACTGTGTCAATATCACTTTGTACAATTTTTGGATTGTATTATTAAGATATTTTTATCTGAATGTTAACCGCACTGTAATTGTATTCAGAAAACTACACCTAATTAAAAGTATCAGTTTCAGGTAAAACCCAGTAATCCTAACGTCGATTGTCTAAGGGAGAGAGAGTGTTAAACTATAATCAATATGATTGAATGAATGATATTTATTTTCCAAAGTAAGTCACAGTATACATTGCATGTTATGTCAAAAGTACAAGAAATTACATTGGAATCGTCAACAGGAGGGGATGTGTATAGTGATGAGATACTTTCTAGGCTTAAGTGCAACATTTTACTGGCGTCGCTCTTTTAGTACAGACATGTGTTATATATTTGCAATACTGGACTCTTTTTCACAAACTGGTTATACTTTACCTTATCTTATCTTGTTCGTGGGGTCCTTACGGAAACACTTCGACCCTATGGGATCTTTTGTGTAATTACCCCTCTTTTAGCTCTTCATCCAATGCAGCCTCCACCCCTTCCAAATAGCGGATAGTGGAGTGAAAGGCAGTGCTTTGAAGTCGTTCGGTTCTGGGTAGCCACAACCGAGGATTTTCATTGTAACTCCGGCGAGGGCGTCACATTCACACATTAAGTGTTTCATTGTTTCCACCTCCTCGCCGCACATTCTACAATCTGTGTTGTCATAAAGGCCCATCTTTGCTAGGGGATGTTTAACCCCAAAGTGCCCTGTAAACAATCCGATAACGTATCGGAGTTGTCTTCTGCTGAGTTTCCAAAGTTTTTTGGTGCAGCTGTGGTTAACTCTTTCTATGAGGAGCTTTGCATGCCCTAAGCCTACCGTAGTTTACCACTCTTTCTGGTGGTTTTCTAGGACGTTATTGTTTAGGGCTGCTTTTATGGTGCCCGGTGAGGGTGCCACAAATGGTTCAGGTCCGACGTATGTGTCCTTGGACCCTGCCCTTGCCAGCTCGTCCGCGGCTTCATTTCCGGGAAAACCTTCGTGTCCTGGAATCCACATCAATTTCACTTTGTTGTGCCTACCAAGCCTGTTTAAGGCTTGGATTCCATTGTAGACTAGTTTCGAGTCTATTTTAGGCGCTGTTAGCGCTTTTAGTGCCGCTTGGCTGTCGTTTAGAATAAAGATAGTTCTGTTAATTACATCCGCTGACTCCCGGTCCATCAATATGATGCGCCGGGTGCCAGCCGCCGTCTCCGAGGTGTCGACCACCTTCCACTGGTCAGTGTTCAGCCGCTCGTTGAAACACTGGAGCAGCTGAAACACGAACATGGCGTCGGGGATGCCAATGATCCTCGTCTTCCAGGCCATCTTCACTGGTTTTAGATGATCCTTGGCATCCACGACCTTAAGGTTCATTTCCGCTATGTCTCCCTCGCTGATAAGGGAGCTGAGCCACGTGAAAGACGAACGAAGTTGATGTCGGGGAGCGGCTTAGAGATGATCAGGAGGCGCTGGATTACCACCCCCTGAATCGCCGCCATGTGACACGCCAAAATCTTCTTGGCCGGGAAGGTCGTTGGTATTACTGCGACCCTACTGCTAGCAAGTGCCTCCGCATACGACCCGTGGATGGGTGAATATAGGATGATCAGGAGTTCGACTGTTGTTTTGGTTCTACTCGTTTAATCCGGGGAAACCGAGTAGTTGACAGGCAGCAACCTCAGGAAGGCGCACAACCAGTCATGCCTAGGGTATCAGCGCAACTATGAGCTCCACCCTCGGCCGTTAGCCAAGCCAACTACCGGACATGTAGATTGACATAGGGACGGACCCATATCATTTGGCGGCCGTCCGCAAACTGACGTTGATTTGGACCCGTCCACGCCCAAGAGGCTATACTTTAAGTACGAGTACTGGGGTGTTATTCTCTCAAAAACAACGGACGGGCGGACGAACGAGCGAAATCGCAGCGGCAAGTTTAGGTAGTACCGTCAAAGCGAACAAAACACATTTTAGCGCGTGCATTTTCAATTAAGCAGCCTTATACGTTCGATCCTTCGGCTGAAAGCATGCTACTAAATTGAAAATGCACGCGCTAAAATGTGTTTTGTTCGCACTGACGGGACTACTTAAACTCGCCGCTTGAACATTCACTCGTCCGTCCGTCCGACCGTCGCGTCGTTGTTGAGAGAATCACTATCCTGGACTACGAATATTGGATTTGGGTGTACTAAGTTTTCGACGACCGCGGTTCTCCCTGTGACATCAAACACGCGAATTTAAACCTACTCAGAACGCGTTAACTATAATTATCCCTTGCACGGCACGGAAGTGACCTTGGTTTCATTTCTGTGATCGATAGTGGGGGTGTTCCTAACGAGGTAAAGTGCTCCTAAAATCTACGCCACGAGGGTCTGTATTATTTCGCCCGTCATAAGTTTTACTTAATCCGCCGACTTCGTAGGGCCGGCAGTTGAAAGAAAACAAATTGTGAGTGATACTGCAATACCGCGTAACAAACAATTTAAATAAGGTACAAAATAAACGTTATCATCATATTAGAAAGTAGGGTACATTTTACAACATATTGAATTTGTTAGTTACGCGGTTTTGCAGTATCACCGACGTAATTGAATTTATTATTAATTGTTGTTTCCTTATGTAGTTCGCTTTTAAGTTAAATGACGTGAATAAATAGCACAGCCGAGTTCAATATGTGTACTCTGCCTTGTAACTAAAACGCTGTGACTGACAATAAATATTTATATGGCAGTTTAAACATTACCGTAAAATGGGGCTATTTGGGAATCACGGGGCTATTTGGAATCGAGTAAATTATTAAGCTTTTAGTTGTTATAATTGTGTCATGGCAATGGCAGAACTGAAAAATTTGCCTGACACCGAGTTTTACAGTTCTATCATAGCCATGACAAGAAATATATCAACTAAAAGCTTATAATTACTTAGTACCAAATAGCCCCGTGATTCCCAAATAGCCCCATTTTACGGTACTTGAAAGCCTTTTGAAACTTAGGTAACTTACCTAGGTACTACTTAGGTACTTTCTGCTTAACATTTTTTGGCAGGTAAGTAAATGATTTTTGATGCGAATAAGTCGAAAACTGCGAAGCTGCGGACGGGTAGTTAATAAAATAACTACCTAATATACTTGACGTTGAGATTGCCAACCTGGTGGAGGCCAGGGACGCTTGGTGTGAGTCGTGTCCAGGTGTGGATATGCCAGTCAAGAGGCATATCCAAAGAGCATGGGATACACCTCGCCTCGTATCAATTCATGAATCTCTCATACAAAATAGTCCTGATGATACGGATCGTGCCCGTCTCCTCGCTGTCTCAGCAGGCGAATCAGGTCACTGGCTCAATGCTCTTCCTTCCCGCAATATAGGCACAGTCTTAGACCCAAGCTGCTTGCGCATTGCAATAAGCTTGCGGCTTGGAGCTAGAATATGTGAACCTCATACTTGCTCGTGCGGGAAGGGAGTGAGTGAGCTGGGTCGACATGGCCTTTCATGCTCTAGAAGTGCCGGCCGTTTGTACCGCCACGGCACAATTAATGATCTGATCCGTCGTTCGCTTGCCACTGCCTCTGTACCAGCTGTCCTGGAACCAGCAGGTTTGCATAGAGACGATGGCAAGCGACCAGACGGAGCTACTTTAGTGCCGTGGAAACTGGGTAGGGCACTGGTGTGGGACGCGACATGTGTTGACACATTCGCCCTGTCCCACGTACAGTCAACCCGTAATCGAGCCGGTGCAGCAGCTGATCAGGCCCAAACCATCAAGCGCCGCAAATATTCATCTTTATTAAATAATTACGAATTTATGGCGCTTGCAGTAGAGACTATGGGACCTTGGTCAGCCGATATGAAAAGTTTTATAAAGGCCCTATCATCCCGGCTCATAGACGCCTCCGGAGATCCTAGAGCTGGTTCTTACCTCTCCCAAAGGATTGGGCTAGCTATCCAGAGAGGTAATGCAGCCAGTGTTATAGGGACTATGCCGCGCGCGGACCTGCTAGAGGGGGTATTCTTTTTGTAGTGGTGATTTTTATTTTAATCTTTAATTTTTCAGTAGCTTAGTTTTATTCCTAATATTATACTTACCTCTTTTTTTGCGCAGAGGGTTCAAAAAGATCTTTTATTTCAAATTCAAGAAGGTTTGAGCTACTTCAGTAGGTTAGGTACCTATACGTAGTCTTACGTCCCACACTTCGGTTAGTTTTATTACGTCTCTTTGTTATCTTTTCCTTTCATATTTAGCAACAAAAGAAGTTGTAAAATCCCATGTTAAGTATATTTACGTCATTTTAACTAAAACAATCTATACCTACCTGCTCCGACGAGGGCCAGGGCGGGTTATGTCAGACTTGCGCGGACTAAAACCACCACCGCACACAGGGGCGTCAATCACCTTAAGAGGAGGGCTACGGGACCGCTATAGTGCCATAACGTAGCCCCCCAATAGCGGTTGCCCTGCGACTGCGACCTCGCCTTCAGGCGGGGGACTCCACTGAAGGCCCCCTGGAACACAGGTCACAAGTCTAACCTGACGTACGCAATTAATGTTTAAAACATCCTGCATTCGATGAACCGAATTTTGAAGAAATTATAGGTACAATCGATAAAAATAAATTCGATATTTAAAATGATGGGCCGCCTCCGAACGCGCGCTGGGCTGGAGCACGACTCGCGGGAGGCAGGGGCGGCCGCACAACTTTTGTACATTATTCGTACTCACATGGTCTACTTAAGTGGCCACTCGGCCAAATTATTTTTGGAGGTAGTAATTAATCGAAAAAGGTTATTTCATTTTTAAAACTGCTATCTTAAATAGTAAAAAAAATATTTATATGGATAAATACCTAATTGTTAAAGGTTAGGTCTAGCCTAAGAGAAAAATGTTTGCTTATCGAGCATGTTTCTATGTATTATTAAATATGTATTATGTATGCATTTATTAGCTCGCTTATTTCGCTATAATAAGTTATACAAAATAGTAGGTAAGAAAAGTCTTCATAAACCCACATAAAAGCGTATAATCATTTCTGGTCTCCTGTTTGTTGCCTACTCGTTTATTATCATTGCACAAGTCAAAAACCCATTTTAGAATGTGAGGATTATATCCACTGTTGTTTCGAGAGTTTAATTATTTAAGAAGTTCAGCGAAGGAGGAATACTGAGCATGTATATGCAAAACTCATGAAAATTTATTTAGGGGGTCAGGAACGTCATCACCCGGAGGTAATTTTTAATGGATTTTATGACAGCAGCGTGATCTAAGCTTCATAACCTGCTTAATGAAGACATCTCACCCGCTCCCGTGAAACACTTAGCATCGAGCAGTAAAGGTGAACTTCTGTGGCCTTCGTCATGAGTTCAGCTTCATATAGTGATGCTTTAGGTTATAGGTTAGTAAATGTAGGTAATAAGAGGGCGTTTAGGTCATGCTAAAGTTAATTCAGAAACATTACTTTGGCCCGCGACTTCATCATTCCCTCGAGAAATGTGCAATTTTCCCTACGCAGTCTCAGCTTAGGGGACTAAGAAAAAAAACTGTAGGTAAGTAGGTAAAGTCAATTTTATCGCTGAAAATTAGTTAAATCGCTGTAACAATTCATACATCGCAGTTTAAACAGGACAATAAAAAGACAAAAAAACACTCAGCGTCAAAAGTATCTAAGTAGAAAAACATGCTCAAATTGATCTAGACACGACACAAGACAATACGACAATAGAGTCGAGTGCAGATCATTTTGACCTCTTCTGCTGCTGACTGTACTAAAGTGCACACATATTTATGAACTCGACTGTACGATTTTTTCGATTATGTTTTATTTATTTTTATCCTTTTCATATACTTAGCTAAAATCATTTTACGATTGTCTTCTATCCTTTTCAGATTACTAAAATCATTTTACAATTGTCTTTTATCCTTTTCACATAGCTAAAATCATTTTACAATTATCTTTTATCCTATTCATATAACGAAAATCATTTTACGATTATCTTTTATCCTTTTCATGTGGCTAAAATCATTTTACGATTATCTTATATCCTTTTCATATTCTTAGCTAATAGTACATTGTGTATTAAGGGTGGTAAAGAAAGAATTACAAACGAGAGTCTGTTAGAAGCCCGAAGCCGAAAGCTGAGGGCTTTAATGACTCGAGCTTTGTATTTCCTTTACCACCCGTGTAACATACAATGTTTTTCATCACTATTGCGAGGAAATGAAATAAAATCAGACAAAAGATCATATTTTTAACTTATTAGCGGCAGACTACATCATTGTCTGTGACTTACCACAGATAATGTCAAACGTGTTCGGAGTCCGATTCTAGTGACATATGAGATCAATAGTTTATTATGCGAGATTTTTAGGAAATAGTATTCAACTGACATTTCATCTCGAATTAAATTTAATATCGAATGGCACAAGAATTGGGGTCCTGACATATTGTGATAGTTTGAGTCCACGTATAATATTTAAAAAAAAGCTATTACGCACGTTAGGGCGTAATGGTAAAAAAAGGCCCGCGGGTATTATTTTGGATTTACGGTCGATTTTTCTAGCATGTTAGGAAACTATTTACGAGCAAGTGTGATGAAAAATCATTTTACGATTATCTTTAATCCTTTTCGTATTCTTAGCTAAAATCATTTTACGATTATCTTTTACCCTTTTTTCATATAGCTAAAATCATTTTACGGTTTTCTTTTATCCTTTTCACATGGCTAAAATCATTTTACGATCATCTTTTATACTTTTCATATAGCACTTTTAGCTGACAGGCACCTGTAATGGACACTTCACTCTCAATTCAAATTTCATACGGTCCTAAATTGATTATTGCAAAACAAATGAATAGGTAACTCTTATTTTCTGTAAAATAAGAATCAAGTGTCCATTATTGGTGCCTTGTCCATTACTGGCTCCACCACCCTATGTACAGGATGAAAATAACGAACGCTATATAGACTGCGTATTTGCGTTGCTTTCAAAATTAGCTTTTAGATGGGTACTGCCCGCCCGAACTTCACCGAACTTCTCCAGTAAAATATGATATGTCGCATGATTAGATTAAGCACCAACAGTTAGTTATTCAACATTGTAAAACAATATCGTTTTTGGCCTGTTGTCGCATCAACAACGTTTGGATAACTCTTATTGAATTGGCGGCCGAGTAAAAAACAATACCGTAACAGATTTGGGCGCTGGGTCTCTATTCTAGGCGGTAAAACAATATTGCGTTTGGCTTTTTAAAAAGTCATATGGCTTTACCCAGTCGAATGCAAGTCTAAGAGTTAATTTTTTATCACGGTATTAACAAGAATCTAGATATTTGTGAAATAAATAAACGTTTTTTTCTCTTTTTTACCAAAAATAATCTATTTTATTATTATAACACAGAATTTCCACTGGTTCGGATGCAGCGGTTTGCTATGCTGCTTCATTTCTCATTGGCACTGCCAAGGAGTGGAATGCTCTCCCTGCGTATTCTTATTCCCGGAACCTTGGTGTTTAAGAAGTAAGAATAGGTTTTTTCTGGGCAAGCGTGTACCACCCTCGACTTCGTCTTTATTCAACATTAGTGAAACTGAGGTCAAACGCAAACAAATTTTAGTTTTAAAAAAATGTCCCCCGGAATGATTGAGGAAAATAGTTGTAAACTTGCCAATCTAACTTACCACATAAAAAATCTGAAGACTCCCGTTAATTGGGACAAATTTATTGCAAATTAGCTCTTTGTAGGTAACCCCTTTTAAGGAATAGGTCGAGTTACCAGTCACCACCTAATGTGTAGTAGAGGGAGCGCTTTCTTTTTAGTTTTCTACTAGTTAGGTACTATGGGTGATATTTATTAAATGATGAATGAACTCATTGTTCCCTGCAGCTCGCTGCGGGTAGAGTGATGGCGCGACTGCCGCCGAGGAACAGTGAAGAGGATGGTTTACCACAACACGTAAGTCGGACGCCATATGGGTATATTGGCTAGGTATCCCGCGTAGCTACTAGAGTTACATAATTATAGCGTCACAGACTACATTCAATAAAACAATTTCATACAAACGTCCAAAATGACGCACTCATAAAAGACAAGCGCCGCTGCCACATTTTGAGGATACCTAACAATAATAATGATATATGTTACTTCAGCTGTTTATTCAATATCGTGAAAAGTTTATTAGTACGTAATTTTAAAGAAATATACGGGCTTGATCTTATACGTATCTACTCGTAACGTATACGTATACGTATACATATAAATAGAATTTTACCATTGCGTATTTCATGTGTTTGACTTTATGTGTATAGACCTACCTACTAAGTACCTTCATCCAGTCAGTAAGTTAATAAATCGTTTTTTATGAGTAATTTTTCATTTGATTTGACAAGAAAGGAATTAATCTCTCAGAAAAAGGCATTGTTACGAAGACAATAAATAAATTAATCGTATCGATGAAGCGTAAATTAAGTGTAGGTAAAGTTATCTTTGCTTGTTTAAGGACCAAACGACGAGTAATTTTAGAGGCTGTGAGCGAAGTTCCAGTACGGACAGTGATAGTAATAATAACAGCGACAGGAAAAGCAATACACCTTGTGCGGCTTACAACAACAGTAACAAAGTTGCCACCGGAGGAGGCATTTTATATGTAGCAGCCAGCAGTAGTTCTTCGAAATGGATCGACAGAATGGATGATGCCGGAGCAAGCAGCGAATTAGATCATTTCACCGATGCGAGTGGGGACGTGGACGATAATTGCATTAATAGTGGCGGTGGAGAGAAAAACGACTGTAGTCAAAAGGACAAACAAGGCGTTGGTAGTCACGCTGGAATCGAGTTTAGTGATGGCAAAGTGTCAGGCTCTGGTGCGGGCTGCGGGCGCGAGCAGGACGTGGAGCTGGGGCTCGCCGGCCGCGACGCGCCTGAAGACCTGCCCGCACCGGACGCCGAGCGGCTGCCCGGAGACGGCGCTAGCTGCTCCGCACCGGATGACCACCTTGCTAAAGTACGGCTCCATTTTTATTACAAGCTTTTATTAAACTTGCTTCGTTCGTAGTCTGTCACTCCCATTCAAATCTTGCAAGTCAATTTTAAACCACTTTCCTTTTTTGTAATGGACTGAAATTTGGAATGCATAGGAAAACTTTAGGGCAATTTAATACTATGGTATCTAAGAGCTGTTCTAATGGTGAAGTCGGAAGGTGGAATCAGGACCTCCGTGTGCTTAAACTACCGTACCACCGTAGAATTGGGATTCGTTAGTTCAGAAGGCAACAAAAGGCTTGTCTCGAATTAAAAAACATAAAACAAATGACTTGACATCTCTAATAACATTGACGACTTCAAGCATATTTTTGTTGAAATAGGTCCCCGTGGCCGTACCTATACAGTCAGTCCAACTGAAGATGGCTTTTGGTTAAAAAATTGTAAGTCGCTGACTTCAGTTTGACTGAATTATAGGTACCTAGAGTACCTACCATTTTAAAAGAAGTTAGTTTTCGAGTTTATGAAGGCGGTTTTTTGTTTTTTAAAATATTTTTTTTTATTTTATACTTTTTAGTGATTACAATAAGCTCTTATAAGTAGTCCCACTTCTTAGTTGATATGGAACTTTAAGACACTTCAAGTTCACCGCAAGTAACGCCGCGGGAATGCCATAGTCATATTCAAACAATTTAATGTTCTTCGTTATAGTCGCTCAACTATCTCAGTCGAGATATCTGATCGCTACCCTTGAAATAGGTAACGTTGAGGAGTTCCGTTGGCCGTCTGTGGTTTTCATCATAAGTTCCACTTCACAAAATGATACTTTCGGAATGCAAATGCTGGATTTGTTACTAAAAATACTAAAATCGGCATACTAAATCAGGAGTTCCCTCAATTCCTCATGGATCCGTTTATCAGATTACAATTTGGTGACAATGGGACCACCTCGAAAGTATACTGTATGAAACAAAAATACAATTTTTGAAATAGGACCATAATTGAAGGAGAAATCAAATCAAAGCAGTCAAACTGAGAACTTCCTTTTTTCAAGCCGTCGGTTAAAAATAAGAATTTTTGACAAAAACTTTTTACCACTACAATAATTTATAGTAAGTTTAAGTTAAAAGTAAAAGTTTGTGCAGTGTGAGCGGGTCCTATAGTCGCAGACGACCCTTTTTGCCGGTCCCTACCCGCGTTGAACCTTACCTACGCTACCTCGACCTTCTAACAGCTCTTTGACGTGTGGTCTTAGTGGCTAGTTAGTCATTGCATTGTAGAGGTTGCACTGTTTTGTGTATTTAGTGGGAGTCATTGTAGATTGTCCAAATTTTAAATTAAACGACAGTAGGTACTGCCGACGCACAAGATACCAACTGAATTTTTTCATTGTTTTAGCAGCGCTACAGTGGCGAAGTGTCTCCGAGGAGCTTTCGCCGAGAAAGCACTGAATCATTCCCATCGGAAAAAGATTCAGGTCTGTATGCATGACATTATAAAACGCAAGCTTATTAGTTTATCATTGTCTATGAACTCATATTGGAATAGGTAAGTAAGTACCTACATACCCATTCTAACATCTTTCTCCTTGTGTTCACAGTCGAGGCAGAAAGTGTCCTGAGACCTGTGCGCTACTGTAAGGGAATCTATTGGCCCTCCATAAACAATAGTTTCACAGTACGTAAAACTGCTGATATTAACTGTACTCACAAAAGTATTTTCAAGCATCCATGTCCCCGTGTTACTTTTTGGGGTTCCGTACCCAAAGGGTTGAAACGGGACCATAATTACTAAGACTCTAATGTCCGTCTGTCTGTCTGTGCCCAGGCTGGATCTCATTAACCGTGATAGCTAGACAACAGCAACATTTAACAGTTAAAAGTACCTTTTAGGAACAGAATTTTGCTAGACAGAAAATAATAGAATAGACAGTATCTTTAGTCAGTCAGGTGTATTTGTATTACTTGCCCGGGCATCCCACGTTGTGCGGCGCCGCTCTATCCTTGTATCAGTGTTTCTTTTTCTTGTTGATTTGAACACCTAAGCCGTATGGTTGTCACACTATGGGGAGTCACGAATTATGCAAAAGGCAGACGGGGACAGTACGTGCAGTTTTTACATAGTTTTAGAAATTATTAGCGCGAGCGCATGTTATATAGGCTAAGAGTTTAGAAAAAGAAAGAATGATAGCCAGGATTGACCGAATGAAGTCGCAAAAGGATATGGGATTGAACTTTAGGGGATTTCTTTAATGTTACCAGCAGAAATACGATAATTCCTAAACAGTACCTATCTGCTAAGACACCTTCATTGTACAGGTCGAGAGCGTGGAGCAGTCGTACCAACGATACTCGAGGAGACAACGACAGAAATCGCTGATCACGGTCAATGTTGTGGATCTTATGCTCAAAGTAAGTATTAATACCTAGGTATACCTATAGATACAGTCAATATTTATTTACTATTAGGTATTCATATCTGTGTTGTTATATTATGTTAGTTACCTACTCGTATTACCCTGGTGGTGGTAGGACCTTGTGCAGTGCTATCACCATGTTATCCTTTAACCTTCCACCAATCAGCATTGGCCCACCTCAGTCCTTAGGGTAGGCAAGGCATATGTAGTCTTAGGATTGCAAGTGCTGTGATCGTAGTCTTGAAAAGCGTCTATGGGTATCAGATCCCACTTTCCATCTTGTAGCCGGTGTGCTCGTTTGGCTTCTCGTTTCCACAAGTCCACTGCTACGCGATTTGATTTTCATTTTTATTTACCGAGATATATAATGTCGCGTACAAACTAGTTGTTAAGTTTTACTTTGCTTTTAGTTTCAAATGTAGTTTTTTAGTCTAAGTATAGGTAGGTAGTGTTTTTTTTTAATTTGTCTGTATCTAACGTGAAAATGTAGAAAATAATTGACTAATGAATATACCTGTGGCGCTGGGTTTATTCATGTATTGTGCTGCGCGTCACATGCGCTCGGCGATCTACTTAATTCAATTCGGCCCATTCTGACTGAAGGTAAAAGAAGTAATAGTCAGATGCACAGTTAATGTAAACCGGATACAAATGCCTTTTTTTGCGAATTTTAGCGAATGTTTGTTTTTTGCGACTACGCATAAAGGGTGAGTTTGATAAGTATGTTTTTCACTCTGAAACTTGAACGATTTAAAAATGAAGGCAAACGCCAGGGTGCTCGACATGTCAACAGACAATATTTAGTGGCGTCGTGATATTATGTAAATTTATACCTACATTATACACAAGACATTTTCATGTGATTTGGGAGATGAGACCTTTACTTTTGTTAAAAAAATGGAATTTGTTTTATATGGTACCTACTCAACCATATGATTTTTTTTCAAAATGAAAAGAAATGTTAGTCATTCGGATTGTATGAGTAAATGTCAGATGCTTTTGCTGGCAGTCCTTTTCTTTATTTAAAAATTGGCGTATGAAATATCAAAGCCATTTATCATCGCTAAAATGAGGGCGGTGACAAAAGTAATGTGAATCTTATTTTGTTAATTGCAATTCAGAGTAGTAGTACAGCGACGGCACTCGAACGTTTACCTTACTTACCTATTGTAAAGGTGTTTAGTTTACATTATAAATCTATTGAGGCGTCATTGCAGTGCCGGTTTTAGCACTACCAGCGCCCTGGGCGACATTTCTACGGCTCCCCCAAGCTGCAAATCAAACCAATTCGAAAAAGGCAAGGGGTATGCAAGGGTACAATGAAATAACCAGCCGCAGGCGCCCCTTTACATCTGGCGCCCTGCGCGGACGCCGCACCGCACCCTACCCTAACACCGCTACTGTATCATTGGATAGCTCTCAAAAATTATTACTAAAATATTATTATCAATTTTTAGACTTGGGGGACCGTTTAGCAAATATTGAGCTCGAAAAGTATAATTTTCGCTAGAATTGCGTGCTTGATTGGTTCATGAGGTAGGTACGGGCGACTAGTGTGTATACCTACTACTTAAAATGACCTAAGACTGCACCAAATAACTTAAATAGAGAATTAAGTAACTACTTACCTACTTGTTGTTTTATGAGATGGTTTTTGTGCGTTTCAGTCTATAAAATCTCAGCATTCAGATTTTGAGTGCTTACGAGTATAATTTGGCTTGGTTACACTTGACCCTAACAAGAATTAGCACTTTAATCGAAAAATTGTTTTGCAAACACCCAATTTTTTTGAAAGACTTATCCTACGACACCCTACAATATGGGGTAGACGAGAAAAAATTACATCCCCACGTGACGTCTACGGTTGAAGTTTGTTTGCACGTCATGATACAGCAAGTTCGAGTATTCCTTGTAATCATATTATGACAGTGACAAGTGTCAACCTTAGCGGTGATTAGAATATCACAAAAACTTTTGTCAACACTTGTAGACCACTTTCTCAGCCGACCGCGCCTGCGCCACCTACACCTACATCACACCTACACCTACATCACACCTACACCTACATCACACCTACACCTACATCACACCTACATCACACCTACACTAAGTTTTTCTTTTTCCAAGATTTTATGTTACCACTTTGTCGGTGTGAGCAATACGCATAATTCATGTCAAATTACAGCTTTCTATAACAGAGAGTCTGAGCTAAGCTGCGGACGGACGGAAATGGCGTAACGTAAAGGGTTCCTAGTTTGACTAAGAATCCCTAAAAAGTTATTTTCATACTATTATGTCAAACGGTATTCTGGTTTAGGGTAAAGTAGCTCACATAGATACGTACAGACTATATTAGTTTTACTAAAAAGGGCCATTCGTTTTATACTATTCAAAGAAATTACCCAAATTTTTCGTCCCTCCAGCTTTATTTCTTTTTCCGCGATCTTGGAAAAACTCACTTTTTTCTGTTTTTAGGGTTCCGTGCCCAAAGGGTAAAAACAGGACCCTATTACTAAGACTCCGCTGTCCGTCTGTCTGTCTGTCCGTCTGTCTGTCACCAGGCTGTATCTCATGAACCGTGATAGCTAGACAGTTGAAATTTTCATATATTATGATAATGATGTATATCTCTTGCTGCTAATACCAAAAACAGAATAAAATAAATATTTAATGGGGGCTTCCATACAGCAAACGTGATTTTTTTGCCATTTTATGCTCGATATTAATAACGGCAACAGGTAGACGCTTGAATTATTCACAGAATATAAAGTTGTATAGTCACTTTAAAAACAAATAATTAAATTAAAATGTAATAAATGCTTAAGGGGGGCTCTCAAACAACAAACGTGATTTTTATAGATAATGGAACGGAACCCTTCGTGCGCGAGTTCGACTCGACTTGGCAGGTTTTTTGCCTAAATGTCATTAAAGATCGTTCAAAAGTTATTGCACATTTTATGAACTATAGTTATTGTGTAACGACAGTTTGCGCTAAAATGCACTGAAACGTAAATATGGAAGAAAAACTAGAAAAGCGTAATTTGTAACGCTAGCTCTCGATAGACGATTCCATATCGTCCCTAGGGGCCCTGGAAACCGCCTTCGAAGGTTAACATAGATTATCGACTCTATTTCTTTAGACAATAGGCTACAAAATACAGTAATAGAATAATGACAAACCGTTTTTCTTATATTTTACTACCGCCCGACTAAGATTGTATAGATACAATGACCATTGTGTTTACAGGTAAGCGGAGGAGCTCAGTTCAAAAAGTTTAAACTCTTTTTTTTTGTGGTCGCATGTGTAACCTAACCTAACCTAAGTACCTAAAAGCCATGCTTAAGATAATCTGAAACAATAAGGTTTCAGCAGAAATTAGCTTTCTATGAAGTGAAAATTCTGCGAAGTGATACAATCAGCCGCACTTAGAGACGTCAATTAAATTTAATGCTTGATTAGAGTTGCTGCTGTCACTTGCTATAGCAATAGAATAAGACAACACGTCACTAAACAGGCGTTATATTTAATTGACGTCTCTGAGTGCGGCAGTAAGTACCTAGATTATTATTGTCATATCATAACATAGGCAATATTTTTTTTAAATGACTGACCGTTTAGTTTCTTGTGACGTTTCTTCCGGGAAGCGCTGGTAGATTTTTGTCGTGTAAATGTGCCCGTGCCGTTTACTTACTGAATAAAGATCGTTTCTTTTTTTATCCCATAGGCATAGCTAAGGTACTATTCAATATATCAATTGTCATTTAAATTTATTGCATTTAATTTCAGGTCAGTCTATCAGTCATATATATTGCTACAAAGAGCCGTATCGACGAAGAAAAAGGTAAATTATGATGTGAAACGTTTCATTAGGCACAAACATTGTAGTATTCCCCATAGTACCTAGATACTATGTGTATCTGTGCTCATCACAGGTTGTGCTACCTAACTAGTAAACGATCGGTGCCCGTGCGGCCTACTTACTGAATAAACATCTTTAATCTTTGGTGTAGTAGGGGTTCTACTCTACTCGCTAAAACCATAATTACTTTTGCCGTTATCGTATCGTTAAATGTCATGATAGCTCGTAAATTAATTTGACAGTAATGGCGACTGAGTTATAAACGAAGTATGTAACATACACTGTACCGTCGGCCTTAAGGCTACTCGATAAAACTCATAAAACCTAACTGCTCGTGACATAATATACTATACAATTAAATTTTAAATTTTATATAATACAATTTCATAATCCCCAATTTCATTTCCTACAACTATAGGTAACATGCTCTAAAATCAGAATATACTTGATATAATGGGCGTAATCTATAATGCTCAACTATACAGGGTGTCCCATAAACCAACGCCAACCCGCCAAGGGCTGACAGAGCAGCTAAAAAGCTATCGATTTAAACCCTATGTATCTTCAGTGATTTTTACTAGTTTCGGAGATGTTGATCATTTTTAGGGTTCCGCACCACGAAAGGAAAAAGCGGAACCCTTATAGGATCACTTACTTTTTTGTCCGCCCGTCCGTCTGTCAAGACCCTTTTTCTCAGAAACGCGTAGAGGTATCGAGCTGAAATTTATATCAAATACTAAGTCCTGTCCTTTGGAGCTGTAAAAAAAACAAACTTCTAAGGTAACGCAATCAAAAGATACAGCCGTTTATGCCGCAAATTTCCGCAAATTTTCGAAACTCGAAACACTACTTCCCGTGAACTCAGAATCTTGAAATTTGGTACGAAGCAACGTCTAAAGGAAAAAAGGAAAAATTGTAAATTTTTAGTTACATCATATAATAAAAATATTTTTAATAATTTTAAAGTAACTAGGTACCCCTTTCCTCATCAACGTAGAGGTATTAAATTGAAATTCATATCAAGGTTTGTACGGAACCCTCGGTGCGCGAGTCCGACTCGCACTTGGCCGGTTTTTTTAATCTGATATGTCGTAATTTTTTCCCCTTATGTCCATGTCACGAAAAATCATTAAATTTCATGTTTTATTTCATAAGTTTTTCAGTAGTATCGTACGTAATTAGAATAATTACGAATCAGCGAAGCTTCTAAGCTTTTTTTTTAAGTAATTACGACGATTTTTTGGAAACACTGGGGCACTTAGTATGGAGAAACAAAGATTATGTAACTAATATTTTTTTTATAAAAAAAACAAAACGGGCAAATAGGTTCAAAAACTTCGCAGATCTGTAATGCTTGATGATGAAAAAAATTATTTATTTCGTTTTGTTTCTAATAAGAGCTATGTTTTTGTAATCTTTGCTGAAGCTATATGGTCGTCTCCTTCCATTCATGTTGAAAAATAAGTCCTGTATTAACTGAAACCCTGATTTTATCGATTTTAATGCCGGGCAATGTTCTCTGGACTTTCAGCCAACATAGCCCTTTATGATTTTCGACACAAATATAGCCCCTACGCAGTTGAAATGAGCAACAGGTCACGAATTGTGCCAACCCTAACGCTCTCTCGACATCGGGCAAAGTTGTCGATCACACGTTCAAAAATTAACGGATTTACATAACCTATTCATGATCGTCACTTTATTTATAAATATAAAATGATCAATTATTTGCCCGCAAAAATACGCACCGCCTTCAACAAGTCGCAACAAGCTTCTGAGTGAAATTAGAGACACTGTAGTGTTGTCACAAATATAATTTATTTTCTACCATCTATAGTAAATATTTTGCCATAAAGAAGAAGATTTTTTCCATACCCTAAGTGGCAATGTTGGCGTATTTCACGGTATATGTATAGCATTTAAAATATAAAATAATTGTTTTCGTATGCGTTAATACTCTTATTACAGGACTTCACGACAAATTTGGTAACGATCTCGGAAATTTTAAGGCTGATAGGATAGAGGGCAACTCTCTGATGTCAATTATGTCGTCGGTCGGCCTACGCACAGTGGTTGCGTCAACTAAATATGGCGGGTGTAACGAAAATCGTGGTATCGTTTCCAAAAAAAAGAATAAGGGAAATGGCTGAATGTTGTATATGAGGCAGTCCTTTTTGTACTCATGTCAATTATGCAAAACCTGACCTGAAAAAAATAATGACTTGATACACAAGCATATTTTTGTAGTTATATTATTATACGCAATCATATTTTTTTAACTTAGTTTTCTTTAAAAAAATAGAAGATTTCATTCTGTCGAACTATTTTAAGTAACTCAATTTGTTTTAATTTTTAAAAAACTTAGTGGTCAGCTCCTGTTTGGAACGACTTGCGTGAACTATTAAATTGCCTTGTCACCAAAACTCTAAACCAAACCCTGGGTCCGGGATCTTGGAATAACTCACGACAGTTAACTAACCGTCGAAAAACATGTGGAAGCTATTATAAATAAATAAATTGGGATTCATCATGAGAAACTGTACACATTTCACTTAAACCTCAAAATTCTCCTATTCGTCTTTTTTGGTTACAATAGGTTAACATTTTTGAACCGGCGTAACGCTATAACACGACCAAATATTTGGTTACTTTTTAAATAATTGACATAAATACTTACTACCTAGGACTTGCTTTACACACAAAATTCAGCCATATAAATTATCGTTTATTATCTTTGAAAGGATGCAGTGCCATAATGCAACCAAACTTTTGGTTTGTTTTTACATATTTGGCATTCGTACAACTAGTCCATACTTTATATACAAAATTCAGCCATCTCCCTTATTGTTTTTTTGTCACAAAAGTGTCTTTGAACGGGTTCAGAGCCATAACGAAACCTAAATTTTAGCCTGTTTTTACATATTTGGCATTGGTACAACTAGTATTTACTTTATAGGTACACAACATTCAGCCATTTTCCTTATCGCTTTTTTTTGTAATAATAAACCATCTCTGAAAGTTCATAGCGCCATAACGCGACTATAACTACATTATTTGGTAACGGGGTAAGGGCCTGTTGTTTGATCAGTAGTTAAACTAACTAATTGTTAAAATTTGAAAAAGGAATCGATAATTTGAAGGAATCTCAAGGAAATGTGTCAGATTTTCAGTTCCTTTTTCGAATTTTAACAATTAGTTACTTTAACTACTGATCAAACAACAGGCCCTAAGGCACTCGTCCCACCGCCGACGATGAGCGGGAAGCGAGTACAGCCATCGATCAACTAGTAATATTTTTGTCTCATTTATTGACACGGGATCTATAATTTTTGTTCCGACAAACTAGTGGAAAGAGTTTTCGCCGGCAGTGTGAACAGCCAGCGATGAACGATTAGTATACGTGGCTCTTTTACTAACACAGGATCCTCATCTTTTGTTCGTTTCTTGGGCGAGAAAATCGCCGATAGCTAATCGCTTACTCGCTCTTGGTGGGACAAGTGCCTAAATGGCGCACCTAGACAGTTCGCTAGGAATTGGGGTCGTTACTTCAAGAAGACTGGCATCAATAAATTCAACAAATCGACGATCATAAAATTAAGCTTTTTCAATTAGCGAAAAAATCGTGATGTATTTTAATATTAATTTAATTAATTAATTTAAGTACTTAAATCTTCATTTATTTTCTCTGCTGCTCTCTGATTCCCACAAATTTGCTTTCAAAACCGCGTTTTTAGGGTTCGGTAGTCAAACTACGAACCCTTATAGTTTCGCCATGTCCGTCCGTCTGTCCGTCCGTCCGTCCGTCCGCAGCCTAGCTGAGAGACTCTTAGTACTAGAAAGCTGTAATTTGGCCTGAATATTATATAATCATGCCAACAAAGTGGTAAAATGAAATGTCGAAAAAACATTTTTTTATACTGTACCTCCCCTTCACGTAACGTCGTTGGATAGGTCTTTTAAAAATATTGTAGGTTTGTGAACACAAGTTTTTGATTAAGGGATCCCTTTATGAAATATTAAGCTTTAAAACACTATTTTTTGTTAGAGTCAAGTGTCCCCCCCAAAACAGCCAAAACTACAAATATAAAAAAAATTAAAAATATCTTAAATGAAAGCGCAAATTTAATAATGAATTTAGAAGAAAAACTATCAGACTAAGTAGACTTTATTAGTTCCAGAGATACAGGAGACTACCTACTAAAAATGATCTAAGACAGCACTAATTACTTTAAATAAAAAAATAGTTCATACATGTGGATTTTTAGATAGTTTTTTTTGTTTGTCGTAACGGTTTCGGAAGCCTACATTGAGCATGATCCGACATGCTCTTGCCCGGATTTTATATGAGATAGTTTTATGTGTTTGTGGTAACGGGTTCGGAACCCTACACTGAGCATGGTCCGACATGCTCTTGCCCGGTTTTTATTAGAGATAGTTTTTAGAGTTTGTCGTAACGGGTTCGGACCCCGACATGCTCTTGCCCGGTTTTTTATAATATTGATTGAATGTGGGACCAAACAATTCGATATGTTGACGAAAACACAATGATTTTTCCGTGAATACCTACCATTGCAAATTCGATAAAAAAGTTGAAACATTTACAACTCCATTACAAATCATTCACAAACTGCACCACACACCCGCGTACGACCCGCGCCGCGCTCTGTGAAAAGGCCTATCGGAGAACGCGTGTTTTACGACCAATGACGCCCGCGCCTGACTCGACCCACGCGCGCGCTGTCTGTAGTGGCGGGCGTGTGTGTTGTGTTGTGCAAGCGTCCATCTCCAATTGTCCATGTTAGAACACCCGCGGCACTTCCGACCCGCTCGGCGCGCGGCGCCCGACCTGCGCCCGAGCTCTGTGCATTTTACGCCTATAAATAAATATCAAAGACGGCAATTACTAGTTGAAAAATGATCTTTATTATATTATTAATTAATATGTATTACACTACTTCTATGACTTATGTGTCTAGTTGTGTCCATGACGTTCTTCAAAACACTTTCACTTTTGCTTAGTTTGAATAGCCACCAAGCAAAAATTGTACGTAGAGATTCTTGTCGATACGTTTGTCGACAGCTTACATAGTTGTATGTTTGTACAGTTGTGGTCATATAATTAAGAACGATTCGAAGTTGCAGAATATATTTATCTAAATCATGACATGTGTAGTTATAATGTTCCTTCTTAAAAGTAACTAGTTATGTTTTGAAATAGCCACATGAATAGAGCAAACGGGATTAGGAATATAAAATAAAATCGCTAACTATTTCTTTTACAAATTGTATTTTTTCTCTATAGTAACAAATTCAAATAGTAATAAAGCTGGACAAATAATTAAGAACGATTTATTGAACTGCTCGAGAGTTGTATTATATGAAACTTAGACTAAATAAATCACATTAATGTGAAGTGCGTAAAGGAAAAAAAGATATTTAATACATTTTAAACAAAAAATAATAGTTAGTAGCGTGTCCACGGCTTTGAATTACTGCTTTACACCGGCGAGGCATAGACCCTATCAATTTTTGACATTTCGCAATAGAGATAGACTTCCTTTCTTCTAAGAAAACGTCGTACAGCTCTCTTAAATTGCCACACTGTCGATTTGAAACCTTTTTCTTGACTTCACACCAAAGATGCTCTATTGGGTTTAGATCTGGGCTGTTAGCTGGCCAATCTAAGACAAAAACTGATTGCGATGTGAGAAATTCCTTAACGGTACGTGCAGTATGCTTTGGATCATTGTCGTGCTGGAATGTCCAAATAACCGGAAGCACGTCTTCAGCATAAGGTAACATTGTTTCTTCCAGTATATTTTTGTATTGGAATTGATCCATGTTTCCTTCTATCAACTTAACAGGTCCAACACCATGTCCAGAAAAGCACCCCCAAATTTTTACATTTCCCCCACCATGCTTTAATGTCACTTTTGTGTACTTAGGGTCGAATGCTTTATTCGGAGGTCGTCGTACATATCGTTTTCCATCAGAACATAAGTACCCTGTTTATTTTTGTCTCGTCAGTTTTCATACCTTCTTGCAAATGCAAGCCGGGCTTGCCTATGACACCGTTTCAACATGGGCACCTTCCTTGCTATCCTCCCGTGCAACTTTTCTTCTACTAAACGCCTTCGAATAGTGCGTGCCGAGATTGCTGAAGGATTGTTTTCACCAAAATATTCTTTTCTCAGCTCATTAGACCCTTTAAAAGGATTTTGTTTTGCCAAACGAATGATATTTCGATCATCTCGACGACATGACTTCCTCTGTTTAGGTTCACGCGGAACATTTGAAGTAGTTTGATACGTCGCAAAGTGCTTCACAGCGTGGAAAACCATTGTTTTTGAGCATTGCAGATGGTCGGCTATCTTTTTATACGACCAATTCTTCTCGCGAAGTTTTATTATTACTTCCCTTGTAGATTTATTGCAACTTTTATTTTTCCCCGTTGTTTTTACACGAAGCAATCAATCACCTTTTAAACTCTTACAGCACTAAATGGCGCCAAAATCATACAAATAGTGACCTACACCCACAGAGCCACAGAGTGTTCTCTATTTAAATTTGAATAAAAAAATAAACCATTCAGCGTTCTTAATTATGTGACCAGCCAGTAAGAAGTACTAGGTTCAGATCTAATGTAAAAAGTTCATCTATTTATTTTTTAGCCAATCATTTGTATCAGCGAATGAACCGGTAGTATGCAAGTAAAGTTTTGCGATACAGAGAGAAATACAAAAAAATACATGCAGTTAGTTATACTTGTTAGTTGGAAAAAAACTTCCCTTTAAATAAGCGTTCTTAATTATATGACCACCACTGTATATGACTGCCCCCCAGCGGCGACACAGATCGCGTGGACGGCGGCGTTCTCGGTGCTGAACGGGAGCGTGTGCCTGCTGGGCCTGTGGCGCTGTTTCGCCAACAACTACCTGCACTGGGCGGCCGCCACCACCTGGACGCTGCTCGTCGCTCAGGGTAGGCCAACCGGCGCTCTGCAATGTCAACCCCCATGTTTATTTATTCTCCATTGGCACAATAGCGAAACGGAATTAGACTGAAACCGAAACACTGCATTGGAATAAAGTTAAATTTTGATTGAAATATCTGGTCGGTCCGATTCCGTTTCGTAGCCAGTGTGCTACAGGCGTAAACCGTAACAAGCTCGTTGTGGGTCCGAATCAATGCGATCTCTTGCTTGTCACGACAACCTTGTTATTAATAATTAATAACTATGCTCAGCCAGGGCCACCATCCGCAGAATGGATCCGGTTTAGACGTCGTCAGTAGGCTTGTGTTGGTCAGGAACTAACAACTAAAAGGAATTAATTCCCGTCACGGACCAAAAGGTACCTACTAGTTCTTCGTAAACGATTTTAATCGGTCTTCGGTCCTTTAAGTCAGTAGCCCTGGTTCGACGTATGAGCAGACAGACCGAACCAGCAAAGAGCGCACGGAGCGGCACGCGTGCAGTCCAGGAACGCAAGAACTGAACACGAACTACGTATTTTTGGTTAAAAGGATAGAAACCTTTTAGTTAGTAGGTACGTTATGGTTGAATTTGACCATTAACGGACAAGTACATATAGGTTCGGGGGTTCTATGGGTTTGCCTATTATGATTCCGAAGTTATGAAACGTAAGTCTGTCGGTCTGACTGTCCATATATCGACGCTTGAAAGGCGAAATGGGATAAGCGACATTTTTTGTGATATTGAGTTATATGCATCGTTAAAATCAGCAGATTTTTCTGCGTCGCATGAGCTGGGTCTCGCGCCCGTATGACGACTTTTGTGTCGCTTATCCCATCGGTGATTTTTAGAAACACCGATCTATTTTTGTTACTAAGCGACTTCTTTTTTACAGGTTTTTGAATATTGGAGATTAGATAAAATGTTTTTTTACAAAATGTTACTTAGACTGTTTGTCTTTTTTACAACTTTCTTTTTATGTGTCGGTTATATTTTATTACTTCATCGTAAAACGTATTTTTATTTCCTTTATATAATTTTACCTATATCTACAGAAATACAAAAAATGCCTTAGATCAAATAACCTAAACGTCTTTATCCGCACTATTGTAGGTTATAGCCTTATAGCCTTTTACTTGATATGAGTTTCGAGAGTAATGTCGCTTATCCTAGTTTTACCTGCAATAATTTTTAAACTACTTACTGTCGCTAATTCCAAAGTTACTCTAAGTATTAGAGTTTTTAGTACAAAAAAGTTTGTCGACAAATAGTTTGACTGTAACTTTTTTTTGATCTCTGATAATTGTTTAGTAACTTTATTTGTTTATTTTTATTTCTAATAGGTGAAGTACCTATATTTGTTTAGTCATTTGGATTTTTTCAGTTTATTTTTATTAAAGACCCATTAATATTCGTAACAGTTGTTATATTTACTTTTTTCATCAATGTCTTGAATTTTGGTGGTGATTTATTAGTGGAGAATAAATTATGAGGGTTAAATTTTAGCTTAGATAAAATATTTTGAAGTTTAAAATTGTCGCTCATATCATAGCAGTTAGATTATTTGTCTTGATTTAATTTCTGGCTAAAAATGACTTTTATATAATCTAACATTGTTCTTAAATTTTAATGTTTTTCGGTTAGATAGTTTTTCCTAATTATCTTTCAATTTTTTTTTCCGGTTAGACATTTTTACTTGATTCATTTTTCACCACAATTTTTGGTTAGATAATTTTACCTCCTGCAGTTTTTGATATCAATTTGCGTAAGCTCCACTAAATCCTAAAATAATACCTTTGTGGGTAATTTATTGAGCACAGTATATAGAAAACACCATCATGATCATGTACAAAGTTGAATTTTAAAAATCGGCTTATAAAATAAATTATAGTGATGTTTTTTCAAAAATCAGTGCCATTTTTTGGCTCTCCTGTAAAGTTACTATTTGGTCGCTTATCCCATTTCGCCTTTCAAGCGTCGATATGACAGCCATTTTACGCAGAGATTACAATAGTTACTAACTAATGTACCAAAGGAGCAGAATGGATGTCATCGTCTATGTAGAGCTTGAACATAGTCGTTTTTTAGAGTTCCGTATGCAAAGTGTATCGACGGGACCCAATTAATAATCCTCGACGGTCCGTCTGTCCATTCGTCTGTCCGTCAACAGGCTGTATCCCATGAACCTTAATAGGTGTACCTACTGTTGAAATTTTACTGAGTATTTCTAATATCACTAAAGGTGCGTTCCTATATTCAAAACAGTTGATCAGTTGATGATAAATCGCTGTCTCTCTAGAAACTGTGAAAGGTACCTACCTGTTTTTTAGAGTTCCGCACCAAAATGTTAAAAAGGAAACCTTATGGTGAGCGACTACTACGATACATCTGTCTGTCTGTTTGTTTGAAAAATGAAAATGATTTAACTATTGCAAACGGGGTGTCATATGAAACGACAAAGTCTGCAAATTTCAAAAACATTTGTTTTATTATTTTCAGCGACGTACTTTTTGATTTATAGGTATAGATAAAAATGTACTTACCAAAAATTACCGTTCCCCCTTATCTCCGAAGTTTATGGACCAAAAAATCTAAAAATTCCTGGTTTAAGGATACGTATGTTTTACGCGAAAAATAAAACGAAGATGTCAAACTTTACGGTCTTGGAAAAATTATCAAAAAACTGTTCTAAAATTTAGGCTACACAAAATGGACCTTACCGCACATACAGGGTGTATACGGAGGGGTGGATCCAGCGAAGGTCGAAGGTAGGGGACCTCAAGGGCTGCCGAATCGACCGCTATGTATGTTCAGCGATTTTCATTTGTTTCAGAGTTACGAGCTTTATTGTGAAAATTTCAGAAATGTCGGATTTCCGGTATAATTCCATTGTGGTAGCTAAACTATTCGGCCTATCACAGTGTTTTTTTTTGGAAGTAGTCAGATAGCGGACCTAACAAATAACAATGCCATTTTGAGTCATGGCATCATACATTTTACAAGAAAAAATAAAACTCTCAATAATTTGAGCACATTGAAATTTTCCATGAACATTCAAAGGTCAAATTTTTTAAATGATCACATAACTTTTTTTTTTTGCAAAGTACTTTATAAACTACCTTGGTTTATGGAGAATTAGCCCTGTCATTTTTTTTTAGATAGTCTCACGGCATCACCTTGAAAATAGTATTATGGAAAGGGAATAAGTAGTAAAAATCACTTTTTAAATATCCAAGTAAAATATTTTTTAAATGGAAAATGATATAAAAAGAGAATGTAAGATTAAAACACCAAAATACCTTAAATGGAACGCCTTAATTACTTAATTGTAATTAATTAAAGTAAGTGTTCAAAATGTCCACCATTATTTGATATACACACGCTCTGCACCTTTTTAAAAAATTACTTTTAAGTTTGCGGAATGCCTCTACGTTTTCACTGATAGTTCTTTGGGCTTGTGTTAGTTTTACGCGTAATTCTTCAATTGAATTAAACTCAGATTTGTAAACTACCTCCTTGTAAAATCCCCAGATGAAAAAATCTACAGGATTGAGGTCCGGAGATCATGGAGCCCAAGCTATCGGTCCTCCGCGACCTATCCATCTCTGTGGAAATTCTTGATCGAGATATTGTCTCACAATTCGAGCAAAATGGCACGGTGCTCCATCACACTGAAAGTACATTCTCCTGCGTGTTTCCAAATTAACATCATCTAACATGGAACTGAGGTTCTGTTGTAAAAACGATAAAAAATTATTTCCATTCATTCATTCGACTTGGCAACTCATAAGGTCCCATCAGTTGTCCGTTAAGTACTCCTGTCCACAAGTTAATACTAAATTGGTGCTGGAAACTGTGACGTCGGACCAAATGAGGATTTTGGTACGTCCAAGAATGGTAATTATGCATGTTAAAAATACCTGATCGAGTAAAAAATGACTCGTCTGTCCACATTACATTGTTAAAAAAATCAGGATCAGCCTCATATCTGCTTATCATATCTTGACAAAAAGCAACTCGTCGTGCGTAATCAGCCGGTAATAAATCTTGCACCTTTTTGTAGTGGTAGGGATGCATGCCCTCTGAACGTAAAATTTTATGGACAGCTCCATGCGAAAGACCAATATTACGACCAATTACCCTCGTGCTTGTTGATGGATCGCGGTGCACTTCTTCTAAAACGTTGGATATTTGATCCGGGTCTATCGTTGGCACTCCTTCAGATTGAGCAGTTCCAGGTATGCGACCTTCTAAATACGCGTTATGGACGCGTATGATGACGCGATAGTCAGGATAAGAACGGATTCGCTCTCCTCTTCGTGTAAGTTGTTCCTGGTATATCCTGGCAGCTGCACGAGCGTTTCCTTGAGCTGCACCGTAGCAATAATGCATTTCTGCATACTCTCGTGGGGTATAACTCATTACCTTTTAAATGTAATCACTCAGTTAATTAAATGTGTTATTTTTAACAAAATGCATTAGCTTAATTACGCAATGAATGACAAAGAATTATTTTTTCAATTGTTTTCAATTTTTTTTATTTTGCTAACCCGGTACTAATGGCCAGTAACATTAAAAAAAAAACTCTTAAATCAACCTTACAAACCAATGTAGGCATTTTTAATTCGTGGATATTTAGATCATTATTATTGTTGTAATTTTGATTAATGTTAAAATTATTACTATTTTTTTAAATAATAAAAATGTATTTTGATGTACTAGTCCTATTTAAAAAATATTTTACTTCGATATTTAAAAAGTGATTTTTACTACTTATTCCCTTTCCATACTATTTTCAAGGTGATGCCGTGAGACTATCTAAAAAAAAATTACAGGGCTAATTCTCCATAAACCAAGGTAGTTTATAAAGTACTTTGCAAAAAAAAAAAGCTACGTGATAATTTAAAAATTTTGACCTGTGAATGTTCATGGAAATTTTCAATGTGCTCAAATTATTGAGAGTTTTATTTTTTCTTGTAAAATGTATGATGCCATGACTCAAAGTGGCATTGTTATTTGTTAGGTCCGCTATCTGACTACTTCCAAAAAAAAACACAGTGATAGGTCGAATAGTTTAGCTACCACAAAGGAATTATACCGGAAATCCGACATTTCTGAAATTTTCACAAAAAAGCAGGTAACTCTGAAACAAATGAAAATCGCTGAACATAGATGGGTGTCAATTCGGTAGCCCTTGAGGTCCCCTACCTTTGACCTTCGTTTGATCCACCCCTCCGTATACACCCTGTATAATTAAGTTCAAACTGCCATTTGAAATTGTCATAGCGGGTAAAGTGACGAGGTACTAAAGTGTAAACATATTTATGGCGTCGACTGTAGGTACACCGTATCTACAGGCTGCCTCCAACCTTGGCGCTTTAAATGCATGGATCGTTTCTACACCTGAAACTGAACTTTTTTTGATGTGTTAAGTAGTTGTTAAAAATATGTCCAACATATTTTTTTTTTTCAAACAAGATAAATGTAATTTTCAATGTACGCGATTCAATTCTCCATGTTCCTTTAGCCCTCGTACCAAGGAAATGTCGCCCCCGTACCATGAGATAGTGATTTTATGACCATGATGATAATACACTGATTTTACAATTAGACTTTAACATCAATTAGTTATCTTAACGTAAGTTATTTTTTTAATGTCGCAGAACATAAGTAGTTCAGTTTTGCGAGTAGAATCGATCATTGCATTTAATCCCCAAGGTCAGAGGCACCCTGTATAGTTATGGTACGGATCCCTTATTTTTAGTTTTAACTAGCATCATTAGAGGTGAAAATGGCCAGGACGTTTGAAATTGACCGTTAATTAAGTATACAACGCTAGTTTCTTCCAAACCCCCTTCGATTAACCTTTTACTGCATTAAGAAATACGTACTCGTCGGGCCGCCTGGCGCCCTCCGCGCGGCGTCCAGTCGGCGATGAGGCATAACGTGTTCGTGTGCCGGCAGGGCTGAGCGGGCTGGGCATCGGGTTCCAGTCGGCGGAGCACCAGGTGTGGTACATGCTGTTCATCGTGTTCGTGCCGTACGCTATGTTGCCGCTGTCACTGGGCTGGTGCATCACCATCGGGCTGCTGGCCTCTGTGGCGCACGTGCTCACCGCCATGTACAAGGTCGCGACTTACTTATACTACCACCAGATACCTGCTACTACTACTCGTAGAGGTGGGCTGTCACTGTGATAGCGCCATCAATCAACTTCACATTATGAATGCACACAAAACATGTGATGCGAAGAAGCAGCAATTATTATAAGTACTTAAAATAAACCGACACACAGCAGGTTACATCGATTAGTCACCGCGGAGCACGGCCTGTTTTAAGGGCATACGCCACTCTGTTTACTTGGGATTGAAATGAAAATAACAGAACTTTTTTGGGTGCCAGAATCGAATCCACTGTGTTGTTTCCTACGGCAAACAATGATGTTATATATTTAGATGCGTTCTGCTCATATTAAACGCAAATTGCTCGCCATTCCCACCAAGACAAGTGCACGCTCAAGGGCGCCATGTAGCTACCCGTCTTGATCGCACTCATGCGATATCTATCTCATGTTACACAGGTGATTGTGACGCCGGTGCAAATTATACAAATTATAACGATGTAAACAAAATATAAAAAATATTTACGGTACTTACGAATGAAATGAGACATCCTTTCTTCCTTTTACAGTTACAGTATAATTTCGGCAGCCTGAAAAAACACGACGATATTTTTTATGAAATATATTTGTTACTTTTTGATAATACAATTGTATTGCCTTTGATGCGTGCGTGTCAGCGGCCGCGGCGCAACTAAACAGTTGTAAGGCAAATTGCCTTCCTTTTTGAGGAACGCTTTTGCGCGCAGATGACGTAGGTATCTTAATATAAGATCACCGTCAATAGAACTTCTGAACGATGTAAACAAATTAGTATCTACTTATTACATAACCTCAAATATTCACCAAGCGTGTTTTTATTAAAAATAACGTATAATGAATAGTTATTTCATCTTAAACTGAATATGAAAATAATGATCTAGTGTATAAATCATTGCAAAGACCTCTTTTGCAAGTTCAATTGACGGCCACTTTAAAATATCATACATACATACATACATTAAATCACGCCTGTTTCCCAGAGGGGTAGGCAGAGACCACTTCTTTCCATTTGCTACGATCTTGACAAATTTCTAAAATATAATTGACGGGTAAACAATTTTTAAGCCGTGATCCCTCCCACGCTCTGGCTCCCTGGTAAGAAATAGGTAAATCTTCAATAACTGGACACTTAATAAAATGTAATTTAAGTAGTTAAGTAACTAGCCACCAATTTTAGATACTGACGCGACGTAAGTAAAGACACTTTGACAGTACTCCGGAAAATAATTCTGGATCATGGTATTCTAGTTTACTGATAAAATTATTAGCATATCTTTTGCTCTACACATACCTACCTACATATTATTGCAAAGTGGCCAGTGACCAAGTGGGTTGGCCAGTGATTGACGATTTACCCCATTATTTATATGCCCTAAAATGTACCCCAATTTATATGCATTACATTTTTAAACTAATACCTACTTAAGACAAATTCTCTAGAAATAATCAACACCTTACAACAATAAAAATAAGGATAAATAAATCAAAAAGGGTGCATATTTAAGGTACTAAATTGAGAGAAAGTTAACTAGCTTCCATTATGTTACGAATACAATACAATCAAATAGATAATGTAGGTCACGCAAAGTAAAAAAATAAGGACTTATTTGAGTCCAACTACGTATGTATGCAATTTTATTAAAGTTTACCCTATACGCTGCACTGAATTAATTATAATAAAATCAAGAGATGTCTTTCATTGGACCCCTAAAAACGGCAACATATCGGGTGTCCCAAAAGTATATACTTAGTTCGTATTATTCCTAAGATATGCTTTGGTAAGTTCCCAAAAAGTTCCAATAGGCCTGGCTTCTGGGCAGTTCGGAGGATTAATATCCTTATGCACGTATTCGACTCTGTAGTCTTTATACCAAGCTAACGTGGTCTTCGAGTAGTGCACGGATACCAAATGCAGCCAAAATAGAACAGGGTCTATCATACCTCCTCACAGGCCTCTTTTTGGTGCATCATAAAAGGTAAAATCCTCACCATACTTCCGAATGGCTGTACCTACGTACGACTCCGATGCTAACACCTACCGTTTTTGCCAACTCTTTAAGAGTTATGTTAGCAATTGTACGCCATTTCTGCACGATCACTTTACGCTTTTCTAGAGAAATGACCACAGATTATAGTGGAAATGACTCGCATTTGACGTCTTTGACAGAAAGAATCATCAAATAATAACAACATTGTTGGTAACCATTGATTTAGCACCCTTAATACACATGTACTATTGTAGGCCTTCAATCCAAGATCTTGTCGTAATATACGACTCAATGATCGTCGGGATATTTCCAAATCTTTAGCGAGTTTACTTGCATTTTCGGCTGGATTCGCCTAATACGCTCACGAACGTTTTTAATTATATTTTTGACCTGAACAGGCGGTTTTTGACCAGGTTTAGGCCTGATTTTAAATAAATTAAATAAATAAATCGCTTAAATCGCTCTGCGATATGAACTTTACAGTGATATCTAAATGTTTTAACTTCTTAAATATCTCCGAGCAACGAGCTTACAACGAGCTGGCGTTTCGCGTCCATTGTTGAAAACAATATAAAAACAAAAGATACCAATCAAGCTGACGTTCTAATACATTCTCAATGAAAAATAGAGAACAATGTGAAAAAAGCTTCCGTTATATTTAAGTTTAATGCCGTTACAAAACTAGGACACTTAATCTGCCCAACTCTGTATCTATCTAAATATATAAAAGGAGAAACTGACTGACTGACTGACATATCAACGCACAGCCTAAACGGCTAAACGTAGGCACTTGAAATTTGGAAGAGACGTAGCTTAGGTACCGTAGAGGTGCACTAAGAAAGGAATTCCCGAAATTCCCACGGGAACGGGAATTAGCGGGAAAATTATTAACTCAAAAAAAATGTTTTGCCCAACGAAGTGGACACGGGAACAGCTAGTATTGTATATATACCACAGTGGCATAATTCGGTACATTTTAACAGTTTTTTTGACAGTTGCACCTAACACCGCCCTATGACTTGCACTTGCACCGAATTAGTTTCAGACAAGCTGTAGCAGAAACGGGTGCAGTAGTCGAAATTGGTTTCCAATTTTCATTCGATTGTATTTCCCATGCCCAATCCGCCGGACTGGGAAGATTTTGAATCGGCACCATCGCTTGGCCCCATAGGCGCACACCCCGGTAAACAGATCATAGGATATGCTCCTGGGAACTGGCATCCGTAGGCGGAATGTTCTTTAGCTGTCGGTCGTCATATAACTCCTTATTATCAATTCACCTTAAATTTAATTTGTTAATTACGAAAATAATATGTAATCTGTGATATCATTAGTATAGTGCAGATATTTTGTCTGAGTTTCCGCCCGCCGTCTTAATTGTAAATATATATAAAATATATATATTTTTAAAGCTGAATGAATGTTCTATAAGATATTATTTTTTCTTTGAAAAAACTTTAGTATTTTCTAAAAAAAATATAAAACCAGTTTTGATATTTTCGTCAATATTTTATTTTCTTTCTAGAAAACTGTATACTAAATGTCTCAAAAATTTATTCCTCATGCCCGGTTTACAGTGTGGCCAGGTCCAATTTGAAACATTCAGTACCTAGATATAAAGTCAAAAAATCAGACGACTTAAGTATACAAAAAATCAGGAGATTTTATTATAAATAATACCTGGATAACCTTTTACAAAATTAAATTCATAATGAAATCGATTGTTAATCATAATATTTTCAATAATTTTGGCTATAAAGAAAAAAAAAGATATAATTTTTTTAACAATAGTAAAAACAGTGAACTTTTTATAAGTAGAACCTACCTTTCAATCAGCTAGCTTTAAATAATTTCTTCTTCTAAAAAAATATTGACTTTCTAAATACTTATATTATTTGTATTTTAATAACTATTTTCATTAATTATAACTTAAAAAAAGAGTTTAGTTAGTTAATGTAGATTTATATTCACTAGGATACATTATTTGTGAAATTAAATGAATAAAATTATAATAAAATGATTAAAAACGCATAATCAAGCTCAAAGAGAGTGAGTGACAAGTTAATACTCACATGCTCATGCACCTTCAATCACTACACGAGTCATCTTCGTACATGATAATATTGAATTTACATCATGATTGTAACACAATTTATTGTTTAAACACCTTTTTGAATGTAACAGTCCCCAAAGAGTCTTGACACCAAGTCTGTTTCTTTGCTTAGTTTGTTTAAATTAAATGTTGAAAGCACACGCCCAACACAGCCAATTCTGATATATAAAAAATCCAGTAGATTATCTAAATTTATTTTGCAAATTCAGTAGATCAGTATACACATCCCAAATTCAGTAGATCTCCTTATAAATCAGGAGACCTGGCAACGCTTCCTGTTTATCGAAAATGACTCCACACTCGAGGTGGTAGATAAATTTCAATGCTTCCCACCAGTAGTTCCACCCGCTCTTTTAATTCGCGCTACCGCACGGGTATATTGATTTATTCCTATCGTCTCAAATAAATGGTAAAAATTCAAACTATTTAAATTCTGCATAAATTGGAATTTTTTTAACCGTATTTTTTGTAATATAATGTTGTACAAGCTGATGTTGTTAAACTTCTTTATGTATCTTAATACATTTATATGAAGGAGTATAGTTAAACATTAATACATTAAAAAACCCCCGACTCTAAACAGTCTATAAAGAAAAACATCTAAAAAGTAAAAAATAATAAGTATTGGCCCTGTAAATTTAATTCTAAGTAGGTATTAATACTTATTTTGATTCAAGCGTCGCCACGTCGGGGACCGCTTAACTGTGATAGGTAGCATACCTACCTTTTGTTTCGTAGATTGTAGAGAAAAGTCGGTGCACTAGCCGCCAGGAATATGGGTGAAGTGGGCACTACACCTTAGCTTTGTGTCCACTTCTCACGTAGCACAATGAACTGTATAAACGCGGTAAGTTTGTGCTCTTGAGGGTTAGTAGAAACTAGGGTTTGCAATTCGAATATTCGATTATTCGAATTATTCGCCATAAATGTTATTCGAATTCGACAATATTCATTATTCGAATAAAACGAATATTTCGAATAGTGCACAAATTTGTCTGTAATTATTTACCTTAGCAAAACATTAACAAAATGCCAGGATTAATTATCCTCCATATTAACGAGTTCGTGGAAATAGATTTAAATATTAAAAATAACTACAAATGTAAGACAAACAATATATTACCTATTTTGCTTTATCCTTGCCAAAATCAAACTCCCTAAAAAGAACTAAATACCGTACCGTAATTGGTAAAAGGGTAGCGAGCTAGGGAGCTAGCAAGTTCGGCTACATACTAGGTATTTGGAGAAGATACCATAAATGTTTTTTTGAATTGTAAGGTCATTACATTTTAAATTAACATCACATATTTTACAATTACACAACTTAGAATCATTATTTTGTTTAATTTTCAAAAATATTCGAATTATTCGAAATATTCGAATATTCGAATGTTGGAAATCTAAATATTCGTATTATTCGAATACTAAAATTGAACGAATATTGCAAACCCTAGTAGAAACAGTCTATATTTTACGAATAGGTAGCTATGGTTTGAATCACGTGACAACACGAATAACCTGCACATAAAAGTAATATCCGAGTTTAGGGATTACCGAAAATAAATCTGACATATATATATGATCTGAATTGGTTGAATCGGCAATCGGGCTGACAGTTAAAATGTACTATTTAATAATCCGCACAAGGCCTTAAGGGCGCTTGTAGACGTTCGTTGTTTTCACCTGACAACGGACCATTTTTTTTGCCGGTCTTTAATTTATTATGCCAAGGATACACATTGAAAAAACATTTAAAATAGTTTCGCCAAACTGCAAAGCAGTTTGTTGGCGAAGACAGCACTCTTTTTTTAAATTTTTACGATATGTAAACACCAGGTTTGTGCGACTTATTACCAATTTTACCAAACGATGTAAAATGTTAACCAATGTTCATCGACTTTTAGTTTATACATTTTGACAGCTGTTAACACTCTCATCGTCTGTTAACTGGTTGGTGAGATTCGACATTAACTACTTTCACTTTCCTTAAGGAACGTATCCATCAAACACGCCTTCACTTTAGTTTTAAGTTTGAGGTGGTGTATGGCTTACAATAGATGTGTGTAGACGCACCGGATGAGAGTCCGGTGACGGATGCACCGCCGCCTCCCCTCGGCACGAAGGACACCGGTCCGGCGTAAGAAACAGCGGTCATCCATGCCAGTGGATTGGTGTATGTAGACGCTGCCGGACTTATCGCCCGTTTTCTGTAAATTAGCCGCCGGTTGGTAACCAATTAAACAGAAAACCTACATTCAAACTTTTTTCTTCTCATTATATAAAAAATATATTATACCTACTTAGCACTGCAAGTCTTTTACTTTCTGATATTAACCTTTTTAAGTTTTTATATACTTACCTCTAAAACAACCAAACTTCTGCAATATTATTTTTATCTTGTTTGTAGAATTTGACAGGTAGCTAGATACTTATTTTACGTAAGTTTGACGAACGCTATAATTTAGGTATATACGAGTATTAGGGCCTGTTTCACAATCGACAAGTAAATTTATCTGCCATATAAAGTTAGCTCTCTCTTTGTCTATTTTCAAGTGTAAGAAAGAGAAAGGGCTAAATTTATCTGTCAAATACGCTTTACTTGCCGATTGTGAAACAGGCGGTTAATGACGGATTCTACCTGTTCTAGTGTTCATTGACACAAGTGCTCGGGTTCGAACTGCGATTTGTTTTAGTAAAACTTCTTTGAGTGTCTAATATTTGTGTTGGTGGTGGTTACAGTACAGTAATTAACAGGTAAGTGTTATTTGTGTAGTCGTCTCTAGAGGAGGATGACCCTCCTGATAGTGGCCGAGATGAAGCAGCCGGTAGCTTCAATTAAGCCTGGTGCTAAACGTTCTGCCGAAGTACTAACTCAGATTAATGAAACACAAGTCAAAAAAAACGGCTTCTCCTGGAGTGCTTGAAGTACAGCATACTTTTATTCGACCAAGGTATGAGAATGGATCAGATTTAAAGTATTCCGAAACTGATTCGAGACCATTTTTGGTACACGTGACCCGCACAGAGAGTGATTCCGCAGTAATTACCAACCATATGCGTGGTTTAAAGATTGCGCAAATTATTTACAATGGTAAAGTTTCGGGAATTAAGGAAATAAAAAGTATAGGTAAAAACAAGTTGAGCGTTTACTTTGCCTCTGCTCAAGATGCAAACTCCTACGTTGATAACACATTATTAACAATTAATAATCTGTCAGCAGTTATAAAGATCAATGTCGTTCAAACCCCAGATGTGCCCGTTGTGGCCAAAATCATATGTCAGCAGAATGCTCTGTACCAGACGCTCAGCTGTCGTGCCTGTTTTGTTCAGGCCCCCATACTGCTACAGACAATATGTGTCCAGAGTTCTCTCGTCAGAGGTCTATTAAAACGGTCATGTCTGAAGAAAATGTAGGATATGTTGAAGCAGCAAGAAGGTTCCGCCCCGTTCGTACCTCCTATGCAGATGCAACGAAAACTATTCCTTTGAACCAGGGTAGTCCTGTGTATGTGCCACCTTCATCCCCGTCCCCTCCAAACTCGACTTCTATGCACGGATCTACGTCTCAATCATACCGCAAAACGGTTATCTCTGAGCGTCGTCTTAGGCCTGCTCTAAGAAAAACATATAATACTGAAGTACACAGAAATATCACATCCACACCACCATCCTCCCAACCTAATGGCTGTGCACTGGGTAATTTGGATCAAACTGGACAGAATGATAATCTGGCAGACTTAATTACAAAAATGTTAATAAAGGGGAATGCCCATCTCTCCTACAAAAAAATGCCTGAGGTGTACAAGAACCAATTATACACCAAAATATGCTACGAAATTGTAAGTTCCGAAAACTCTTTTAGTGATTACTCAAAAAGTTGATGAAACGCTGTTATTTTTATGCAAATAGACAAAGACAATTTTCATCTCAAACTCTTTCAAAACGAATTAAGACGTTTAGACGTTTAGTATATTAGATCAGAATAAATACACTTGGCCACCAAAAATGTTGAGCACTTTAGTGCCTTGTCATAATAAACTTCAAACTGAAAACTAAATGACAGGCATGGCAATGACAATGACAAGGTTCTGAGTGTGCTCAAGTCATTGGCCGACTATAACTATACCAATATTTATTACGTAAGAAAAGCATTTGAGCTTATGTTTAGTTTATTGTATAAATAAATAGTTTAAAGAAATACAAGTATAAATGGTAGGCTGCCACTTACCGTTTGTGGTGCTATCCACTCCTGTATTAGTTGACGCACTTCATTATTTTGCAATAATAAATGATGACGCGATAATTGCGTAACATTAATATTGCAATTAATGCAATGCTGAGCACTGCTCATTATTTAAACTAAACGAAAACAATATAGGTATAACGTCTACCAGCACCTTAGCATCATAGTGTTATTTATATGGAAGTGACGTCTCACGCCATTTATAATATTGCAGATACGAGTAAACATGAGGGTAGGTCGAAATAAAATCGGTTGAGCGATGACTGTTCAAGTAAAAGTCTATAAATAATGTGCATATTACTCCCATCATTATTAGACTTCAATTTAATGAGTATATTTATATTTAATTATAACATGTTTTTTGGCATATAGGTTATCTCTGTACATTCCAGGCATTATATGGGCATTCTCCTTTGCAGTCCTAATTTTCCGACATAATACCGTACACCGTTCTTGAAACCCTCCAGGGTCACATTAGTAGTGCTATAAATAGAATAATAAAAGATGGCCAATCACAACATAGTTCAATGGAACGGTAGAAATATTAAAAACAAAAAACATGATCTAGTTCATCTTATTAATACATATAGCCCAGTTATCCTTGCCATCTCTGAGACCTGGCTAAGACCTGGATCCCTATTTCGGGTGACAGGCTACTCCTGTCTCAGGGACGACAGAGATGACGGTTGGGCTGGTTGTGCTCTATTTGTAAAAGGGAATTTTACTTTTACTCAAATCCCGATCCTCCTCATTCAACAGGAATTAATATAGTCGCAATCCGGGCTCTCAAATTCACTTTTGTCTCAATTTATATCCCTTATCCAAATTCTGTCTTGATTCAAGAACTGTATTCCATTCTCTCTCCCCTCCCTAAACCTCTTATTGTTCAAGGGGATTTTAACTGCCGTCATACGATGTGGGGTTCTCACTGTTGAGACTCAGTTTCACCATTCCTCTTGGACCTTTTAGATAATGTCAATCTTTGCGTTCTAAATGACGGTACTCCTACCCGCCGATCACCTCCTATCTATACAGAATGTGAGTGTTCCAGACTTAACGCTTTCCTCCCCTATTTTGTTCTCCTCCTTATCCTGGTCAGTTACTCCTCACTCTTTTGACAGCGATCATCTTCCTATATTAACATCCCTTTGTAACTCCCTTGTCACCCCAACCCCAAGTCCCAACTCTAGCCCCTCTTCCTCTTGCCGACTGGGAAAACATCAATAATTCCATGATGGAATCGATAGAAGAAATGCCTTCCGTTGACGATCAAAACCTTACAATAGTCTACTCCTTATTCACCGCAGCACTCTTATCCGCGGCTGACAACGCCATTCCAGCAAAGACTCATGCTCGTGACAAGCTGTCCTCTCCAGCATGGTGGGACGTAGAATGCACCGCATCTGTTAAAGAACGCAAACAGGCTGAATCGCTGTTTTCGGCAGACCACTTGACAATTTCCTCACATTCCAAAATGTATCAGCCAAAAAAAAAAAAAAGTTCTTTGGTTGGCGTTCCTTCTGCGAATCTTTATCCCCTAGAACCCCTTCAGCTCTGGTATGGAAAAAAATTAGAGCCTTTCGATGCTCCCAAGTCAATAACAACGTTAACTGTAATCTGACATCTTGGATTGAGGGATTTTCCTCTAAACTACTTAGCTCCCCCTTTTGCCCCAACCCATGACTCCTCTCCTGGTATAAACGGTATCCCATACTCTTTCATCACTCAATCGTCAAAAACTATTAAACTGTTTTTTTTAATATTATCAATAATATTTTTTTATCAGGTAAAATACCGGACAGCTGGAAGCCTCAAATTATTTTACCGATTTTTAAACCTGCCAAAGACCCATCAGATCCGAACTCATACAGACCAATCGCCTTGTCATCTGTACTTGCAAAAATTATGGAGCACAGTCAAAAACAGACTTGAATGGATTTTGGAAAACCGAAACATTTTATCCAATTCCCAATTTGGTTTTCGTAAGGGCATGGGTACAGTCAATAGCTTGTGCATCCTGACCTCCGATATCCGTGTCGCCTTCTCTCGCGGCGAACATTTGGTTGGCGATTTCCTGGACATTAAAGCAGCATACGATAGCGTTGATCTTCCAATACTCAGGCAGAAAATGCTTAATCTGAGTATTCCTGTGAGGATTACCAACATTATATGCAGTATGTTCATGGGCCTTTCTATTCATATCCGCAGTAATGGTGACTTATTACCCCCCTACTTTGTATGGAAGGGTCTTCCACAAGGTTCGGTATTGAGTCCGCTTCTTTATAGTTTATATACCGCCGACCTCGATACTTCGCTAAACAGTTTCTGCAAGATACTGCAATATTATATGCCGACGACATTGCTCTATATTCTTCATCTAAAGTTCTCTCAAAAAATACAATTCTCTTAATTCTGCCTTGTATTATCTCAACAAATGGCTCAATGATCACGGTCTCTCGGCGTACATTTGGTTGGCCTCTGCAGAAAAAAGCAATGTCGTCATTTTTACTCGTAGACAGGTGCCGAATATCTGTATTTTAGTTGATGACCAATCGGTTCCAATTCAGGATAAGGCGAAATTTTTAGGTATTATTCTGGACTCCAAATTATCCGGCATATCTCATCTAAATTTCATCTGCCAAAAAGCGGAAAAAATACAAACATACTTCGTGCTCTCTCGGGTGTGAGGTGGGGTTCCCACCCATATTGCCAAAAGTTTCTGTACAATGCTAATAATAAGAAGTCATTTTGATTATGGTAGCTTTGTGTTGGAGCCATGTAACAGATCTACATTGTCCAAATTTGACAGAGTTCAAGCAAGATGCCTTAGGATTATAACGGGTGCCATGAAGTCGTCCCCTACGAATGCCGTACCAATCCATCAGAATTCCAAAAACCCTCTTTTTGAAACTGATCATTGACTGTCCAGTGGGCGCTGCGGTTAGGATTCCAAAATTCAAAGTTATTTTAAATTTTAAGCTGCCCTACATCAGCTCCGTCTTCACTGGCGAAGCACTGTCCCACCAAATCAATAAATCCCTTATCCTGACTGATTCACTTAGTTGCCTACAGGACACAGTTAAGTTGCCATTTCATGCTTAAGATAATTTCCAGTAACCTTAAAAATTAAAGAAGCTCTTTTTAAATGTCATGGTAATAACTTCGAAGTAGTTCTAGCCTGGATTCCTGGACACAGCGGCATTAGTGGTAACGATACCGTTGATATTTGTGCAAAAGAGGTCATTCTGTTAGGTTGTGATAAATATTCTTACTGTTTCTCTCGTGACGTCCGAGCACTCGCACTCCCTCGAATGCGGCAATCCTGGAATACTCGGTGGCAAGCCTCTCGCTTAGTTTGTGGCAAGCACTACGGAGAGCTACAGCCTGATTTACCGACTAAACCGTGGTTTTTTACTAACTACCAGGACGACCCCGAAGCACATAACTTCTACAATTATACGCTTACGGTTGGGACATTATGCACTCCTGTTTTTCTAGCAATGATACGTGTCCGTGATCACTCTCTGTGTGAGTGTGGGTTAGAAGAAGGTACCTTAGAGCATATATTTTTGGAATGCCCTAGGATTATCACTCCCTTGTATGACCTACTTCCCCTAGATATTCCTCGCCCTGTAAATGTTAAATCTCTCATGTCTTTAGTCCATTCCCCCTTTGTGTATGTACTGGGTTAATTTATTAAAATTAATAATTTGTGTCTTGAGCCCGTAGTTAGAACAACAGTAAATGTTTGTGCTGTCTTTTGTTTTAGATCCTCACATGAATCTTCGTCTACGCGTGAGTCTACCGAACAATTGCTAAAATAATTACGTGTCTCCTTGAACCTTGACATTGGCGGAATCATCGATAGTCTCGATGGCGCTATTAAAACAAATTGATTGATTGATTGATAGGTATAATGACAGGGATTTCGGTAACCTTCGGGGAGAAGGAAGGTCGAATGAAAAATGAACGGCTTTTACTTTTGATTTATTTTATCTAGGTACCTTCTGATTATATTCTCACTTACTTTACACTGGCGAAATCACAGCGGAACCGCGGCGGCCCGCTATAAATAAAAAAAGTAGAAAGTTATAAATAAAGAAGAAATAGTTTTGGTGACAACTAGTCTTTAGAGTGATTTGTGATCGATTATCTTACAAGAATATAAAACGTCGGCACGAATGTTACATTTTTTTGAGAAACTCATCATTTGGATCCCTTAGCAATAAAATAATGTGATGGGTAAAATTATGCTCGGAAAATCTCCAGGGTATAGTCTCGGTCGTACAGGAAATGCGGTGTGAATATCTAGCTAATAAAGCAACCGTCTTATACTAGAAATTGGTACTCGAGAATAATAAATGTTATGTTTTTAATAAATGTTAAGAGTATTTGTATTGTATTGTATACATATTTATATTCTTATTTACATAAATACTAGCTGTTGCCTGCGACTCCGTCCGCGCATCAAAATAAAACATAGCCTATGTTCATCAGGATCCATGTAGGATTCTAATGGTATTTTTTTTTTTCAATTCGGTCCTGTTTTTTCGGAGCTTATTCAATTCAAACAAACAAACATACAATCAAATCTTTCCTCTTTATAATATTATTATTAGTGTAGATCAACGTTTTAATTACGTCTATCTAGCATAACCTTAAAACAGCCCTCCATTTCAGCATCATGACACGTGAAATTGACACTGTCACATTTCATTGTACCTATGTGCATGGCGCATCCTGTAGGAGTTTCGTTTTAAAGTAACGCCTACACCAATACTTAAAAAACGGTGACGGTACAGAATCGCAGTGACGCGTCGTATCCGTACCGTTTTTGACGCAGGCCCTCCACATACCGCTGCTTAAAATACGGCGACGGTACGGAATCGCAGTGACGCGTCGTATCCGTACCGTTTTTGACGCAGGCCCTCCACATACCGCTGCTTAAAAAACGGTGACGGTACGGAATCGCAGTGACGCGTCGTATCCGTACCGTTTTTGACGCAGGCCCTCCACATACCGCTGCTTAAAAAACGGTGACGGTACGGAATCGCAGTGACGCGTCGTATCCGTACCGTTTTTGACGCATGCCCTCCACACCAATGCTTAAAAAACGGTGACGGTACGGAATCGCAGTGACAAGGATACGACGCGTCGCTGCTTTTCCGTACCGTCGCCGTATTTTAAGCAGCGGTGTGTAGAGCATGCGTCAAAAACAGTACTGATACGACGCGTCACTGCGATTCCGTACCGTCGCCATATTCTAAGCAGCGGTGTGGTCGCAGCTTATAGAGGAACTTGTCATCTTCGAAATGTATCCCAACTTTGTCACCTGTCATTTATCATTGCACTGTTAAGTTTGTGGAATAGGATGTGTAGGAGTGGATATTTTGTAAGGTTTTTATAATGAGTTTTTTTTTTACCTACTTACATAACAATGACCTACATTTTTAATCATTAAACACATCAAATTATTATCATATTTGCTATTCTTTCGAGTAAAATTAAAAACAAGCAAATTTTTTAGGCTTTGCCAACAATAACAGTTTAATGCGAAATACTGGTTCTTCCGCAACATCGTTCGCGTGGAAGGCGGAAAAATCAACTCACCTAACTGTAGGTGTATTATTATCATCAGAGTTTACAATCCATTCGTTTTAAGAGGCTTTATCTCAACCAAAAGTATGAGCCGAAACACAATGAGCGTTTTCCAGTAGCCGGAAAGTGTTGATCACCTTCTGAAGTTTTCATTTTTCATTGATTGACCATGATTATTGCATGGCTGTCCGTAACTTCGTTTGTTCGAACTAGTTAGAACTAAGGCCCAAGCTATACAAATAGGACGCTGTTACGCAAAAATATGACCTCCGACAATTATTTAACAATAAAATGTCAACCGGACGATAGGTATTGAGGGTTAACACTTTAATGTTAAATAGTTGTGGAATGGGACATTACTAGCGATGGGCAATTTCTGAAACATTTCACATATTACCTTAACTGTGACACATTTCAACTTTTGAAAATTACATAATTGACAAGAAACGTTTCTGAGAGTAATATTACCGAATAAATTTCACTTAAATTTCATGTCACTTCTTCGCTACTTCTGACGCCAGTAGAACGGGTTATTATTATAAAATTCGTAGATTTACGTCAGTGGCCGCTTGGCCTAGGGGTATATGTTCTCAGCTGTTATACGAAGGACGGAAGTTCAAGACCGAGTTTCGATTTTTCTTGAGATGTTTTTTTTTTATGTACGGAGGATGTTCTTAGTGAAAATAATGCCTTAACATCATGTGGACACTTTTCACAATTTAAAATATGTGTGGTTTTTCTAGTGGCATTTCGATAGCCGAATTTTTTTGTACAATATTTACAATAATACACTCTTTTATTTCCCTCTTGTGAAATTCTAAAGCAATTGTAAATAACACCTTTTGGTTTCATTTTACCGTAGTCTTTACAAAGTTTCTACGACAATCATGAGTCAAAAATGACTTTATGACTGTTCTCTGGCCAGTCATTGATTTGTACGTTAAAAGTAGGTAAGTAAATTAAGTATGTTATCTTTGTTGTACAGTTGAGTGCATAAATAAGTAAACACCACAAAGTTTCATAAATATGTATGCAGCCCTTATTACTACAGTAGTAAAGTTGCTGTATACATATATTTGAGACTTTGGGTGATAACTTATTTTTGCACTCGACTGTACATAATAATATCCAGAGTAGTTAAAGGAATTATCTTAAAGTGGTTGCTTTGATAACAATGACAATCTAATATCAACGTTGATTTCATCGTGAAGTATAAAATTACACACAAACATATAATTTACACCTGAAAACTACAGAAAATTAACAGAAATTTTTCATTTGTAACTTATAGTAACTTACATGAAATTTAAATGAAACTTTCAGTTTCGTAACTTACAAGCTGCCCATCACTAGACATTACTGCGTAACAGCGTCCTATATGCAGTTAGAAACATCAACCTTTCGAATAATATTTGTTTCATGCACATAATCATTTAAAACTTATTTCATAATTGTATGTTAGAAAGTAAGGTTATTATTTGTTCAAAGAAATACATCTCTTGATTTAAGAATTTAAATAGAATAATTCAATTTGTGAATCAATAATTCAACCATATCATTGAACTAGGACTCGATATCATTAATTAGCCTATCTATGGTCGATTTATGTCCGGTTCCTATATTGAAACCGTGAACAGATAGGCTTACTTCGGATTAAAATTTGACACATTTTGTATGGTCAAATGTCAAATTTTAACCTGAAGTAAAGCGGCTATTACATTATCCTAAATCTAGCATCCTAAATGAGTTAGGATCCTAATTTAGGAAGGTGTAATAACACTTAGCAAGTGCGTATCCTAGTTAGTATCCTAATTAGGAAGCAAGGACGGCTTCTGCCGTCCTAACTGAGTTAGCATCCTAGTTAGGAAAGGAATTAGGAAGGTGTAATAACATTTAGCAAAGCCAGTCGTCGCGCGCGTGTGACTACGGAAGGACGTGTATTCTATACTTAAGCGCCCTAGGCGACCGATCGTGATGGCGAGTGAAAAAGCGGTACTCGCGAACATTATTGAATTATATAAAGACATGGGGACTTTGGGACAAAAACGACCAAAATTACATGTCCAAACAAATGAGAGATGAGGGCTATCACTAAATTTAATAACTCTTCAAAAGATGTCGTATCCATTCGTAAATAATTTCTAAAATCCTCGGGTTCCAAAGCATGGGTGATATTTAATTTCATCAATTTATTTCGCAGCAATAAATATTCTTTGACCCATGTCTTTCTATTTTTTTTATTTTTTATTTCTATGCTTGCAACAGCCAACGCTACTCCAAGACCGTTTTTTTGCTGTTTCGATAGAACTGGAGCTATCGCACTCGACACGTCCGACGCCGTTGCAAACTGATTTAGTGACTGAATTTAGTGAAGTGTGATCAGGAGCTTCCTAGCTATCCCCTCCCTTGCAAGCCAGTTAGGACGACTAAATTTAGGATAATGTAATACCCGCTTAAGACTTTTGAATATAGGAACACGACATTAATGACCCGTTTGTTTAAGTATCTTATCATCAGATTAGTCACGCAAATAAGTATTTTAAATGCGAAAGTTTGTAAGTGTGAGTGTGAGTTGGTGTTTGTTACCCCGTCACGCCGAAACAGCTGAGCGGATTTCGAATGATGTCCGGAATAGACACTCTGATGTAACGCATGGCATACCTACCTATGATCAAGAAAAAAAACACTGTTCCCCTGGGAAGATATGGCCAATGCGGACGCAGTCGTGGGCCGAAGCTAGTTATGAAATGATATTGACCAAGCCGTGCGAAGATGTATGCATTAATCGATCGCCCGCGCGTCTGCTCGCGGGCGTGCCCCTCCCGCCCATCATCATGTATGAACGCGTTCTACGAAGTGCTATTGGAAAACAACTAGGATGGAAGCGAGCTTTAAACTTTAACATCGAAAATCCTGAAGTTATGATTTTAGTCTACCTATGTTACTTTATAATAAAGATTTAAAGAAAAAGGTAAAAATATTAGGTAAATCAAGAAAACATAAATTCAATTTGGTTTGTAATTCGAGAAACATACTTAGTTCAAAAAACATTGTTAGGTTTCAGTGACACGCATTATAGCTTAGTGAAGTGCCCTAAACTGGTTATCTTTTGTTTTTTGAGTGCATATGTTATTATGAAACCGCGATTAGTTTGGGATTGGAATAGCTGCCAATTCAAATGCACTTTGACGTTACTATTTGGTAAAACTGTCACCTCTAATCCCTTTCTAATCGCGGCTATAGATAAGAAAGTCTGTTTCTATTCAGACTGCCAATGACAATAACAAGTATACCTGACTGTAATTGTCTTTAGATAGAAAATGAAGTATTGATGAGAAATACTTAATGTTCCCCTAATTAAGTAGTTTATTAATAAAAAGGTTGAATATATATTCTTCCTCATCATCGTATTATTATACTAGGTGCGATAGAGACGGAAACCTCTCCTATCAATCCAATCTCTCAAAACATTACTACATTTTCATGTCTAATATATATTGAGAAAAAACCCAATGTGTCATTTTAATTTCACCGAAAGCGCTTTTCATCAAAAAAAATCAAGATTAAGTAGTATTACTACCTCAAAATAAACATGGAGACAATGATTAAGTATAAGATATAAGGTATAAATAATTGTGTGGGAAGGGTTAGGTTAGGTATAAGGTGTAAATAATTGTGTGTATCTGCCGCACTCAGAGACGTCAATTAAATTTAATGCTTAATTAAAGTGTTTGGTGTCACTTTCTTTACTATTGTAATAGAATAAGACGTCTCTGAGTGTGGCAGTATGTATTTACAATTTGGCATTACCAGATATCACTCTTTAGCGATAAAACCGCCTGTTGTTTAACCTCTACGATAATCTTCTTTTGAGTTTAATGGTTAATGGTTAAAGAACTTTATTTCCCAAAAGAAATTATACATTTCACTTCTGAGAACATGCTTAATCTATACTAATATTATAAAGCTGAAGAGCTTGTTGGTTTGTGTGTTTGTTTGTTTGCTTGAACCCGCTAATTTCAGGAACTATTGGTCCGATTTGAAAATTCATTTCAAAGATAGCCCAATTATCGAGGAAGGCATATATCATACTCACATAAACCGAATTAAAGCGAGGGCGGGTCGCTAGTCTAGCATGGAAAACGATCACCTGGGTCTTTGGTCTCAATGGGCGTGCCACAGGGCTCAATTTTGGGTCCATTTCTATTCTTCATTTACATAAATGATTTACCATACCTTATAAAGGACAACCATGATATAGTATTGTTTGCTGATGATACCTCACTCGTATTTAAAGTCAAACGACAACAGGAGTTTAATGTGGATGTAAACAATGCTATATCAAAAGTAGTAGATTGGTTTAGTGTTAATAATTTATTACTAAATGAGAAAAAGACTAAATGTATTAAATTTATGACTACCAATGTGAAAAATAGACAAACTACTGTAACTATTAAAAATGACAAATTAGACTTAGTTAATGATACAGTATTTCTTGGTATAACGTTAGACTCAAAACTCCAATGGGGTCCTCATCTGGCTAAATTAGCGAATAGACTAAGTTCTGCAGCTTTTGCAGTTAGTAAAATTCGGAATCTAATAGACTTGAAAACCGCTCGATTAGTTTATTTTAGTTACTTCCATAGTATTATGTCATATGGTATTTTACTATGGGGTAGTGGTGCTGACGTAAACAGCATCTTTGTTCTACAGAAGAGGGCTATTCGTGCTGTTTACAAGTTGGGTCATAGAGACTCGCTTAGAGATAAGTTCAAAGAAACGAATATATTAACCGTATACAGTCAATATGTTTATGAAAACATTATGCATGTTCATAAGAACATCAGTAATTTTAGAAAGAACTGTGACATACATAATAATGTTAATACTAGAAATAAACATAAGCTCGCAGTGCCCTTTACACGGCTTCACAAAATAAAAAACTCTTTCATGGGTAATTGTATAAGGTTCTATAATAAGCTCCCAAGTAGTGTTACTCATTTATCAGTAAATAAATTTAAGAGATACGTTAAACGTAAACTAATTTCTAAAGCTTATTATAGTATTAAAGATTATATGAATGATGACAATGCTTGGGACTGATTTATATATATTTTTTTGTATTACAATTATTAATGACCGTGGAGACTATATACATCTCCCTGTATGATTACCTATTATTTAATATGACATCTGGAGACTCTTTACATCTCCAAAATTGACCGTGGAGACTTTCTACATCTCCCTTATTTTTTTTTTTGTGTTTTTTTTTTTATTTATATATAATTAAATTATATTTAATTCTTAATTTTAATTTGACATTTGGAGCCTGTTTACATCTCCGAAATTGTATTATTTATTTTAATCCGACATTTTGATTTATTTAATTATTATTACTACTGGGACCTGTACATCCCTGTGACATTTAAATTATGTAGCTTAAGTTTAGTATTGTAATTAGTGATTTATTTAAAAAAAATGGCTTACTGTTGAGTTTCTTGCGGCGCTTCTTCTCAACAGTGGTCTCTTTGGAAGCGCTGGTAGACTCAGACTTGTAAAAGTGCCTACAGGGCCTACTTACAGAATAAATGATTTGAATTTATAAATGATTTGAATTTGAATTTAGTCTAAAATAAATTTGTCTGTGAGCACCCGAAGCACCCATAAAAAAAGGATACAAAATATAAAGTACAATGTAAATTGATTATTGTATAAAACAAATTAATCTAAGTTGAGTAATAAAAAAAATAAAAAAAATATATATAGTGCCTATACCCTGTCCACGATAAAGAGCTAGTACTAGAAAACTTGGACAGCACGTGATTGGTCAGCGATAAGGGCGATGCACGTGCACGGGGTGGGTTTACATGGCGGTCGAAGTCCAGTCAACATCTGTCTCCTGCACAGTGCGGACGCGTTATAGTGCTCTCCTTTCAATTTGTACCCGTAAAGTCCACCAATTCTTCTTTTCATCATTGTTTAATAGTTTGAATAAATGAATACAAAAGTAAATACTTATTGGATCCTTTATTATTTAACTAAACCAGAAAAATTATAAGGGATATTATATATATAAGTATACGGAGCATGTAAGCCGAGCATGACAATGAGGTGCCATAGTTCACGCCCACTCTCCTCTTTTGTCCCTTTCATCTACATACAAAAGTGCAAAAGAGAGACCGCTATACTAGCTCTTTATCGTGGACAGGGTATAGTTCATCCAACTTAATCAAACATTATTAACACGGCATTTGACAAAAAATGCGCGTGTACATGTCATATATTATGTACCTAGTCGTCATAAGTTGTACATAATGAAACGTATTACTTAAATATGTTTCACATCTTCACATGTGTAGTGAAAGGATAAATAAGTATTACAGTAAAACAAATCATAAAATGTGTTTAATATAGGTGTACCAGAATCTCATGGCAAATAGGGAAATTAAAAAATGTAGAGGGCAATACTGGGGAAATTGGACTAAACGGTATTGATACTGTGTAATTTTTAATCGGCTTAAAAAAAACGAGGAAGTTTAAGATTCGACGAATTTGTATTTTTTTATGTTTTTAGGGGTTCCCTAATGATTTGCCGACAATTATTTGGCAGATTATTGATTGGCAGACAACGTTTCGCCGAGTAACGGTACGCCGATGGATTTGTTCGTAGATGTATTGTTTTGCAGACTAACGTTTCGTAACTCAACCTTTAGCAGCTGTTTTAGTTGGCTTATGAGTCAGTAAGCTGAATCACTATTGGCAGAAATTCGTTTAGCCTATTAATCACTACACATTTTGAATGTTTGCTCGAAAAACTGTTCGCGTTTAAACGGTTCAACTCTTATTCATCATCATATTAACTAAGTAACGGCTCGGTTTATTAATAGTTTACCTATTTTTAAATTGACTTTGTTGTGTTTGTTATTTACTGGGCAGATAAAAAATAAATAACCTCGAAGGTCAGGAGCCAAGCTCCCGCCTTGACCTTCTAACCTAACCTATCCGAGTCGGATCTGCGCTTACAATAAGTTACTTACCTAACTAAAAAAATGCCGAAACAAAAATCGACTGAACCTTAAATCTACTAAACAATAATGATGCCATGTCACAACTCTGCTTATCATGTTTCGACGAACAGTTGTTCGGTAAAATGAAACAATTACGAAACAAACAATCGACTAAACGTAACTCTGCGTATCGCTTTACTGTCTACCGACTATTCGGCGAAACAAATAATAGGCGTAACGAAATTATACCAAACGTTACTCGGCCAAAAGAAAGGTCTGCCAATAGTTGTCTGCGAAACAAAAATCTGCGTAATTAAACTCGGCGAAACGACAGGTCACCGTTTTTAGGATTTACATTAAACTTCCAGTATAGGATAATTATTGCTCACAAATAAAATAATAAACACACCATTCTTACTCGCCAAATTGATAAACTTATAATGAGTATAAGAAATAACTTGAAATCTCATCTAGAACTAGAAAATGATTCCAAAAATTCTACTGTCATTTCTTGTTCTTCATCTGCTGAGGGCGATGAAGAGAGAGGAATATTTATAATAAACCGCTCTTCTAACATTTTCTCTACATGTTAAGAAAGCTTCTTCGGTCAATAATTTAATATCGCTGGCAGGTCTGTTTACATTCTTCTCTGCAACTTTTTGTTTCATTATACCCCAAATCATTTCTATGGAATTTAATGTACAATGATAAGGTGGGAGCCTTTAAAATTCGTGGCTATGTGATTTCAATAATTCATTAATTTCTTATAAGGGTAGACTGGATTTGTTACACGGCTTCAAGTAGTTGACATTTACGCCAACGATCATCATAGTGCCCTCGGTTATAATTCGACGTATGGTAGTGCTGGGAACCCCTGTAATAAGTAGCAGTTATGTAAGACAAAATATACCTAAACATAAAAGTATCAAAACAGTTCGTTTCAACTTACCAGTCAACTCCACGATACGCTTTAAAATCGAAGATTGTGTTTGATTTACACCTCCTTCTTCGCGTACTGTATTACACACATTGTATACAATATTCCTAGCTTGAGATCTAAGCGGTTTTCTCGACATTTTCACCAGATAACAATCGTTGAAGGTGAATTTCAAAATGTATGCAACGGTAAACAAACAATTTGACACGGCTGCCAGTTGACAGTTGCCATATGAAAATCAATGTTTTTTTACTTTTAAAAATGCCATCAGATTCTGGTAGACCTATACATTTTATAATTCCAGTATTGGCTATTAATATTCTTAAGTATAATTTTATTGTAACTTTATTTAGTTTTCCTTAAAAAACCTTATGCACAAAAACAATAGGTGTACTTACAGAAAAAACCGGGCAAGAGCATGTCGGACCATGCTCAGTGTAGGGTTCCGAAGCCGTAACGACAAACACAAAAAATTATCTCAAAAATCAACATGTATGAAACAATTTTCTATTTAAAGTTATTTGGCGCTGTCTTAGATGATTTTTAGTAGGTATAAACCCGTTAATCGCCTGTATCTCAGGAACTAATCATGTCTACTTAGCCGTGATAGTTTTCCTTTAAAATTCGTTATATGCGCTTTCATTGAAGATTTTTTTCAGATTTTTAGTACTTGTAGTTTTGGCTGTAGGGGGGGGGGGGGACACTTGACTCTATTTTATTTTACCACTTTGTTGGCGTGACTAATATGTACATTCATGCCAAATTACAGCTTTCTAGTACTGTGAGTCTCTGAGCTAGACTGGGGACGGACGGACGGACGGACGGACGGACATGGCGAAACTATAAGGGTTCCTAGTTTGACTACGGAACCCTAAAAAGCCATCAGATTTTTTTAACCCTCGGTATTAAGTTCCGAATCGTGAGTCAGGCGCCTATTACCGATGGTAGAAAATTGCTGCTTTTTGTACCCTCAGTAATGGAAGCTGAATTCGCGGTAATAGAATCCCAGCCTGTTTATTACCACGGTAATAGAGGTCTTGGGTATTGGTTTCAATAATGATTTTACAAAATATAATATCTTAAAATGTGGCCAAAAAGTTACGACGCTGAAGGCACAATAAACACTCTTTTAAATAAAAAAAACTCGGTCGCTAAGGAGCTTTGACATGCTTATTTTTAGGGTTCTGCACCTCGAAAGGAAAAAGTGGAACCCTTATAGGATCACTTTGTTGTCCGTCCGTCTTTCTCCGGAATGCGTGGAGGTATCAAGCTGAAATTTATATCAAATACTGAAGTTTACTGTTCCTTGTAGCTGTGAATAAATCAAGCTTCTAAGCCAACGCAATCAAAAGATACAGCCGTATATACCGCAAATTTTTGAAACTCGCAAGGGAATCAAAACCTACAGGGTACTTCCCGTGAACTCATAATCTTGAATTTTGGTACGGGGCAACGTCTCATAGCACAGAAAAAGGAAAAATTGATTTAATGGAGCCTTTTTTAATTTAAGAATATATAACTTCCGAATAATTTAGGTACTGAACAATTTGCGACAGCCTGCTACAGACTCTAATTCGCAATAGGCACCAGACTACCAGTACCTATACCTACTGTCCTTCAGATGTGGACGATAAAATAACATTAGGTAATTTTAGATTTCATGGTCGTTTTTGGTTCTAAGACCTAATGTTTATTGATTAGTGTTTAAAACAGAGACTCTTCATTTTTTGCATTTGTAGTTCCTTCAATTCCCAGCTTACCTGAGTACTTACTTAAGTTTAAAAAAAAACGGAGAATGCAGTTATTCATCTTAAAAAAAGAATGTTTCCTTTAAGTAAAATGAGCTATCTCAAGGATTTGAGGTGCCTACTTCACCTGCATGGCTCATTGTTTTTTTCCATCCTATATAATAATCTTTACTTCCTTACTAATCTAATAATATAATTATTAATTATAAAATTATATATTATAATATTATAAATGCGAAAGTAACTCTGTCTGTCTGTCTGTCTGTCTGGCGACTTCAATGGGGGAGGTGTTTTTCATACAAAATGTACCTACGACTAAAATGTGGAAATTAAATTGACTTTTATTTATTTAAATACTTTGCACATCTGTGTTTGGATCATCAATTTATATATGTGTACCAAATTTCAACTCAATCGGTCCAGTAGTTTCGCAACAAATGGGCTGTGACAGACAGACGGACAGACAGACGCACAAGTGATCCTATAAGGATTCCGTTTTTTAAATTTTTGTATGGAACTCGAAAAAAATATAACTACCAATATACCAGCTACTACACAATGATACACAGTCGGGACTAAAAATTGGCGAAGATCGTGTGGCAATAGTAACGGGATGATTAAGTACATTAAACCGCGAATCCTGTAGTATTGTACAAAACACAGATGATCTAAAAAATAAGTGTACCCTGAACTACAAACCAATATAAAGAATAGATAATGGTTGTGTGAGACAAAGAGAATATAATCACTACGTTTTAAGAGGCGGGACTCTCATACTAGCCAATAGAATCAGTTTGCATGGCACTCCGATACCAACTTACATCAACGAACCAACAAAGAACCGTCAAACAGCAAGGGTGCCAACGTAACGGGCTAAAATAGTGTAGTGGCCTATACACTTGCTGTTTTTGTCGATATCGATAAAATGGACGGGGTTGAAATTAGGTCCATCCATGTAAACTATTTTCTTTATCGAAATTAGAGGTTAGGATTGAGTCCACACTTAAGTCGTATGTTGTAGCAATTTGTTTAAATGGTCTAATACAAGGACGGACTTAAATGTGGCCCGAAATAAAATAATTCTACTAATGTAATTATTTATTGTTAAGCACGTCAAACAGAGCTATAATAGTGGAACATATATTAAATCTTCTTTTCCCACAAACTTGACCCACTGCTTGCATCTGAAAATATTAAAACAGAGGTATATTTTCTTATATCCAAGGTCTTAAATCTTAATTATTTACCAGATTCCTAACAAATAAATCAAAGAATGATTGTTGATGTATGGCAGGAAATTTTTCAGCGTAAATGTAAGTTTTGTCCGAATCAATTTCAGTGCACCTCGAGTAAATTCGTTTAAAAATGGACTTGACAAATAAAATCGAGAAAAAGAACACAAGTGGGGATTTTAATGTACGCATCAGCTTTAATAAAATAATAATTATAAGTATTTTTGTGGTCATATTTTATGCAAGTTCTCACGCAATTCGACATGCTTTGCGTACAGTTATCGATAGTTACAGTACATCTCTACACAATGAAAATCGAAATAAATTATCTAATTTTGTTTGTTTATAGCCTGCTGCACGGCTAAACATATCTAAATTTATGCTTACCGGCCTTCATCCAAGGGAAATTTCGCCATAAACATCCTTTTTTCCATATTTTCGCGACTAGCTCGATTTCCACAAACTTCACATGTTATAAACCGTCTTTTCGGTGGCATTTTCACAAAGTGTATTCACTAAAAAGTTTTCAATCACCTTTCACTACCTACGATCGCAAATTTATAATGAATCAATTAGAAATTTACAAAAATAAACAAACAAGATACGAGAGACGCAATGACAAGCCAAGCAATATGGCTGACGAGGTATGACCACAGGTTAGATATAATAAGAACTGTACCTACTTATTGGTGTGATGGCTATTGTTTACCATGTAAAGTCCATATAAAAGTTTTTTCATCACACTTGCTCGTAAATGGTGTTATTCCATGCCTGTATACAGAAGGACAATGGCCTAAATTGTTCCCGCGGGAATTATGGCGAGTTTGTCATCCCTAGGGAGTAATAACTTTCTTTTTAAAATTTGCAACTCTTTCGTACATCATTTCTGACTAAGGAGGTTTAATTTTCAGCCAAAAATTAAATCGGTTTCTAATTTCATCTTTAAAAATTAGCTATAGACTAACTTACATTGCACAAAACCTATACGCTTCATTAAACTTCATTATTTTTATACCTATTTCAAGTTTATATCAACATTTATCATTAATTTTAGTAATTATACATTTTTATCAAATTGGCTAAATCTGGCTCGAATCCAGGTCGAAACTAAACGCAGTTATTATCTGTGGTAGAGGTCACAAAAAAAATATCGTTTCCATTTACGTTCCCGTTCGTCAAAAGTTATTTCTTTATATTTTGCAGAGTTAAGGTGTTTTTTTCTCGCAAATGTGATGAAAACCATTGTGTGTATCACAGGCAGTAAGGGGATTACTAACTCGAGTCATTAAAAGCCCCTCCATTAACACCCTCGTTAGTAATTCCCTTCTTACTACCCTTGATGCACAATGTACTATTTTGTTCCTAGTTGCGTTAGACTGGTGTGAGAGGGCAATATTACCTAGAGCCGACAAACGAAATTGTCGGGGGATAAATGAAAAGAACCGGCCAAGTGCCAGTCAGACTCGCGTACCGAGGGTTGCGTACAAAATAAGTATCCGCTAAAAACGGCCGTGACTATGAAAATCCACTATTAGCAGAGCCCTGCTCCTAAGCAAAATGTACGCAGTGTGGGGTTTAGTTAGTTGTAAATTAAATAAACGGCAGTATATATTTTTTACGTTAACTTAGAATTTTGATTTTTTTCACAGCTTTAAGGGACTGTAAACCTGAGTAGGTATAAGGTTTTAATTTCAACTCGATACCTCCGGGTCTTAACAGACAGGACGGGCAGACGGACGGATGGACGGCCAGACAACAACGATTCCGCGTTTTTTCCTTTTAGGGTACGGATCCCTTATCTGTCTCACGCAGAAGATGTTGTGGAGTACCTGACGGTAGACAATGTCATAGACACCGAGCCAGTCACGTCCTACCGTTAGAGTTCCTGAACTCTTTGGAGCTATGGGAGTACCCTCCCATAAGTTCATGCTTAAGGATGGTGTCGGTGTTGATTATGTCGGTCGGATTAAGTCGGAATATCGTAAGGGCAATAATTATGTCTGGAATTGCTAAACGGGAAAATGTTTTAATTCGCCGCATTCCTATAATTCCGACAGATTTAAACAGTGCGCAAGGAGAAACACTAAAAGTAGCCGGTGTACATTTAGAAGCAGCCTGTTTTTTCCATGAGAAACTATATGTAGCATGTTTACAAATATCAGCCCACGAAATCATCCCAAACAATAAAAAAAAATATATTAACCTAGATGACGTCGTCTACTTCTTTTTGAATTTCGAGCTCAAAATAACATGTGTTTAAAAGATCATTCTGGCCAGGGAGGACGTCTAACTATAAAATTACTTAAAACTATTAATGTACGGACGAAGTCGCGGGCAAAAGCTAGTACCTACCGATGTTTATAAACAAAATTAGGCGAAGGCCCTCGTCATTCGCTAATTGTGGTCTATTCTGTATAAAATGTTGTGTTCGTACCGCGCCCAGCGCTAGGCCGCCGTTGAGAGTGTGCAGTGTGCAGGTGGTGCAGCCGTGCCCGGCGCCGCTGCTGGCGGCCAACGCGCTGCTGTACGCGGCCGTCAACTGCGCCGGCCTGTACGCCAAATACCGCACCGACTGGGGCCAGCGCAAGGCGTTCGCCGAGACGCACCGCTCCATGCGTACGCGCCAGCGTACAAAACGCGAGAACGAACGCCAGTGGAAGCTCTTCCGGAGTGGTCAGTACTCTCACCGACTCGCCGCTGGTGCCAGTCAATTCTCCATCATGATTCCTCATAAAGTATATCATCATCTTTTACGCAGTGATTCCCGACTTCTTGGCGAAAGAAATTTACAACCACGTCTCAAAAGTAAAAGGAGAGTTTCAAGAACAACAATTCAACAATTTGTACATCCAGAGGCATCAGAATGTTTCAATACTTTACGCAGATATAAAAGGTTTTACTGGTAAGATTTCAATAATCCTTGTAGGTAAATACTTATTTGGATGTTACCTACGAAACTTCGTCTGTACTGACGTAGTAGTTTAATGTAATATTACAAAGACCTGTATAACACATTATACAAATATAATACCTGGATGAGTATATTTTTAGGAAGGTTTTCTAAAAATGAAGCCGAGCTAGATTGACGTCTTAGATTATAAATATTTCGTTGGTACATGTACATAAAGCTGTTAAATACTGAGGCCCTTACACCATACAATAATTCTATATTTTATGTAAGTACAATAATTGGTTGATTTCGAAAACGTGAATGTGTTATTAGAATTTGAGAGAGCCAAAACGTGTCAATTATTTAGATACTCGTATTCGTACACGGCGACCTGTACAACACTAACTAACACGTCTCACACAAGGGTTTGGGCATAACTGACGGTTTACGGGAAATGCGTTATAGCGACACCTATCTCTTTCTTTAATGGACTTAGATGGACAAGAATGAAAATGACGCGTTAATTAGTAAATGTCTCGGGACAAGGTACTATATTTTATATCTTTGTAACATGTTACTAAATGTATTTGGTTATTATGTTGTTATGAGGACATCTTATCTTCTATTACTTAAATAAAAATACTTACATTCATCTTTCTTCTCGTATATTATCGGGGGAAAAGTATAATAGTGATTTCGGAAGTGGGACGCGACGTATTAATTAGGAGAATGGGGTATTGATATATTTTTTCTCCTTCTAGGAGAAAATTCATGTACACCTCAATACGAGTAGGTACTCGTACATTCTACGATCCAAAATTATAAAATATGGGAAATTCATTACTTTTGCATATTTCAAGCGCAAGGACATACAAAAAGGTCCGTCTGGAGCATGACCGTAATATTAAATAGATGCATAGATCTGCATCAAAATAGGCCATTCCAAGGATAAGTAGTTATGTGCGTTTTTTATACTGGAGCTGTTCTAACCGACACGAGAACTGTGAAGTAGATACCAAAGTTTGAGGCACGTTTGAAATTATTTTGTACTGCGTTGACAACAGTCAGCAGGGGCTTTTAGAGCGGCGCGAGCTGGTACTCGTACATAGGTTTTGAAATGCGGGTGTTAGGTATTTGTCATTGAATTTGTTTACCTACTTAATGCCTAATTGATTCATTTGAACACACTCATCAACACCAACGTTAAGGGAGGTGGGCGAGTACCTAACATAAAGATGATATTTCTGCACTAACATTTGGCTCCTTTATATTAAGTATCTACCTATGCCGTGTGCATTCTTACTTGTCTAATATAGTAAACAACTTTCTAACCTCAAAATGTGCCGTTCTTGGCTAAAACAACTCTTTTATCGGAAATCAGGTAAACTAAGTAAACATTTTGACTTTACTTGGCCAATGTATTGTCTGTGATTGCTTTATTTTATTTATTTAAAATAACTGTTTAAGCCATTAAAGTTCCATGTTGAGGTTAGAAAGTTGTTTACTATTATGAGACAAGTAAGAATGAATATAGTAATATTGTTATTTAATTTTACAGAACTGTCAAGTAAATGCAGTGCTGAAGAATTAGTTAAACTATTGAACGCTTTATTCGCAAGATTTGATCAACTAGCTACAGTGAGTTTTTTTTTAATTATTTTACGTAACTTATTTATGTTAACGTATTTGCGTAATGGCCCGGATATTATTTTCATGGACAAATAAAAGTCACACAACAGCGCGGCCCCACCAGCCGCCACCACCCGCGCCGCGCTTGTTCGGGATGTTATTCGCCAAAACCGTGTCTTTCCTCCTTAGCCCATCTTAGCCGCCGTACGCAGCCGCCACCAACTAGGCTACCCTCGTCATCGTTATAAACACTACCTATATTTACATATAATGTCAGATTTTGCAGTTGTTTAACAGTGTTAAAAAGAGTATTTTCATCAGACTTGCTCGTAAATAGTGTCCTAACATGCTAGAAAAATCGACCGTAAATCCAAAATAATACCCGTGGGCCTTTTTTTACCATTACGCGCTTAACGTGCGTAATAGCTTTTTTTTTAATATTGTACGTGGACTCAAACTATCACAATATGTCAGGACCCCAATTCTTGTGGCATTCGATATGAAGTTTCATTCGAGATGAAATGTCAGTTGAATACTATTTCCTAAAAATCTCACATAATAAACTATTGATATCATATGTCACTAGAATCGGACTCCGAACACGTTTGACATTATCTGTGGTAAGTCACAGACAGTGATGAAGTCTGCCGCTAATAAGTTAAAAATATGATCTTCTTTTGTCTGATTTTATTTCATTTCCTCGCAATAGTGATGAAAAATATTGTATGTTACACGGGTGGTAAAGGAAATACAAAGCTCGAGTCATTAAAGCCCTCAGCCTTCGGCTTCGGGCTTCTAACAGACTCTCGTTTGTAATTCTTTCTTTACCACCCTTAATACACATTGTACTATTATGACCGAATAAAATCATGCGTGACCGCCTGGCGGGGCCACAGACCACGCACAAGCGGCAGTGGCCTGCTATGTACTTTATTCGTTTCGTGATTCCGACCTTGACATGTATACAATACGTCCAATTTTACACAATACTTACTTCCTAGCTAGTTGCAAATGTTTGGTATTGTAATGAAAATGGTAATGCGTGTTGCGTTGCCTGCAGATGAACCACTGCCTGCGCATTAAGCTGCTGGGCGACTGCTACTTCTGCGTGAGCGGGCTGCCGGAGGCGCGCGCCGACCACGCGCGCTGCTGCGTCAACATGGGCCTGCACATGATCCGCGCCATCCGCGACGTGCGCTACAACGCGCAGGTGCGTCGGCCAGCCCGGGCGGCGCGAGCGGCTGCATCGACTCTGATGTCGTTTACAACACGCTTCCGCTCCCGGACGCGACGAGGACGAGTTCATCGACGATCTATATACCTACTACTAAGCATAGTATTAACATCTCGGTGCTTAGACTCTCCCGTGCCGTTCCTTCATTTCTATAGGAAATCCATAAACAAAGGGGCATTTATATATAATTAATATATATTATGTATAATACTAGCTTTCCGCCCGCGACTTCGTCTGCGGAGAGTCAGAACTTCTGTTAAAAGTACAGATATAGTTTACATCACCTTCAAAGGTTGGTTGGTTGTTGGTTTGTTTTCGAAAGTCTAGAAAGTGAATTTTAAGTCCACATAAACAACTTTGATTTCATGACTTTAACCTTTAAAACAACAAAATTGCCATATAAAATAAATTCGCTGCCCATCTTTCACCATTACAGGTATAAAAAACACGACCCTAGATTAAAGATAGCTAATTTAGTCATCTATTTAGGTACTTAATTTTCGTACAAACAATTACTTAACTTACCATCGATTTTACCAAACTGGAATAAGACTTAATCCGAGATTAGTCTATACAAATTCGGCGTTTAATCTAGATATAAGATCTTATTTTCGTTTGGGTTTTAATTTTAATAATGGTGTTTATATTAGGTATCTTGTCTTATTGGTGGGGGGTCCTTACGGATACACTTCGACCCTATGGGATCTTTTGTGTAATTACCCCTGTTTTAGCGCTTAATCCAATGCAGCCTCCACCCCTTCCAAATAGCGGATAGTGGAGTGCAATGGCAGTGCCTTGAAATGGTTCGGTTCTGGGTAGCCACAACCGAGGATTTTCATTCTTACTCCGGCGAGGGCGTCACATTCATACAATAAGTGTTTCATTGTTTCCACATTCTACAATCTGTGTTGTCATAAGGGCCCATCTTTGCTAGGAGATGTTTAACCCCAAAGTGCCCTGTAAACACTCCGATAACTTATCGCAGTTGTCTTCTAGGCTTAGTTTCCAAAGTGTTTTGGTCCAGCTCTGGTCAACACTTTCTATGAAGATTTAGCATGCCCTAAGCCTATCGTAGTTTTTCACTTTATCTGGTGGTTTTCTAGGGCGTTAATGTTCAGGGCTGCTCTTATGGTGCCCGGTGAGGGTGCCACAAATGGTTGATAATGGTGTAACTAGGTATCTCGTTCAGGTATATGTTTTATTTATAGGTAAATAGTAGGTAACCTTAAAACCAATATATAAATTTTTCACTTTAAAAATGACCAAATTCCCGTACAAACTCTACCCCCATTTCACCCCCTTTCACACCCCGTTGGTCTTTTTTTTTATTTATATTCTGAATAACTATGTTCACGATCTCATTTCAAAAATGACCGAACTTTCTTACAAACTTCATTTCAACTCCTTAGATAAATATAAATTTACATTTTCACATTTATCTCTTCAAAAATAATCAAAATTCCGTACAAACTTAGCCGCTTAACCACCAGCCGATTAACCACCGCCATTTACACGGATACACCATTACATCTTTCTTACCTAAAAAAAGAACCGAACTTACTTATTAACTTCTGCACCTCATTTCATCACTTTATAATTTTATATTATTAAACAATAGCCTAAATAAGGTAACGGCGCCTATTAACGTGGTACTTAAGGAAGTTTTCAAAAGAGTCCAAAAAATTAAGGTTATCAAAGCTCCTAAGCGACCAAAAAAAATTTTTCTATTTAAGAGTGTTTATTGAACTTTTAGCGTCGTAACTTTTTGGACTCATTTTACTTTATTATATATTGTAAAATAATTATTGAAACCAAAATACCCAAGTATTCTATTACCGTGGTAATACACAGGTTGTGATTCTATTACCGCGAATTCAGCTTCCATTACCGAGGGTATAAAAAGCGGCAATTTTCTACCATCGGTAATAGGCGCCAGACTCACGATTTGGAACTTAATACCGTGGGTTAAAAAATAAATAATGGCTTGGTTCCGTATATTATTTTGTACATCACATTTTTAAGGAAGACTAAATAAAACGGTAAAAATATGATTGTACTTAGGATTTGTATTTCGTTTTTAAAAGTTGTTACAATTGTATATAGATACTTGGATCTTTTATTTTTTAGGGATTTAAAATCTTAGTGCAGACGCGTCCATACAAAGTTTTACGACTTTGTATGAACGGCAAAACATTTTTTCCTCAAATCCTTATAAAATGAAAGATTCATTTTTAACATTGATAAATTGTACATACATTTTAAATCTTTGTTTATTAGTTAACGATAGTTTAAATATTCAGATCTTTTTGATTGGTTGTCAAAATTGAAAAGTTATATTTATAGGCCACGACTATAAAGGTAATAAACGAATATATACTAGTATAATTTATAATTAAATACATAAATAAATCCGTGCCTGGCGTGAATACGTTGATATGTCTAAAACGGCAATTTTACAGGGCGCCAATTTTAAGGTTTGACATTTTCTGGTAAATCGCTGTTTGATTGTAACTTTGATGTAAAACTTGATTTATCCATAATTTTCTGCATACTTTTGAATGATTAGAAGATTTTTGTGAGATTCCTCTTAGTTTGATTAATATTAGACTTATCAACTTACGTCTCATCGAGTTATCAACGTACTCACCATACAAAGAGGGGAAAATTGACGTTTCGAGAAAGAAAAAAAATCGTGAAAAATCCATTTCATGTTATTATACTTCACAAAAGTTTTGTTAAATACAACTTTTTATTATCTTTCAAGTGAAAATGAGTGATTTAAAGAATTATGTCTAGTTTTAATAATAATAGACATATCAACTGGTTCACCGACGAGAGCGACGAGTTATCAACAAATTCACAGTATTAGTAAGAAAAAAGTTAGAAATAAAACAGCTGTTTTTTTAATATTTTTTTAATTAAACAAACTAAAATCATCATATAATTTAATTTTTGGAGTCATTCCAGGAATTTTACTCTTCTACATCCTCCAAATCTGGGTTTATCTCGTCAATATCCGGGTCAGCTGAGGCACAGTTTACTGTTTTTATTTGCAAATATTGCAAGAATTGGGGTCCTGACGTATTGTGATAGTTTGAGTCCACGTATAATATTTTTTAAAAAATGCTATTACGCACGATAGGGCGTAATGGTAAAAAAAGGCCCCCGGGTATTATTTTGGATTTACGGTCGATTTTTCTAGCATGTTAGGACACTATTTACGAGCAAGTGTGATGAAAATAATATTAAGTGCCCGCCTACTACACGTCCATTTATGTATAATATCCAGTGCCTGGTATTACTCGTATTAAACTTGGATGTAGGGATAGACACACATATACAGACGACCCAAAGCGAAATACAACATTCGAATCGAACTTTAGATCTAGCTTTGCACTATACAAAGGTAACTGCTGAGGTGGGACAGTACATTTTATAATTTAAATAGTATTAGAAAACGAGCGATAGGAAAACCACTATCAATATGCGTGTTACAGTTACGGTTAACTTATTGAAAATAATAATAAATACACCAACAAACAAAAAACAAATAAAGTCGTAAAGAGTGTCTCGTAACCCAAATTCTTAGTCCTTCTGTTAATTTGTAACAAATACGTAATTTGTAATACAAGTACGTTTCAACATCATCAATATACATTTAATTAAACCCCAAAACTTTCTAAAATCCTAGAAGCGAGCTACGATCGCTTTAAAGTAGAAGTTAAATCACCTATTTAACTCAGAAGCACTAATCAGGTGAACTCCTATAAAACCGAGAAGTTAGATTTATGTAAGTTTCAAGACCTCTTCGTGCTTGTTTTGCATATGCTCGATAATTCCTACAGGACCTATGGAAAAGCTTAGTCCAGCTTCAACACTATTCAATTTAATAAAAAGCCGATCTATTTTAATGACAATATAAATACGTATTTAGGTACAATTTATAACTTACATTTTAACAACTTCATTCTATTTTAAATCTTTTATATCTAGGAAAGGCCTCAAAGATACTGGCAGCATTTACTCGCTGGATGGTTAAACTAATGCGTTGAACGAGGAAACTGCCACCTTCTCAACGCCGAATGAAATGAACATATCTTATTTATATTTAAGGCATTCTCTACTACTCCACCAACTGGCCAAGACCACTACATTGGCCAACCTTTAAGCTTTCAGCTAGTTCAGCTGCCGCACCAGCCCTATTAGAGGTCCGGTGGAGATGTGACTGGGCTAGCATGTCTACTCAGGTTTCATCTCACACTAGCACCCGTCCCATATTCTGCACGGAACCAAGGACATTTTGTCAGGTATTTTGCCATCATATCTACAAATGCCGGTCGGGTCTAAAAGGGCCGGCACGTTTATTGAGGCAGGAGACCGGCGGATGATGTCATTTAGTGCGGGGGTTCTTGAAAACAACAGGCGTTACATATCGGTTGCTGTCGCACATAATCTGGTTTTCACAGAATACCAGCGTTGCAGCACTAACAAGTTTAGTGTCGCAACACAATGCTGAGCGCACCTTTAAATGTTAAGATAAATTAGTGATTAAATTGTTAATAAATTAGTGAAACTATTTTAATATCACTATCACTACATAGTATAAAACAAAGTCGCTTCCCGCTGTCTGTCCCTATGTATGCTTAGATCTTTAAAACTACGCAACGGATTTTGATGCGGTTTTTTTTAGTAGATAGAGTAATTCAAGAGGAAGGTTTTTATGTATAATAAATTTTGTTTTATGTACGTGTGTTATAGAAAACTCAAATAAACCGAAGCGAAGCGAGGGCGGGTCGCTAGTTATGATAATAAACAGAGACAACACTTTTATTGGAATTAGTAATATTGACAACTGTACATATTCTTACTTTGTTTCCCAGATATTACATTATTATCTGAAAATATACAAGTATACTGGTTTGTTCCCTTGATTAAAAACATTGATAACTATACACGTCAAGGTTTCAGGTACTGATTTTAATTATTTGTCTGTTAATATCTTAAGATATTCTGGAGAATTAAAATATTTTTAAAACATAAGTTGAGATATCGTATTACTGTGTTGGTTCATAATTCTTTGACATAAGTTTCCATGTTGAGATATCACATGATGCACTTGTTTGATTTACTCTACGTAAGTTGATAACTTGGTGGCCAGTAGTACAAATTGAGATGTCATATAACGCACTTAGATATATTACCTGTACCTAAATTGATAACTCGGTGGATAGTCGTACACATTGAGATGTCATATAACAACCTTAGATTTCTTATCTGTAAGTAAATTGATAACTCGGTAGAAAGTAGAACAAGTTAAGATGTCATATTACGTACTAAATTTATTTACTGTACGGAAGTTGACAACTCAATGGACATGAGTATAAGTTTAGATATTATGTTAAGAACTTACTTATATTGACTGTACATAAATTGACAAATCGATGGGCAGTAATATAAGTTGAGATGTCACATTACGCACTTCGTTTTAGTTACTGTGCGTTAGTTGATAACTCGATATGTTTGATTTGTTTGATTGATATGTCGTTTTGTTAAAAAAAGTACGCTATTACTGTAATCGAGAGTAAATTGATAAAATTATTTATAAATCTATACACACAATGTGATGTGTAATATGTCTTTTTATCCACAATAACTTGCCAAAAGTATAGTTATCAATGTATGAACAATGGCCATAAGTCAAAAAGTAATTAAGCTAAAAATATGAAAAAAATTACCAATATAGAAAAAAAAATAACGAAGCGTTTAAAGGAATAAAAAAAAAAACGTACATGTCGAGATATCAACGTCTTCACGCCAGCCACGGAAATATAATATACCTAAGTATGAAATAATTTATGAAGTATGAAATAATTTATGAAAGTAAATGATTTATGATCACAACATATGCAGTAAACACGGAAATTTCTTACTGATGAGTAAAATTCTCAACTTTATCAAAGAAATCTGTACTTACGGTACCCTAAATGTGATAAATTTAATAGAAGACTAAAATGTCACTCGGTAATAGACACTTCTTTAGGAACCTATTACCGACCCAAACAAATATTGAATGGGTCGGTAATAGACTCCCATACATTCTATTACCGAGGGTTATCTGATCATACCATCGGTAATAGACTCAATATGGAGTGTTTGAAAAATCTAATTCCGACCCATAAAAACAAACGGATACAGTTTTATTTTCATTACAAATCAAAAGTATATAATACAACCTTGGTATAAAACCAAAATTACATAACTGGTATGTAAATACACGATTTTATCTCAATATTTAAACCACTTGACAATTTAAGGTTCCCATACAAACTACAAATTCAGTACTGAAGTTTTCGTTAAAAAATATGGGTTTGTTGAATACTTTCCATACCACGGAAATAGTTCTTTGAAAGCGTGAATAGATCAAGATTGCAATAACCGTAAGAGAGTATGTATAACCGATCGCATTTACCAAAAATAAAGTATAAATAACCCAAATCAAAAAAATCTATTACCGGGGTATACCACGGTATTAGTATCCACAGCAAAAAATGGCGTCTATTACCGCTGTATTTTATTTTCCATTTTAAACATATTTCCAGGCCAAAAAATGTATAAAAAACACTCGTAAGTCGTGCAGAAAACAATAAACAACCATTGAAATACCATAACATTAGTTCAATTGTCATAAATATTACGTAAAACACTAAATAAGATTCGAGTTCACTTACGTGTGGCGTCACGCGTTAGTATGGCACGACCTCTTTCTGCGCTGCCGTCGCGGAAACTGACGAATTGCAAGCACTTTGTTTCATTCATACACACTAGCGCTAACAGGTCCGTAAGTCAACTAAATAAGCTTCGTTCGTGTAAAATTTGTTTTTTAGAAAATCGATCGGTTTGTTTATAAAAAGCGTATTTAAAAATACCACGGTGATGGTCGCCGATTTTGATACCCCCGGTAATAGGCGCCGTTACCTTACCAATTTTTTACATTTCTCACTTGCAAAATAACCAAAATTCTAGTTCTACCTCCTATGTGGGACAGTTTTTTCTAAATCGCCGAAACTTTTTTTTTTATAAAAACTGTAACCATTTTTATAAAAACTGTGTACTTACCTACACTTTTACATTTTTCCTTCACAAATTACCAAAATCCCATAAAAACTTCTACCGCCAATTTATCCATAAGTTTTTCCAAAATCGCCGAAAGCCATATAGCCATTAGTGCAGTCATTGAAGCATTATTGGTCCGATTTTTTTTACTGTGAACCGAATTGCATACAATTTTGGAATTAGGTTCATCTTACCCTTAACTTCAAAAGTGAAAATGATTTGAACTCCGCAACCACCCTGGGGGTGGTTGCCACCCCTTCTCGGGGGTGTTTTTTTTTCCTTCAAAATAACCTCGGATATCGAAAGAAGGCCTAATTTTAAGCAAAAAATCATCTATAAAGTTTTTCAAAAAATCCAATACTTTTCAAGTTATTGGCAATTGAAAATTCGCATTTTTTTCACGTTTTTCATCGGTTTTTTGCAAATATCTCCAAAAGTATACGTTTTATCGAAAATTTTATATAGAACAAAATTGTAGCAGGTAAAAAAGTGAACAATTTGGTTTTTGTAAAGTATTCTAAGTGCAATATTAAGCTAGATATTAAAGATCAAAGCCGATTTTTATTTTGTCTGAAATTTAATCGATGTGGTCAATGCCATCTAGCGGCGAGCAGATGCATTTTATGCATTCTAATAAAAAAGGGTTTTGTAGTGCTTGAAATAAGCTTTAAAATGAGCACTATTCAAAGTCTTTTGCACGTAAAATAAGTGAGCTGTATTGCAAATAAGAGGAGCATCTAATGTTTATCCTTTAAAATCAAAGGGTTTCATAAGTGCCATTTCCACCAAAATTAAAATTAATCGTATTCCGCCTAGAATTAACTTTATTATGAAGAGTTTGATAGATTGTATCAGTTTGGCTGCTTCAGAACACATATTTTTCAAAAAAGTCACGATTAAAAACAATCAAAAAATTTCGAATTCTTAAAACACCCACCTTTTTTTCATAATATTTCATAAATGACGACAGATACGTATAAAAGTGTAGGGATGAAATAATTAGGTGTTTTTCTGACAAACAATTTGGATTTTTTTTTTTTCTGTCAAACAAAAAATTACGGAGATATGATTGTTTAAAGAGCGCAATCACAGCCTCTCTTAAGCCCTTTAACCCTTCACCGTTTTAGAAAAAGGTTTTTTACTATATATTGCAATGAAGGATGTTGTAGCTCTCTTAATTACAATGGTTTTTTATAAATTGTGATAGCATGAAAATTGAAGGAGTTATGGTCCAAAAACTTATGTTACTAACTTATATACGTAAAATGGTAGCAGCATCAATTATATATTTACTGTTTTAATTTAGGGGTAGTTTTAAGCTTAAGAATATGATAATCATTTTCGAGAGTGTGGAATAATATTTAAATCCTTTTCATTTTATCAAAAAAAAAATTAACAATTTTTTATCAAGGGGTACCAGGGGGGTTTTCAAGGGTTGAAAGGGGGTTAAAAATTTGATAATTATTATAGAGAATATAAAATATTACTTACTCTATACTTACATCTTTTTATGTCATACCAAAGTATTTTTTTGTGATTTTTTCAATTTAGGGGTTGTTTGCAAGGGTTGTAAGATTTTCAAGGGGTTGAAAATGATTTTAATATGAGGTAATTGTGTTAGAAAACACTTTACAATTTCACCACTTACTATTAGACATGTTTTCTAGCGATAAAATGGCTCAATGTAAATTTTTCCATTAAGGGGTTGTTTACACCCCTTAAAAATAATAGGCGGAGTTCAGATCCTTTTCACTTTTGAAGTTAAGGGTAAGATGAGCCTAATTCCAAAATTTCATGCAAATCGGTTCACAGTAAAAAAAATCGCAGGTAAGACCGTATTTTTCGCTTCAATGACTGCACTATATTTATATTTTCCACTATTCTCACTTATAATCATACAATTTTCTACCCCATTTTACTACTTCAGACGTAGTTCTCCTGTATTACGGGTGTGTTGTTACGGGCGGTTGGCAGGCAACTAAAATAAAGCTACACAAAATACTGACCAGCTACCTACTAAGGGAAAGGGAAGATTGCGAGGAAGAGCAAAAGAAAATGTTGGCCAAAAACACAGTGTTAAGGAACGACCTGGTTGAGTATGACTATAAATTGTTAGATTCACTAGACAAAGTGGAGCAGCTGCAGACCCTGGTAGATAACTTCAACCAGTGTGCTTCTACCCATGAAGTGGCACTTAACCGTATAATTAACCTTGAAGAAGAACTGGGTGCTGCTAATGAAGAGTTAAATTACCTTCGGAAAGAACGTGAGTGTTATGACAGTTCAATTACACAAAATTTGTATCAGGAGATGATCGGTAATAAGGACAATAAGGACAGTAACATTAAGAACTTAATATTTTTTAACAGTAGCAATAAGTTAAAAAAGTATGTGAGAATTAACAAATACATAAGGCGTACTCAAAAGCTCATAAAAAGTCAAAAATGTATAAAAAACTATTCCAAAATTAAATTAGAGTTATCAGTTATGAAAAATAGGGTGCAAAAATGCAATCAACAATTAGATTTAGATATGACTAACCATGATTAAGTGTTAAGAAATTAGATGCTGAGATAATTAGATTAAGACATAAACTTGAGGATATTTCATTAAAATACTCAACGGCTCAAGGCGAGATCAAGGAGCACATGCTGGCATTCACACAATTGCTGGAGAGCAGTAGATATAATGAGGACCGTTTTAATTCTCTAATTAATAATGGAATTGATAATTGTACATGTTTAGGAACTTCACCAACTGCTGTGGTTCAGCCAGATGTGGCTCTTGATACTTCTGTGCTATGTTCTCCAAAAGTAGTCTTAGATAAGTCCCCTAGACAAATTAGTAATACTAAAACTATTATTTATTCAGATCAGATAGGGTCTGGAATGGGCTCCATGCTAAGAAATAAATTGACACAAAATGTAACAAATTACTGTTATCATAATGCAAGTCTTATGCAATTATGTGACTTAATATCAAAGGGAAGTTATGACAGTTCTACTACTCTAGTGATTTTAGTAGGAAACAGTATAGGCATAGATAAGGCTAGTGTAGATAGATTAATGTCAATATTAAACGTTATTGAAGAGGCCGGGATTGGTAAAATTATACTTTGTGCATTACCATATTCACAAAATATGCCATATAATTATAATAATAAAATCGCAAATTTAAATTCTTTAATGTATAATGCTATTTGCTGTAATGGTAAATATCATTTCTTCGACTTAAATAAATTCATAAAGCGCCTCACGCTAACTTCTGAAAAAATTCATTTGCCAAAGAAATATATTTTGACTTTGGTAGAACTATTAGCCTTTAATATAGAACCAAATAAGTACAATAGTGGCACAAATGCCATTCCTAATCATTTAAACTAAAGTATAGGACAGCGGAAACACCTTTGAGTATAAATATAATTCACCAAAATATTCAAGGGTTTTCCAGCAAAGAATTATAAGTAGGATTATTTTTAGATACTGAAAATGTTCAAATTATGTGTGTTACAGAACATTGGCTTAGACCGGATCAATTAATTTTTGATTTTATAAATTTCAAATTAGTTAGTTTTTTTGCTAGAAAATCCGCCATTCATGGTGGTTCTTTAATAATTGCTAAAAGTACCGTTAAGTCCAAAGAAAGGAAAGATATTGTTAGGCTATCCATAGAGAGGCTTATAGAAATCTCTTGCATAGAACTAGAAAATTACATAATTATTTGTGTTTATAGACCACCATCAGCTGATTTCAGCACATTTGAATCTACTATGGAAAATGTGTTAAAATTAGCATGTAAAACTCAAAAGCATGTTGTTGTCTGTGGAGACTTTAATGTTAACTTACTAGAAACGTCAAATAATACTATTAAGATCTTAAGTTTATTTAAATCTTTTAATTTAGGTAATTTGTTCTTTGAACCTACACGGATAGGTGTTTCAAGTGGTTCACTGATGTTTGACCAAAAAATTATTGACAAATGTTCATTTGACAAACAACGTTTCACCAAATGATCATTTGGCAAACGAGACATTTGACAAAAGTATCATCTTACAAAAACTCACTTAGCAATTGATCAATTAGCAAACACTACACATGGTAAATGTGTTAAATAATAAAATGTCAATTGACCTTTTTCCATTTCACCAAATAATATGTTTCGCAAATTAAGCATTTGTCCAAATGTCATTTAGCAAAATGTTATTTCATAAAAAGATATGATTTCATGTTTGTTGCATTCAACATTAGTTTCCCTATTTCTGGGCAGAAAAAAAAACAACCTCGAAGGCCAAGGCGGGAGCTTTGCTCCCGCCTTGGCCTTCTAACCTAACCTATCCTTATCGGTTCTGCCCTGATTCGTCTTTGTGCATTTTTGGATAGTTAAAACAAATTACAGGCAAGATAAAACTAATTATGAATGATGATTATGACTAGATATCAACTAATACTTATATTATTTTCCTTTCACTAGTGTATTAATATATACCTAAATAAATAATTATTTTCCAAATAATGTGTATTAATTTGACCCATACAATATATATTATTAGATTTATTAATAAACAAAACACTTGTCAAATAATACATTGTACCAAACGTTTTTAGACCAATAGTAGTTTTGTCTGATAACTCAGTTGTTTAATGTTCAGTTTATCAATTAATCATTTATAAAATGTATATTTAACTGTTGATCATTTGGAAAAGTAAATCATTTGTAAAATGACTATTAGTAAAATGATCAAGTGACGAAACATTTTTTTGTAAAACGTTGTTTGTCAAGTGTCATTTTGTCAAATGACTTTTGGTCAAACAGCAGGACACCGTTTCAAGTGCTACCTGCTTAGACAATATTTTTTGTAATTGTGAATGTTTGGATAAGGAAATATTTAACTGCTTTAATTCAGATCATAGTGGTCAAAAGGCTTCTTTTCTAAATTTTAATCAGGAACCACAGACAATAACATACAGACACATAACTTGCAATCGTTTAGAACTATTTAAAAATAAAGTTCAGAGTAATCTCTGTGGGTTATCCTTTTCGCATAATGATTCTAATAGTATTTATAAAGATTTGTTTGGTGTAATTCTTCATCAATTTAATAATAATTTTAAGATGAAAACTATTTCTAGGTCAAAAACTAAGTTTAGTGAATGGGCTACTGTAGGCATTCATAAAAGTAGAAATAGGCTTTACGAACTTTACAGAGAGAGGGAAGAGAACAAGAACGCTGACTTCTTAGTTTACGTTAAGAATTATTCAAAGACCTTCAAGCAAGTGTGCTTGACTGCTAAGTCAAACTTTCTAAGTCTTAAACTCAAAGCTTCTGACAATAAGGTAAAAACTGTGTGGAAGATAATAAATAGAGAAACAGGTAAATCAAAAACTCGTGATAATAAAATCGCTCTAAACAATGGTGACAAACAAATCACCTCAAACAAAGACGTGGCCTTAGCGTTCGAAGATTATTTCTCCACCATAGCCATTAATACCACGAAATGTCTTCAATCATCTGCGATTGAAGCTCAAAAATCACTTTGTGCTAATGTTACTAAATGTAATGTTAGCTTTGATTTTAGCTATGTAGATTCAGCTAATATTGTTAAGGTATTTAAATCGCTCAGTTGAAAAAAAACTGAGGATTTATGGGGAACTTCAGTTAAAGTCATCCATCATGTCATAGATATAATTGCACCTCACTTAGCTTTAATCTACAATAATTGCATTTCAGAGGGGGTCTTTCCAAATCTTATGAAATATAGTAAAGTCATACCACTTTTTAAATCAGGTGAGATGAGTGATTTAACGAATTTCCGTCCCATTTCTATTCTACCTGTTTTAAGTAAAGTTTTTGAGAAGTTAATGTTAAATGATAATATGTTAGGTCACTTCAATAGAAATAAACTGCTTAACAGTAATCAGTTCGGCTTCACCAGAGGACGATCCACAACTGATGCAGCATCTGTACTCATTAAATATATATACAATATTTGGGAGAAATCTTGTGATGCAATAGGAATTTTTTGTGACCTTTCCAAAGCTTTTGATTGCGTAGATCATGCGACTCTTATATTAAAATTAGAACATTATGGTCTGACTAATAATTCTCTAAATCTCATGTCCTCATATCTTAGTGATAGGACACAAACGGTTGTTGTAAACAGAACACAGTCCATTGGAGCAGCTGTTAAATTAGGTGTGCCTCAGGGCTCCATATTAGGTCCTTTCTTATTTTTGGTTTACATTAATGACTTACCACCCATGATAGAGAATCTTTGTGATATTGTGCTATTTGCTGATGATACATCATTGATTTTCAAGGTAGACCGAAAATCCGTCAATTACACTAGGATAAACGCCACGCTAGGTAAAGTACTTAATTGGTTTACTAGTAACAATTTGCTACTCAATGCTAGGAAAACTAAATGTGTTAGGTTCGCTTTGCCTAATGTTAGACCGGTAGAATCTAGTATATTTCTAAATGGCGAGTGTTTGGAAAGGGATCCCCTTCAATCGCATAATTTTTTTTAGACTATTATTGTTTCGCATAATTAATTTGGCATAATTTGTATTGGCATAATAGTACTGTCGCATAGCAATACTTTGGCCTACTACTTTTTTGCCATATTAAGCTTTTAGAATAATTTCAGTTGGACTAATTTCTATTAGACTAATACACATTATGCATATTATTGTTTGGGCTATTAATTATTTGTTATATATGTCATTAACCATAATTTTAGTTCCCTAAATGAATGAACCTACAAAATGAACAACAAAATATGAGGTTACGTTAGATCACGTTAGGTACATTAGGTTAGGTTAGGTTAGTATGATATCCAGGCGCGAAGCGCCCAAGCAACGCAAAAATAGGAGGTCCGCCAAGCGGACCTCCGTCGACCTCGCCTTACTTCCTAAATATATATTAACACAAAACTTGCCATTTGCCCATGACTATTTTTTAGGTCAAATACTGTTATGCGCTTTGTAATGATGCTAATTTATTATTATGACTTTTCGTAATTATGCTATTTGACGTTAGTCTTCATGACGAATATGCTTTCTGTATTTATGCTTTTAAGTTTTATGCGTAAAAAATTATGCGTAAAGATGAGTATGCCCATCGCTAATTCGGCTAAAAGCAATTATGCGTAACAATAATATGACAAATAATTTTATGCCATCCAATAGGGAACCGTTTGGAAATGGTAGATAAGGCGCTTTTCTTAGGGATAACTATGGACAAAAACTTGCAATGGAGTCCCCACATAGCAGTACTAGCAGGTAAATTAAGTTCTGCAGCTTATGCTGTTAGGAAAATCAGGCAACTTACGAATGTTGAGACAGCTCGCTTAGTTTATTATACTTAGTTATTTTCATAGTGTTATGTCATACGGTATTCTGGTTTGGGGAAAAGCTGCTGACATACAGACTATATTCGTGTTACAAAAAAGAGCCATCCGTTCTATATATAACCTAAACTCCCGTGATTCTTTAAGATTACTATTTAAAGAAATTAGTATTTTGACAGTAGCGTCACAATTTATTTATGAGAATATTATTTATGTCATTAAAAATCAGGACTCTTTTATTAAGAATTGTGATATACATAATTTTAATACAAGAAATAAAAATAAAAAGGCTATTAAAAAATTTCGTGTTCGTAAGGTTTTTAAATCATTTGTAGGTCAATGCATCCATTTCTATAATAAATTACCTGACGAAGTTTTAAAGTTACCATTTCCAGTACTTAAAACTTACTTGAAAAAGTCGCTGATGTCTAAAGCTTACTATAGGGTCGAGGACTATCTATCAGATAAAAGTGCTTGGCCTAAACTAAACACCCAAATAACTTAATAATAACTTAATCGTAAGAAATATGTACTTAAACATTGTATATTGTCTAGGGGACACGGTTTCTGTAGGAGAATGTATCGAAACTTTTTATGTAGTTGTATTACACCATCATAATTAAGTATAATTTTCATAATTATTTTCTATTACTTACTACTAATTAGTTCTGGAGAAAATTCAGAGTTTTGACACATTTTCCTGCTCAACTACGCGTGAATACATTTATTTCTTATCGTATGTTATATTCATTGTTTTATATAATGCTAGGTTAAGTTTTATAATTGTATATTTAAAAAACGACTAACTGTTGAGTTTCTTGCGGCGCTTCTTCTCAGCAGTGGTCCCTTGCGAAGCGCTGGTAGATTTTTGACGTATAAAAGTGCCCGTGCGGCCTACTTACTGAATAAACATCTTTTATCTTTTATCTTTTTTACTAATATCGGACGTTTAATCCATAACCTATCTAAAATACTAATCTAACACTAGATAAATACAATGGTAACTAAATCTAGTTATAATCTAACTTATATAAATAAGTATGAGGGCGCCAGGAGAGGTTTTCGTCTGATGGTCGACGGGGTACTCTTCCCAACCCTTCGCCTACGGTCTAGCTCGGTCGTAAGTTGTACTTTTACTCCGCGATAAAAAGGGCGTTGCGTAAAACGAATTGTTTAATGTTTTATTCGTTTCCATAATAGTACTTTTACTGTACAATCTTACGTTCTAAACTTACCCCGTTGCGCGTTGTACGCCTCACTCACTCACACACAAAATAATAATTCTCAATTTAATGGCAATCATAAATCCAAAAACTGAGATATTTCGGTAAATTTCCAGATTGTTCTCTAAAAGGCTGTACGACACAAATGCAGACCGTGTGCGCTCCTTAGTGCATACCACCGAAGTGTCGTTAAAAATTCCCCACCCACCTATGACCCAAACTTAACAATAAAATCTTACATTAGAGTCACTCAAACAGAAAAAGAAACTAAACATATCACAGACTGGAATCGAACCCGAGTACTCAGTCATCCGACTCCAGCCGCGCGCCACTAAGCCATGAACGCATATATTTAAGTTGCAAAATAGATGACCGGCTTCGTCATACTATTATGCCAACCCGCATTGCGTTATTTGCGTTCGACGTGACTTATATTGCCTAGGGGATAAGGTTCATTATTGCTGCAACCAAGATCCTTTGTCTAACACAAATGAAAGCAACCTTATAAACTAACAATATTATTCTAGCTACCTACTCATCGGTCCAATTCCTCTTTGCATCACATGCCCACTCCCTCATTAAAATAAATAAATGACATTTATTTATTTTTGTACATAATAGGGATTTACATCCTTAATGTGCCAGACTCCGACATTTTTGCCGTAAGCATTGTTTAATCTAAATACAATATCTGTTTTTTTTTCCACAACTAACGCCTTTTCGAATTTTGGCGCCATAAATTTATTTTGTGCCTTAGATAGGAATTTAGTCCTCTTCCAAACTGTATCACCCACCTCAAAAGTCCCGGGTCGCGACTTAAGATTATAATGCTTGCTGCTTAGGAAATTGCCCGTTTTATCCTATTTTGCACGTTTTTAAATAAAGTTTCCCTGTTTTTTTATACTTTCCAGTCAATATGCTGTATTGACATTACGTTTTTCTGTAAAGTTTGTCACTGATTGCTGTAACCTGGGTGTTATCAAATTGGATTTCGACGTTTCCCTACCAAGAAATAAATACGACGGTGTATAACCCGTGGACTCATGCACCGCTGTTCTAATTGCATGACCTATATCGTCAAATGAACATCCCATTCATTATGGTTCTTAGATCTTGTGTAAATGAGAAGAAATCATAGTGCCTATAACACGATTTACGCGTTCTGTTGGATTGCTTTGGGGATGATAATGTGGAGTGTACAAAATTGTGGAATTACACTTGGAGGCTAAATCTTTAAACAAGTGAGACTCAAACTGCTTCCCATTATCACATAAGTACTATAAACTCCGGAACACCGTACAACAAAAACTGCTTATTCACGATTTCGCACAATTTATCCGCCTTGCCCGTCCGAAGAGGAAATAACAAAGTGAACTTGCTAAATAAGCATGTCAGTACCAACAGCATGGTGTTACATTTCTTACTCTTAGGAAAGGGAGCCATTAAGTCTAGTGCCACTATTTGCCAGGGGCGCGATACTTCTTTGTGGTGACCCATCTGTCCTAAAGGTAGTTTCTGAGAAACCTTATGACTGGAACAGCATTCACATTCATTCACATACTTTTTCATCACACTTGCTCGTAAATAGTGTCCTAACATGCTAGAAAAATCGACCGTAAATCCAAAATAATACCCGCGGGCCTTTTTTTACCATTACGCTTCTAACGTGCGAAATAGCTTTTTTTTTAAATATTATACGTGGACGCAAACTATCACAATACGTCAGGACCCCAATTCTTGTGCCATTCGATATGAAGTTTCATTCGAGATGAAATGTCAGTTGAATACTATTTCCTAAAAACTGGCATAATAAACTATTGATCTCATATGTCACTAGAATCGGACTCCGAACACGTTTGACATTATCTGTGGTAAGTCACTGACAATGATGTAGTCTGCCGCTAATAAGTTAAAAATATGATCTTTTGTCTGATTTTATTTCATTTCCTCGCAATTGTGATGAAAAACATTGTATGTTACACGGGTGGTAAAGGAAATACAAAGCTCGAGCCTTCGGCTTCGGGCTTCTAACAGACTCTCGTTTGTAATTCTTTCTTTACCACCCTTAATACACAATGTACTATTTTATGTCCTTCAACATGTTTTGCCAAAATAATACCTAAATGACCTGCCGTAGGGCTATCATGAAATTCCTTTAAAACATTGTTTCGTAACGCCTCTGGCACATAAAGTTTCCACGAATCCGCCTGGTCAGGAAACTGTTTCATCAGTACTTTTTCTGGGACAACTCGATAAGCGAGGTCTGGTTCTAACGTGAATTTTCCGGTTTTTGGAGGCTCAAAATTGTCACAGTTAAATTTTGTCCTTTCTATAATACGCAGGACGGTAATTAATTCAGGCACTGAACCAAAATGATACCTACAGACAGCCTGTTGGTAATATGGCTGTAAATTCTTAAGTATAATCTGTACCTTTTCTGATTCCGTAACTCTGTTAGGTAACCTATTAAACATATTCTGCAAAACGGAAATGAAGATAAGCCTTGCGTCCTTGCCCTTATTTCAGCCAATAGTTCCTCCTGGTAATATGGTTTCTGGAATGTACGCCTTAGTAATACAACCAACTCCTCCCAGTTGTTAGCATACTCCCTATTTGCTCTATACCAAATCAATGCGTCCCCTTCGAAAAAATCAATAGCGTAACGTCATAAATCAAAATCAGATGCATTTCTTGCCTCTTTCAACTCCATAACTCTTTCCAAAAATGCATTAACACTTGTGTTATTTCCTCCCGAAAACTCAAGACCCCACTGGTAAATAGGCACTAACTTTCGTTTCGGGAAATCTTCATCGATAGTAGATGACCTCAGCAACCTCGACCTACCACTTCTTTACTGATCACACTGTCCCGTCGCAAAAGCCACACCTTTATCATGCCTATCCTCAACGTCATGATTCCTATAACCTACTTCTCCCCTTACGATACCCCCATCGTCCTTGAATGAGCTCGCCTCACTTTCTAGTTTTTTTATAATCTTTAGTCCCAAGTCCCCTAACGTTTCCTGTAAAACCTCTTTGTCTAAAGCTGTTAAATTTTCGTCCTCCACAATATCATCTTGCTTTTCTAACCTACCCAAGAGAACCTGACACTGTTCTAGTAGTGCCTCCTTTCGTAAACTGTCACCCTCCGATTCATTCTTCACCAAATTCACTCTATTCTGTACGTGATAAAGTCTGGAGACTAAACGTTTGAAAATCATTCTATCAGGCTTACCGGCTAACTCCGAAATGTAATTCGAAAGGACGTTTAGCTTTGCCAAACACAATTCCAGCTCAAAGTTAATTGATGATGTTGGTGGTGCTCTTATTTCATAAGCGGTACCCTCTGATTGTTCGGAAAGCATTATCTCCTTCAATAACTTTTTCTCAAACATGCTCGGAAAGAACGGTTTTCCGATTGAAACACAAGGACGGAAAGTGCCTCATTTTACTCCTAGGAGTAAAAAAACATATGAAAACACTTTCCGTCCATGTCCATATTGTTTATTAAAAGTGCTCTCTATTGCATACAAAATCGAAAGGAACGTGAAAAAAATCCCGCACACCCAACTTGTGGGTGCAGTGTGGGCCGGCGGCGGTGCGTTGCGCGTGAAACTATCTTCACTAATACGCGTAGTTTTCAAACAAACATTATCTTCGAATTGGTCATGGGTTTTTAAAAATACTTGTAATTGTGTATTTGTATCATTTCCTCGCATTATTTGAGAAAAGCATTATGTATGCCGCGGCGGAAACGAGGATTTCCTGACTCGTACTTTAGCAGGCCTCTCTATTGCTCGGCCAGCTAACCACCTCGTCAGGAAAACCCTTACTTTCCGCGCCTAGGCAACAATGTACTATTTCATTACAGGTACCATGCTACCCTTTAATTTAATACCACGGCTCACCAATTCATACTCTAGTTCGTCTTTTAACAAAAAAATTGGGTCCATTGTCTCGTTATGCACAAGTGATATACTAATAATATCTTCTAGTCTATAACTAATAATTGAAACACTATAAGTCTAACAGCAGCACAAATTCCTAGGCCACGTTTTAACTGTACACCAATGCGATGGTTAAAAAAAAACTACCAACTACACTTAACCCAAAATAAATGAACACCGAAATCTCCCACCTGCCTACTACAACAAGAACGTTTTTCCGTTGGGCGCTATTTGAGGGAGAGGGCATGTGATGTAAAGAGGAATTGGACCGATGAGTAGGTAGCTAGAATAATATTGTTAGTTTATAAGGTTGCTTTCATTTGTGTTAGACAAAGGATCTTGGTTGCAGCAATAATGAACCTTATCCCCTAGGCAATATAAGTCACGTCGAACGCAAATAACGCAATGCGGGTTGGCATAGGTAATAGTACGACGAAGCCGGTCACCTATTTTGCAATTTAAATAAATCTACACAAAATCTCTCGCTTCGCTCGTGGTCAATCATAGGATCCTTTCGCTAGCTCTTGTTTCAAATGAACACTCGCAGGTAAAATACAAGTTATAACTATTGTTATACAACCGTTGAGTTGAGAGCGCCTTCCCAACGATTCTGTCGGTTCATCCACCGACTTTGTTATTGCAATATTCGATTAATTCTAATTAAATAATAGTTGTGATTTGCTGAGTGAGTGATTGTAAAAATAAACAACCAAATACTAAAAGGTTATTCTTTGTTTAATCTTCAACATGAGTACCTACGCCATGGACACCGTACCATCGAACCCAGACTACGAGGACGAAGGTCTTTACTCCTATTCTTCCACCGTCATGTATATAAATATTTTTTTTATTTTTTTATTTTTCAGATGGGAAAACAATTAATAATTCTTTATAGTGTAGTCTGTCTTTAAATTATCAATCAATTTTCAGGGTTCCGTACAAAAAAATATTAATAAGGAACCCCTATATATTATTATAATAAGACTAAATTCGGTGTCCGTCTGTCTGTCTGTAGGTCACGGAAAATATCTCTGAAACTATAGTAACTATGAACTTGAAATTTGTTTTAGTTGTATAACTTACCTACTTACCCGCATCTGAATTGAGTAAAAAAAAATCATGCAATTTTTCTAAACGTTTGAAAAAGAGGCCAGGAATCATATTTTTTAAAATATTTATGGTATTCAACAGTAAAATAAATGTTTTAAAAAATCAAGAAACCGCCTCTGAAAACGCAAAAAATAACTTCTTATACTATACAGGGTGTCCCAAAACTCAACGATAATGCGCCAAGGGCTGATAGAGCAGATAAAAAGCTATCGATTTAACCCCTATGTATGTTCAGCAATTTTTGCTAGTTTCGGAGATATCGATCATTTTAATTTGAATTTTTGTAATTTTCCTTTATGTCCATGTCACGAAAAATCATTGATCGTCTAAAGTTGGATGGAGAAACAAACTTTATGTGATTACTCAAAAACACTGTCAAATAGGCTTAAAAACTTCGCTGATTCGTAATGATTCTAATTATGTAAGATACCACTGAAATACTTATGAAATACAACATGAAATTTATGATTTTTCGTGACATGGACATAAGGGAAAATTATAAAAATTCTGACTTAACTGATCAATATCTCCGACACTGGCGACACTACTAAAAATCGCTGAACATACATAGGGGTTGAATCGATAGCTTTTTAGCTGCTCTTTCAGCCCTGGGCGGATTATCGTTGAATTTTGGGACACGTCGTATAATGGTACGTAGGTATAAGTCAGTCCAACTGAAGTAGACTTTTGAAAAATATTGTGAGTCGCCGACTTCATTTGGACTGACCTAGCATTTTAGAAGAAGTATTTTTTTGCGTTTTTGGCGTCGGGTTTTTTATTATTAAAACATTTTTTTAGTTTTTACTTTTTGATCATAATAAGCTGTTATGTGGTACCACTTCTTGGTTTATATGAAACTCTAAAGGTGGCGACTGACTTGTAACATGTCGGTGTAATGTATCACTCGCGGCCCTTATCTAATGGGTGCGATAAAATAAGGACCGCAGGTGATACATTACATCAAAATGTCACAAGTCAGTCGCCACCTTTAGAGTCACCTTAAGACATTTCAATCTCACCGCAAGCAAAACCGCGGGAAAGTCATTGTCATATTTAAACAATGAAATGTTCTTCGTTATAGTAGCTCAACTATCTTAATCGAGATATCTTATCACCACCCTTGAAATAGGTAGCATTGACGAGTTCCGTTGGCCATCTGTGGTCTTCATCAACAGTTCCACTTCACAAAATGATACTTTCTGAATGCAAATGCAAGACTTATTACTAAAATATTAAAACCGCTATATGTATGCGCTCACTATACTTACTCAGGATTCAATGTATGCCCTTGGCTTAAATATGTAATTTTGCTCCCTTGTCACACAATCTACTATTTCTTACCTGTCCCTACTAAGGGCCAAAATGTGGGGAGAAATGGGAATAAACCATATGCAATAGGTATAAAAGTTTGAGATGCCTGTAACTCAAACAAAATCTAATAAGCCTCAAGTCAATCTTCGTTAAGCATAATAAGATAAGAATAACCATTCTTAATTTTTCTAGGCGTAAATCTAATTGGATTTGAAGGTGACAAATAGACTAAAATCGCCTTATTTTAAGTCTACTTTGAATTCAATACTAAATACTTAACAAGAAACCAATTTAAGACATTTCAAAGGCATAAGATAAATAGATAATAGATAGGCTATATCTAAATATATAAAAGGATTAACTGACTGACTGACTGACATATCAACGCACAGCCTAAACGGCTAAACGTAGGCACTTGAAATTTGGAAGGGACGTAGCTTAGGTACCGTAGAGGTGCACTAAGAAAGGAATTCCCGAAATTCCCACGGGAACGGGAATTAGCGGGAAAATCATTAACTCAAAAAAAATGTTTTGCCCAACGAAGTGGACACGGGAACAGCTAGTAGGTTATATTTGACATAAAAATATTATCCTCCTATTCGATTCAGTTTTTTGTAAGGATCAATGTATGTGTATATGGGACCAACTGCAATCCGAGCACTACATAAATCAGAAATGGGAGTCAAAGTCCGACATTCTGATAAAGTGAAAAAGCCCGATACAAATTGATATTGAACTATGACGTCACCAGTCTGTAAACACTGTATGGTAAACAAATAGTAATTTGTAATTTTGGTTTAAAGGCAAGGATTCTGGTTTTAATATTGAATGAAAAAAAAAACATTTTCGAAACTATGATGTCTGGATGTAACCTTAAATTACTTCAATATTTTTTGTTTGTGTTCACTATGTTATTATAATTTTCAATTTTTCAATTCATATTAAGGTGAATGCAATGCACCCATCATTTACACAATTTTAACGGACAAAAAGGCAGTTTCAAAATATTTAATTGTAATAGAGGTAGGCCTGAAGTATGTTATCTAATTGTAAGGCATTAGCATCCTATAACATGTACTGGAGCACTGTCCATGATAGGCGCATTTACCTTACTAGATATAGTAAAGTTTAACATGAGTCAACATCCCTTTTGCTTCTTGGGGACACTTAGTACAGTTTTACTTGTAACCAATGATCAGGAAAAATTGTTTCTCCAGCAGCATGTGTGGTCGGCAGGTGGACCTGGACATGCGGATTGGCATCCACAGCGGCTCCGTGTTGTGCGGCGTGCTGGGCCTGCTGAAGTGGCAGTTCGACCTGTGGTCGCACGACGTCACCGTCGCCAACCACATGGAGAGCGGCGGCCTGCCGGGGTGAGGCGGCGCACCATCGCTACAGTAACTGATTATGTCGTTGGCTCCATATTATTACATTGGTATTAGAGCCGCACTTTCGATGACAGTGCTACATGACAGGGCCACATCTAATCTATTTATGTTAAAATTACTTAGATAACTAATTTAGGTGTGTATCAAAAACTCGATAAAGAACCTAGTTTGCTGTCCAGTGCGTTCTTTAGCTTCAAAAAAGGCCAGAATAGTTCACTCTGTGAGACCAGCACAAAATTTTAATATGTTCTTAAGTATGTTATTCTATCTTAAAAACCGTCGAAACCCTACCTGCAAAGTACCTGGATCCGGAAATATGACGTCATCAAAATGGCAGCCGAATTTTGATTCTATGAAGCCTTAATCAAATGAAAGCAAATTAAATGTTTTATACACAACATCAGCTAGTACAGTCATGGAAATATTTTAAATTATATAAAAATGTAATCTTTAAATCTCCCTATTTTCATTTACAGCTTCGGAAGTCTACATTAGGTATATAATAAAATTATGAATGGCAAATATAACAAACAAATTATTAACTTTCTAATAAAAGAATCATAAATGAATCATAAAACTGTAACATTATAAAACGAATAAAGAAATGTAGCAACGAGAGTACCTCTATATAGTTTTTCAAGCAATTCCTTTCGTCTACTAAGAAATATTGTAATAAGGGAGTTTTGAGAAGTCTCGCTACATACGACAAAAGCCTAGTTGGTAGTGACCTTGCTTCCAAAGCTAGGCAGGCCCGGGGTCGATTCCCGGTATCGGCAAATATTCGTGTGATGAGCGCGAGTATTTGTTCCTGATTCATGTATGTTTTCTATGTATTTAAGTAATTAGGTATAAGTAAGTATTCATAACGTTGTAACCCACAGTCCGAGCCTAGAGCTTACTTAGTCCCAAGTAGGTCAATTTGTGTGAGATGGTCCCCTGATAGGTACTTAGTTATTTATTTGTTTGTTGCCTAGATTATATGCAACTAAGACGTTCACTGGCTAGACACACTGACACACAGATACATACAATAAACTTATATTAAAAGTATTACAACACCCCTCTTGTTTCGTTGACAGTTAAAATTCTAAATTCGAGGACCAATGAAGGCGTAACGGCAGCGCAGCGTAGGTACCTAAACATTTCCGCCAGTTCCGGTAACGTCGTGTAGTAACGATCGCACTATTATCAATAATGACACCTCAGTCATAGTTAGGCATAGGTAGGTGAAAAACTAAAGTAATTCACCTGTTGTAATGTGTGAGTAGGTAATGTGTGCGAATAGACATTCCATTTTTGAAATTTGTAATATAAATCGTATGGTTTGCAAACTCATTATTTGCTTATCTTTCAAGTTTGATTATTCCTGTCCACATGATTCTATTGTCATGATAAGATATAAATAGTTGTCAATATCGAGTAATTGTCTTCGTATTTTTTGCGTCTTTGATGAATAAATAATAATACCTACTTACAGTTTACCACAGAAGTAAGTAAATTGTAAAACATCGATTTTGAATTCAGCTTGACAAATTAATATGGCACTATTTCCTGAATTTGGTAGGCGACGACCACTGCATACTCAAACGAAAAGAGTTTTGTGTAATTTGTACAAACATTTCCAAGAGGTTTTCGATAAAGACTCAAATTGTTTATCAACACCAAAACCATTGGTCATTAAATAGGTATGTGGTGTACCGAAAAACAGCTTCTCGACACATTAAAAGGATTTGAATGTATGCATTCAAATCAAATGTTTCTGTTCAGTCCACTGATGAAAGTGAGGATGACGAACTGGCGAGTGATTGAGGTAAAAAAATGTGCATTACGTTATTAATGTGTTCAACTCATATTAAATATTTATATAATTTATTATGCTTATGCGTTTTTTTGCAAACTGTACACAACTACATACAACAGGTGACTTACTTAAGTTTTTCACCTATACACAAGGATTTAGGAGGCTAGTAGTAGTAGTCAGATCCTGACACGGAATACAAGCAGCCTCCAAACTTGAAGGAAGGGGGGTGACGGGTAACGAATTCTGAAGCTATTTAACTTTTATCTTGTCCATGAAAATAATGAAAATAATTTTGGTATTGCAGTCGGGTCCACATATCGGAGGCCACGCTGCAGTGCCTGGACGGCGCCTTCGAGGTGGAGCCGGGCGAGGGCGAGGCGCGCGACCGCTACCTGCGCGAGCTGGGCCGGCCCACCTACCTCGTGCACGGCGCCGAGCAGCCGCGCCGCCACCGCCATCGCTCCCGACCCAGGTACTTCGAGGTGGAGCCGGGCGAGGGCGAGGCGCGCGACCGCTACCTGCGCGAGCTGGGCCGGCCCACCTACCTCGTGCACGGCGCCGAGCAGCCGCGCCGCCACCGCCATCGCTCCCGACCCAGGTACTTCGAGGTGGAGCCGGGCGAGGGCGAGGCGCGCGACCGCTACCTGCGCGAGCTGGGCCGGCCCACCTACCTCGTGCACGGCGCCGAGCAGCCGCGCCGCCACCGCCATCGCTCCCGACCCAGGTACTTCGAGGTGGAGCCGGGCGAGGGCGAGGCGCGCGACCGCTACCTGCGCGAGCTGGGCCGGCCCACCTACCTCGTGCACGGCGCCGAGCAGCCGCGCCGCCACCGCCATCGCTCCCGACCCAGGTACTTCGAGGTGGAGCCGGGCGAGGGCGAGGCGCGCGACCGCTACCTGCGCGAGCTGGGCCGGCCCACCTACCTCGTGCACGGCGCCGAGCAGCCGCGCCGCCACCGCCATCGCTCCCGACCCAGGTACTTCCAGTTAACTAACTAAACAATTCAATTCAATTTCCTTCAAAAACGTCTAAATTACTTCTTTATGGTAATAGGTCAGTTCTACTGAAGTTGGCTTTTGGCTTAAAATGTCGTAGGACACCGACTTTAGTTTGACTGAGAATTACCATTTGAACAGAAGTAATTTGTTGGGCTTTTAAAAGTGACTGTTTTATATCAATTTAATTTTGCTTTTATAGTTTTTAGTGATCATAATTTGCTGTTATGTAGCCCAACTTCTCAATGATCAAGAAACAATAGGATATTTAAGGGTCGTGCAACGCCGCAGGAAAGTCATTGTGTATATACCTATGTGTTTAAACCATTTAAATGTGCTTCGTCATAGTTGCTCAACTATCTTAATCAAGATATCTTGTCGCCACCCTTGAAACAAGTACCATTGAGGAGTTCCGGCGGCCGTCTGTGGTCTCCATCTTCACTTCCACTTCACTACTTTCTGAATTCAAATACCTACTGGAATTGTTACTAAAAATACCAAAATCTGAGGAGTTCCCTCAATTCCTCACAGATTCTCTCATCATCATTCGTTTTTGTATTTGTAACCGTAGTAACATTATTTATGTACTCGTCCATTATTTGTTGTATATTTTGTTTTTAATTTTAATCTTTTTTTATCTGTAACCCTCTATGTATCCGTATAAGATGATGCAATAATTTATTAGCATGATAGGCGATTTGGATAAATCTGTAAGCCTAATAATGTAGAAATAAAAAAAAAACTAATATACCGACTTGGTGACAGACAAAGAACCGTACCAACAAAAAAAAAAAATTTAAATCGGTCCACGTTTTGAGTAATCTGGTAACTCCTACTCGTCCTTTTAATAAAGTCGGTTGAAAAAGCGTTGCCTTGGTGTCGGATACACACCGCCGCACGATTACTTACGGGTTAAGTTATGGAGTCGGTCAAACATACCTACAAGTTATACCTAACCATTAGGCACATTTTACAAAGAGCCGGTAGAAATGATTTGGTAAATAAATAGTGGTACCTATTTATTTCAACAGTGTCCCGACCGACCACCCCAGCTCCGAGCCCAGCCAGCGCCGGCCCAGCAGCGTCGCGGAGGAGGAGCCGGCCGCCGACTGGACCCCGGAGATGCCCTTCCAAAATGTAAACACAATCAGAACATCTCAGTCCTCCGTTCATTCAAAAAGTTAGTTGGCATAAAAATACAAGTAAGACCACAAATATAAGTTACGCCGGCAATCTTCGCCCACGCAGAAAGGTGCTCACTAATGCCGAAGATAAACGAACGTTAAAATCAATTCAATACAAACCTTGTCGTGCTACGCGTAAGGTAGAATATGAAATGACAGTTAAACTCGTGCTTTCTCGCTCATGGCGTCATGACATTGCGTGGTAATAAAAAAGGTGCACCTATTTTTTATATTCTCTAATATTATTTGTTGTATATTATGAACATAAATTTGTTTGAGCATAGTGCATAGATAAGATTGTTTTTTCCTTCGCACGACTAATGTCCAAAACGAAATATGTCCAAGTCTTCAAAAATGTCCAATCAGTAATTGGTCCAGCCATAAAAATATCCAATCATTAATTGGTCCAGCCATAAAAATGTCCAATCATTAATTGGTCCAGCCATAATAATGTCCAATCATTAATTGGTCCAGCCATAAAAATGTCCAATCATTAATTGGTCCAGCCATAATAATGTCCAATCATTAATTGGTCCAGCCATAAAAATGTCCAATCATTAATTGGTCCAGCCATAAAAATGTCCAACTATAGAAATATCCGACTAAATATATGTCCATACCAATTACTGAATAAACATACAAACTTCAAATATACATTATTTAGTATAATGCGACATAAATGACAGGTGAGACAATAATAATAACAATAACATTTATAATCTATTCTAATGGAACTACTTCAATGTCACTATCTGGTGTATCATCTTCGTCGTGTTCTTCACTATCATCTGATGATGACGAAGAGCCAGTATTAATTACAAATTGATCAACACGCCAAAGCTTCTTCCACTGTCAAAAAATTATCTTCACACTTTATAGCATGATCCACCACTCGACGCCATGCTTCCACATCGATTGAAGAAAACTTTTCATGTAGTAGTTTCGTCACTTCAGTAAAATTCATGTTGACGTTATGCTTGCTTACGTGACCTTTTACCTGTGCCCAAATATTTTCTATTGGGTTAAAATCGGGTTGATAAGGCGGTAACCTTAAAACCTTATAGCCATGCTCCTCCATTATGGTGTCAATCGAGTACTGTATGTAACCTTTCTTGCGTCTTTTTATTATATCATACAATTCGGGTTTAAAAGCTCTGCTCTCGTATGGTATATTTTTGCTACATAGCCATTGCTGCATGTCTCCTTTTCTCGAGTTTGAATTAGGCGCTTTTTCTCTCAGTGTTGTGGTATGCAGCATTATCTATTACAAAAACTGAATTCGGTGGAAGATTTGGTATCAGCTGATTTTTTACCCACTTTTCATAGTTTTCTCTGTTCATTTCGCTGTGGTAGTCACCCGTAGATTGCGAAGATTTATACATCAACAAACCACCAGGAACAAAACCATTTGAACCACCCGCGTGAACTACTTATAATAAGTCTTTGTCCTTTCGAAATTGGTTTTTTTAATCCTTTGCCGCTTTTGTCAGTCCATGCACTTTCTTTAGTGTGTGTAATATGCACATAAGTTTCATCACTGTAAACTATATTCTTTCCTTCGTCTCTGTACTGTTTTATGAGTCTTTAAGTATTTTATGCTTAATAGTCGCACTTCATCTTTTTCGGCTAGGATCTTCCTATTTGACTCAGCTTTTTTAAATCTAAAGCCAAGCTCTCGTAACACTTTACGTAGAGTTTCTCGTCCTCCGTTGAAAGAGATGTCAAGCTTTAACACATCTAACAGAGATTTTATCGTTGGTACTTGCTTTTCCACTGTGTGAAAATCATAAATCTTTCGTCGTATCGTTAGATAATCAAAATCATCCAACGTTGCACGATGTGTTTTCTTATGCCGTCCTTTTTAAGGAGTTCTGAAAGTAGGACCACTACTACTTGTTGACGCTAGAGTCTTTTCCCTTCAATATGGCGCAAACTGTTTTTCTTGATATTCCCTTCTTCCTTCCTTAGCTCGTGCAGTACGTTCCATGACATTTTGAAAATCATCTTTGGCGAACACTTTATTTTTAGCACTTTGGGCTTCATTTTGCATAAATTGATGCACATTATAAACTGTTTCCCTAGCTTGACTCTTTTAAGGGAAGTCATTTTAATGAAAATAATTTTTAATAATACCGCACTTAAATTGTCCTCAATTGTACGTAACGATTAGCGCTTGTGCGTCTCAGCTTGTGTACGAATGACAACTGACGCGACGCTAAATAAAATGGCGGTCAACGGCGTCGCTGCAATGGCTGCCGAATATTTGACCAATAGCCGTCGAAGTTTTCCCCGCGCAAACGTACTGCCTTATAATTGGCCAAAATATTTTCGCGCCTTCTAAAAATATGCTTTCTGCGCAGGTACATCGTTGTAACTTACATCTGTGGTACTTGTACTTTCATTCATTTGATGAATGCCACCGTCCGAGATAAAACCTTAACATATGTCCACTTATTATTTACTATTTGTGTAATTAACACAAACGTTAGTTATAACAGAATTATCTTAAGTTGTAGTTAATTAAATTCAATTTTTTTTGATCGAGGCTGGCGATGATTCCGCCAACACGTTGTACCTAGTCATTGAAACGAAACGAGTTCGGGCCGACGACGCCAGTGTTAACACCTTTCAAAAGATGTCAAACACTGCAGCTTCCGCTGTATCCTAGCTTGCTTCAGCTTATATTTAAAAAAAACATGGTCATACGTACTCAGTGTAGGATTCCGAGCCGTTACTATACAAAAACTATCTCAAAAAACCGGGCAAGAGCATGTCGGACCATGCTCAGTGTAGGGTTCCGAAGCCGTAACGACAAACACAAAAAACTATCTCAAAAATCAACATGTATGAACCAATTTTCTATTTAACGTTATTTGGCGCTGTCTTAGATTATTTTTAGTAGGTATAAACACTTTAGTCGCCTGTATCTCAGGAACTAATTATGTCTACTTAGCCGTGATAGTTTTCCTTTAAAATTCGTTATATGCACTTTCGTTGAAGATTTTTTTCAGATTTTTAGTACTTGTAGTTTTGGCTGTAGGGGGGGGGGGGGACACTTGACTCTAACAAAAAATAGCGCATTAAAGCTTAATATTTCATAAACGGATCCCTTAATCGAAAAATTGTTTTCATAAACCCGCAATATTTTTGAAAGACCTATCCAACGACACCCCACACTATGGGGTAGGCAAGAAAAAAAAAAGACATCCCCACGTTACGTGTAGGGGAGGTGCATTAAAAAAAAATATTTTTCAAAGTTTTATTTTACCACTTTGTAGGCGTGACTAATATGTACATTCATGCCAAATTACAGCTTTCTAGTACTATGATTCTCTGAGCTAGACTGGGGACGGACGGACGGACAGACGGACGGACGGACGGACATGGCGAAACTATAAGGGTTCCTAGTTTGGAACCCTAAAAACAGCAAGTACCTACTAGTTATGAACTAATTCTCTATTTCAAGTTATTTGGTGACTCGATAGTCGGGTGCCAAGAACGACGGATGTCAAACAAAATTATTACTTATTATACTATTTTAACGTACAAAAAAAATTGGTTGTCTGTAAAGTCGGTTTACGGACGATACATTTAGTACGTGATAACGTCATAAGAAAACATTGATGAAATAAGAGTTTTCATTCCGAGGCAAAAATAAAAAGAGAATAAATAAAAATCCGTAAAATTAAACAATTGAGTAAAAGTATAATTTTGAAGATAAAACATAAAGAATTTCCAATTTTCCATGTATCGTCTTTAAAATTATACTTTACGCAATTGTTTAATTTTACGGATTTTTATTTATTCACTTTTTTTTTATGGCATAGAGAAGACAAACGAGCACACAGGCCACCTGATGGTAAGTGGAAACTGTGACCCATAGACATTCGCATTCACAAGACTGCAATGCAATCCTAAGACTGCAAACGCGTTGCCAACCCTGAGGACTAAGATGGCATGCCTCTATGCTAGTCATTTCACCGGCTGTCTTATCCCCAAACCGGAACACAACAATGCGAACACTGCTGTTTGGCGGTAGGTTAATGAATAAGATGGTGGTAGCGATCCGGACGGACCCTGCACAAGGTCCTACCACCCGCATCTTTATTTACCTACACGGATTTTTCACACATACAGATTTTAAAATATCTAATATCTCATATTTATAATCATATTTTTATTTTTATTGTTTAATTCATCTACATTTAATTATACAAATTTTAATTACACACTATTTTATTTCTCACTGAATCTCGAAACAGTCAGAAATTTATGACGCAGATTGTAACTTGTCATTAAAACATAAATAATTTTAAAACTCTGGTTAAAAACATTAATTTTAATTTTTAAATTTAATTTCCACAATTTGTTTATATACAATCACGAACAATTAGTTATAGAAATGAACTGAAATCAAATAAATATTAATAAATTGTTATTTTGAAATGACAAATTTGGTAATTGTTTTTAAATTGCTGCTTTTTAAGTCCGTCTTAACCTGTTTGATATTATCGAAGATTCTTTTGCACGGTGGTTGGCCGGTTCAACTTGTCATTTTAAAAACATTAGTAGTAGGGGGTGGTTCTATGATTGGCTGTCATTCTGAAACATCCGTCCAATTATTTGTAAGATGGTCTATGGCTGGCTGTCATTCTGACAACACCTGTCCAATTATTTCATTTTTTGTAAATTATTTTATCGTTGATTTTGGTTCGCAAATCCAGGGCAGTTTTGTGGGACAACTTGTAATATTGATGAAGAACTTACATTGAATAAAATAACAGTGAAAAGATGTTTCCAAATGCAAATGAGTTAGCGGTCAAGATGGCCATTGCCAAGCCATTGAAGTGGTTGCTCGCCATCTTCAAGGGTCATAACGACTATGACTGGAAGACTTCAACGACAGGATAGGTTTCACCGTACAACGTTTCTTATACATATAGGGTAGGGGCACCAAAAGATGAACGCCCCCCAAAAGCTGGACAGTCGATCGAAATAATCACATAATTAAATCGTGACTTGTGTTAAAAAGTTCGGTTTTTTTTTTCTTAACCGAGAACTCTTTGTCTACGCCGTTACCCAAACTAACTGACAGTTACGCCACAGCCGTGGCCGTGATCGGTTATCGTTCTGGAGCTTCCCGCCGAAAACGTCGCTAGTATGGGAGAATAGATAAGATCAGTGCACTCCAAATTTAAGCTTTTAATTACGTATAAAATTCAATAATTGACAGGTTTAGAAGGATTTGCTTGGTATGTATTCTTGATTAATCACTCTTTTAATGGAGTCATACGATATTTATTTTTTTTGTTAGTTAGCGAATAATATGCCGTTCAAGTATTGGTTTCAAAAATGTATACCCAAGCCAATACTTGAACGGTGTTCACCTACTAGGCAAGGCGTACTTTTTTTAAAGCGTTTTAATAAATCGTCCCGAAATGACAGATGGAAACTTTATAACTTAAAGTGATCGTTAAATGCTCTTATATTTTTAAACCAAAAGATGAACATAACTTTTGATGACTAATCCAATGATTTCGGAGTTTCAATTACTATGAAAACTATCACTGTTCAATGATAAAATGTGTGCCTAATACCTGAACGAGTTAAATTGACTAGTTCATGTTTTGGATTCTATTCCAATAGGTGAACTCTTACTGGTTTTTGTTCGTTCATTTCACAAATTCTGTGACCTAAAGTTGAATCAAGTAAATTCAGTCGTTGAACTTTTAGGCATAGTTTTGTAATTATGAACACTAGTGTTTATAGAAACGTTTACTAATAGGTATTTTAAATATGAAAGTAACTGTGTTTCTCTGTTTATCAGTTTAATACGTTTTTACCGCTAGACACGGCTAGAAACGGAACTGTATATGTATATATGTTTATTTGTCTCATTGTAAGATATTATTTTTACCAAATATTAACCCTAAAATGCTTTTGGTTTTTGAGAAAATTAATTGGACTGTTTCTGAGGGAGCAGCGGTAAAGGTAGATAAATCGAACAGTAGATAACCAGTGACTGGAATTACGTGAGCCACAATACCTTTTCTTCGGAAGAGGACATAATATAGGGTAGTTAAAACCGGGTAGAAAAATATTATTTTTCTTTAATACCGGGTATTCGATATTTATCGGGGTATTAGTCGTAATGTTAAACATACATCATAATGTTATTTCTGAAACTTCCTTAAAATTATAATGTTTTAGGTTTTTTATTATGTTAGTTCAACTTTTGGGTCCAAACCGTTCAGAATTAGGGCACGCTGTTCATCTTTTGGGCAAATCGGCCTATTTTTGGTTTCAACGATTTTTAGAAAAATACTGTGTTATAATAACAGGCTTTATAATAGTCATCTTCAATCTAGACTATATACTGTACCATATATAAAAAAAAAATAGGGTGAAATTTGTTAATTTCACTGAGAATAAACGGTCTTAAGTTCGTGTAGTCGCTTAATCGTTCATCTTTTGGTGCCCCTACCCTATACTTACTTGACATTGGCAAAATAACGTTATTATGTAGACGCCATTAAATAAATAAATAATAATAATAACATTAGTATTACATGTGTGAGGTTAAACATTAATTTTTAATCTTAGGTACATTAACAGCTACGCACGATCATTTTTTTCATTGAATATTAAATAAAACCAGTCGACTTTTTACACGATTTGGTTATACGAGTCATAATATTTTTTTAGTCAAATTTGTAACATACTGTGTTGTTGCTGCTGGCTCTCTTCTACTCGGACGCATCGACCGATGGAGTGGAAGAGAGATAGACGCATCACAAGCTGAGTGCTTAAGCCGATCGTGCCTCTCTATCGCTTGTTCCGCGCTCTCGCATGCACGCTCGGCTCAGGCGGAACGTGACAATGAGTCATGCTTTTTCGTGAGTGCTGCCGGCGTTCATCGATTTACAAGACGTTATCACGTCAAAAATGATTGATTGATTAAATTCAGCCCGGTATATTAAGCGATTACCTATAGTAAATAGTTCTTTTTTACTGTGGTGATTCCTACGAATTGTAGGCGGGGAGTAGCTCTCACTACAATGGATGTTCCGGACTGGGACAGCGTAATCTGGTTACGTGGAAGCTGATATGGGAGCAGATAACGATGCTGATGTGCATCGCCTCTCTGAAAAAAGTAGTCGCGTAGACAGTGATCAGCAGCGAAGGTAATGACAGTTTTACCACGGTGGGAAAAAAACCAAAGCGCCCCAGGCTCGCGGCTGCCCAAGGCGAGCGAAAGGAAGGGCTTTGAGTAATAAGGGCGGGGCGGCGGTGTTTGAGTCAATTGTTCAACGGATAGGATATTGAAGCTACCAAGTATGAGTACTTCACGAGCAAGGTACACGACTCACTCCTCTTCTCCTGCTACGCTCGCCAACGCGGCTCTGAGCACTTCTGGAGACATCCACTATTGGCACTCGCAAGCGGCAATTCAACGCACAGACTGCACGTCATCCATCACCATCAACCTCCGGTCTCAAAAGGGGGCTGGTGTGGCGACCTAGCGGACATCTAACGGCAACATGTGTCAACCAACTCGCCAGCGCCACCAGCGTCATACAGCGAAACTAAAGTGGTCTACATCGCGCTATTTGTAACGAAGTTTCGACAGTCAGGTTACATATATACCACTTCCAACTTCATCCCAATGGACTTCGGTCCCCAGGCATAACAACCGCCTGGAGGGAGATCTCTCTATTGTCCCTCTCTTCCTACAATAGTTACTTACCAAATCTGTAAAGAGGTTACTAATGTTAGATTTGTGTAATGTATTAGCCATGTATAACTTGTACCTTTATGAAACTATAGGTCTATTTTCTGTTATTTATATGTGCTCATGTTTATGTACGACTGTTTGTTTCTAAATAAATAAATAAAAAAATAAAAAAAGATCTCACAGTATGCGGATGACTTTGTACATTAGAGAAAAATGATTGCAAGACAGCACAAACATGACGCAACGTGCCTGGGATGTAGTGTTGAATACTTTAGATACTTTAGGGTTTGATGTTTCGGCGAGCAAATCAAAACTTTGTATTTTCTCCAGGTGAGAGCTACTATTTGCGAATTAGAGGAGCAATGTCATAATATTTACTGGGACAGTAAAAAGAAACATTTGTTATTTTAGTAGTTGGGGAGCATATTTTTTCTTCATATCCTTTACCTATATGTTTAGAATAAGCATGTAGGTGACGTTTGAAGTAGGTAATGATTTATTAATTAATTAATTAATGCTTACCCCACTCTGGGAATAAAGGCGTGAGTTTATGTATGTATGTATGTAATGATTTATTTTGTAATTTAGATTGTGTTCCAAACGCTAAACGTACTTACAATAATTCTGCTTTGCATATTAATAGAGCTACAGAAAAAGTATTCTGGATGGTTAAATCTTTTTACCGATGGTTCCGAGTCTAACGACAAAATAGGAGAAGTATTTTATGACCCACTCAATGGCAAAAGGGTAGGATTCAAAATGACGTCCAAGGTTTCAATTACGTCAGCGTCTAAGCTATCTCCAAAGCACTATCTTACGCCGAAACTTTGGAAGATCAGAAGTATATTGTGTAAGTGATAATGTTAGGTTAAGTGGGGCGCAGGTTGAGTGAACGCACAGACTTTGGTCCAGACATGTTCCACTAAACAAAAAAGAAAGTAAATTCACCTAATTGTAGATATGTGGAACGTCTGAGGATGTCTAGGAGAGAAGGATTACTTGTTTAACTCAATTTGAATACATTAAACCTCGGACTGTTTCAGTCCATTTTGGCAGGACCAACGGGCAACGACAGATGCTACAAAATTCGTGTAAATAAGTATAGAATTTTTAACAAGTAATCCTTCTCCCTCCCTTTCCTTCTTTTCTAAATCGTAGGTATCTATTTGTTTTTTTATAGCTTTGTCTAAGCTTTGCCGTGATCAAGATTGATCAAAGCCGTACCTTAAATACTTTAAATAAATAATTTAAAAAGTTATTTGGTGCTGTCTTAGGTCATCTTAGAAGGTATAAACACTTTACTCGTCTGTATCTCAGGAACCAGTACAAGTGATAGTTTTTCTTTAAAATTCGTTATATTTGCTTACATTTAAGATTTTTTTCAGATTATCACTATCCGTAGTTTTGGCCTGTGTATGGGGGGGGGGGAGGGGGGAGTGGACAGTGGACACTTGAATCTAACAAAAACTTACACTTTAAATCTTAATATTTCACAAACAATCCCGCAATATTTTTGAATTTTTGAAAGACCTGTCCAACAACATTCACACCATGAGGTAGACGACAAAAAAATACATCCCTATGTAGGTATGGGAAGATTTTCTAGATATAAAATGTACCACTTTGTTGGCGTCACTAATACGTATATTCGTGCCAAATTACAGCTTTCTACAACTAAGAGTCTCTGAGCTAAACTATGGACGGACCCGACGAACATGGCAAAATTATAAGGGTTCCTAGTTTGACTACGGAACCCTAAAAACAAGGATTACTAATTGTTCTGCCGTTTTAAGATGCCCGATTTGACGGCTATCATCTTAGTACAAAATATGTGTTTGAGGTTATATTTTGTACTGCGCTGACAGCTGTCAAATCGGGCCTCTTAGAATGGCAGAACAATAGTAATGGCGGGCGATATACATTGGGTACCAAAATGCCTGCAAACATCGATACCAATCCTCGACGTTTCTCTCTAAACACGGGGTGGTTCGGTAAAATGACAGGAACGTGACTATAGAGGTAGTTGACTACCTATATAGTCGGTCCTTTACATTCGGTCAGTGATATAAACAAATCAATTTACCATTATTACTCCATATTCGCGTTATTTTGAAGGTTGAGCATGGTCATATAATTTATTTATACACTTAATCAGTGTCTATATGTTTATTTTGAGGTAGTAATCTCTATTTAATCTTGTATTTTTGATGAAAAGCACTTTCGTTGAAAATACCATGACACTGAGTGTTATAAGTATAAGTACATTTTATGTTTTCGAAATATAATATAGTGACGTTTTGATAGATTTCATTGATAAGAGAGGTTTTTGTCTCTGTCACACCAAGCATAATAATACGATGATGATGTGATGAGGATAATAGCTATATTCAACCTTTTTAATAAACTAATTAGGGGTAACATTATTCTCTTCACTATTTCATTTATTTATTTATTTATCTATTTAACAATTACAATAATAGGTTAACAGTAAATACCAAAACACCTACATTATTAGCACAAAAACAAATACCTACACCACATAAAAACACCTACATTAAGTGTACAAAAAGAAAAGAAAAACAGATAAGTTAAACACTTTAGAAACTAAGTAAATTAAAAATGTGTCGAAAAAATATATATTTAGACAATGGCGTAATTTTTTTAACAATGTTGGCCAGGGATCAGCTAATACGTCGGCATCCTGGGCCTCGGAGACGAGAGTGTTTAATAACGCTAGCGCCCTAGCCGTGGGAGAGTTGCTAGCTCTACGAGTCCTAACTCCTTCGAGAGCCGCGAACAGCTGGCGGCGACGCCGCGCCCCAGCCCGCACGTACTGCTGCGGAACGAATAAGCGAAGCTGCTCAAGAGTCGACGGATTGTCTATTTTGTTCCGTAGTATAGAGCAATAGTAAGTCAAGAGATGGACCTTACGCCTAAATTGCAACGTTTCCAACCCTACCATTCCCGACACAAATAACGATGGAAACAAAAATGGATAATATCCATAGATTTTTTTATACAAAAATCGGGCGAATTTACGTTGAACTCTTTCGACTTGCAAACTATATTTGATTTCAAGTGGATCCCATATTCCAGTTTGCTTCGCACAAAGGCGTTGTACATAATGACACAGACCGTCGCGCTTTCAAACTGTGCTGCAGTACGCATAATAAAACCTAGAGATTTGTTTGCGCTATTGCAGGTCAAATTAATATGCTGATGATAGTCTAGTTTCGTATCAAGGTGTAATCCCAAATCACGGATACTTGAAACTCTCTCTAGTGGATATCCGGCTAACCGATACGTAGCTGCTATGGGAGAGAAAGATCTAGTAAAGGTTATAATTTTGCACTTGCCCTCATTAAACATTAGATTATTTGCGTACGCCCAACCTACCACTGAATCAATATCAGATTGCAACGTATCACAATCCAGAGGACTATTTATTGCCAAATACAACTTCAAGTCGTCGGCAAATAAAAGGCACCTGGACTTTGCAATAACGTTAGGGAGGTCATTGACCATGACTAAAAACAGGGTAGGACCTAGCGTGCTTCCCTGGCTCACACCAGATCGAGTGTAATACTGGCCAGATGGACGCCCACGTATCACGACATACTGTTTGCGATCTCGCAAATAGCTGGCAAAGAATACCAGCAGCAGTCTGGAGAACCCAAAAGCAGAAAGTTTCCTCAACAGGATGTCATTGTCGACAAGGTCAAATGCCTTCCGAAAATCAAAATAGGCTCCATCTATTTGACGGGTGACATCCATATGCTGGTGGACATAATCCGCAAAGTTAGCGTTGTTAGTGACGGTTGATCTTCCGGCACGAAAACCATGCTGCGAGTCAGAAAGGTACGGTGATATTTGAGCAGTGATTTGTCGATTATCATCATCTTCATCCTCTATCTAAAGACAATTACAGTCAGGTATACTTGTTATAGTCATTCGCAGTCTGAATAGGAACAGACTTTTGGCATAAGAACGCGTTTCACTTCGTTTGTCATAATTTCATGGCAAACAATAGATAACCATAAGAATAATACAGGTAAAGTAAGACTCAATATGATAGTTTGGCGGCAAATCATGTACAACAATGAAAGTTTGTTTATTACCGTATCTAGAAACTAGACTAGAAATGAACTCCCATTTTCAAAAAAATACATGGAAAATGACACTTTACTCGCCTAGTAAAATTTACCACCCATACTAATGCGGGTAGTAGGTAGGACCCCTAACTTCAGGTAGGACTCAGCAGATCCTCATTTCTATTGCCAAAATAAAGTTATTAACAAAGTTTCATTGATGTACAATTATTTTGCTTAGAAAATAATGCTATTTTTCCTGTATTACGAGGGCTGCTACTTAGGTAACCGGAATCCAGGATTCCAACATTTTTAAACGCTATATCTGACCTCCATGGTAAAATTTGAACTTTTTTTAATACTGGCCGCTATATATTTTTTTTCTTATGTACGCTAGTCTTTTGTTTTTGGCGGGTTTAAATTTTAATCTCGCTGCAAGAATGGAACTCACTCGTGAAAATATTCGTGCTATGATTTATTACGATTTTCGGCGTGGTTTAACGCAACAACAGTGCATAGATCAACTAACTTCGACTTTTGGTGATGAAGCTCCATCCAAAACTACTGTGTATCACTGGTTTAGTGAGTTCAATCGTGGACGTAGTATGCTCAGGGACGAAGTTAAGGATGGTCGCCCGAAATCGGTCGTTGTACCACAAAATATTGAAGCTGTGCGAAAACTTATAATGCATGACCGTCATGTTACGTATCGCGAGATAGAGGCGACTATAGGCATATGTATGACGAGCATTAATAAGATATTACATGAACACTTAGCTGTGAAAAAAATTTGTTCGCGTTGGATCCCGCACAACTTAACTAAGGATCAAAAAGAGGCTCGCGTCGAATGGTGCAAGGAAATGTTGAAAAAATATAACCGTGGTGACTCAAAAGCTGTTTATAATATCTACACAGGTGACGAATCCTGGATCTATGCGTATGATCCCGAAACTAAACAACAATCAACGGTGTGGGTGTTTCAAAATGAGCCGAACCCTACGAAAGTAACTCGTGCAAAAAGCACCTTGAAGCAAATGGTGGCCTGCTTTTTTGGTATTAATGGCCATGTGGCTACAGTGCCCCTAGATAATCGTAAAACGGTTAATTCGGAGTGGTACACGACCATTTGTTTGCCGGAAGTATTTGAAAAAATACGGAAAAACAACCAGCGACGGAGAATCATTCTGCACCATGATAACGCCAGCTGTCATACATCACGTGAAACGACTCGATTTTTGGAAGGTCAAAATATAGAATTAACGGGTCATCCACCTTACAGCCCTGATTTGGCACCCAATGATTTCTATTTATTTCCAAATGTAAAGAATAAATTACGTGGTCAACGATTTTCGACCCGTGAAGATGCCGTCGACGCGTTCAGACAGCACGTTTTGGAGATACCTCAGTCAGAGTGGAAAAAGTGCTTTATAAATTGGTTTCAACGTATGCAAAAGTGCATCGATTATCACGGAGAATACTTCGAAAAACAATAAAACCATATTTAGCCATGTACGTTTGTTTATTTTTTCTATTCCGGTTACATAAGTAGCAGCCCTCGTAGAAGGTGTTTTGATTAGTATTCGAGTGTGGTGTGGGGTGACGACTGACGGTGGTTGTTGTTGTTGCAGTACTACGCGACGGGTGAGCGGGAGGCCGGCGCTGCGGAGCCGTCCGCCGGCGACGACGTGCCGCCCTTGTCCGATGTAATTCTCTCGCTACCCTACTTACTACACACCCCACTTGCCTTTATTAACTTAATTAAAGTTTATTTTTATTAGTTAAGTATTCAGTTGTTAACACTTCGTAGACAAATGAAAGAAAAGATATGAATGAATGGAACGTTTTAAATAATGATATCCATAAAAATTATCATCACAACTTTAACAACTTGTAATATCACAAAGTTACTTCACTTACAGAGAAGCGAATCAAGCTTGAGAATGGAGGTTACAAATTAGATTGCTTCTTGTTTATACGTTCTTATCTAGTAATAATAAGTGAGTGGTCAGTTCTAAAGAAAGATGCCATCCCTACAGTACTCCCTCCGTATGTAACCCAGTAAAAGGCCATGGTCACGTGAGCTATGCTCTATAAGATATCAACTTGGTAAATGGGGTGTCGGTAGGTATTTATGTCACTGGTACTATCAGCCCATTGGAACCCTGACCCACCATAGAACTGTGTCACAGTGATGTTATGATTCAAGCCGTAAGAAGTGTCAAACAATGGTTTTATAATGTCATTGTGACACCGTTCTATGGTGGGTCAAGGTTCCAATGGGCTGATAGTACATAGTACGGTCACCCGCAAAATTGCATGGACACCTCAACGGCTATAATCCCGTGAAAACGCGAGGTCACGTTCGTAAGAACCAACCTAGATGGCGTTGTTAACTGAGCTAGTGAAATTGTTGTTTACTTCAACTTTATGATGTTTTAGTATTAGAATCGATAATTTCGCCACTTACAGATGTAGTGAATAATCCTTTCCCATCGTTTTTTGTCGGGTAAGTTCGTTTTTATCTTGTTTTCTCAATTAACTTCAGGACCCGTCAATAAGCCAACTGAGAAAGCAAGATAAATACGAACTTATCCGAGAAAAAACGATGGGAAAGGATTATTGAATACATCTGTAACTAACAGAGCCATTGGCTTAGTTAGTTGGCACCTTTGATTATTTACTCTCTAGATAGAGTGTGGCCCTGTAATCACTACGACAGAAACAGGCCAGTTTTTGTATGCTTGTGTGCGTGACTCCTTTGTCTGACACTCGCAAAACGTCATTCTATTTATCTCTGTGGGCATACATAGGGATGCCAGCTAAAGACATATTTACTAATTTACAGGGAAAACTGATCATAGTAAGGTTTAGTTATTGTGAAGTGTTTGAAAAACTAAAAATATAGGTATCGATTCGAATTGGAATGGGTTGACTTAAATGTTTTCGATTCATAAAATACACTCACCGGCAAATTCTGCCGAACAAAATAAAAGGAAGACATTTTGAAAAAGTTAATTTTTACCCGAGTAAAATATTTTAAGTAATTTATATACGCATTCCTACAAATCTTATGTTTCAAAATCAAAATAAGTTATGTTTACAAAATCGTTTATTATCCACTCACATTTGGCGTTTTCAAATTGTTTTGTTTTCAATGAGCCCAGTCAAATTTCCAGTTTGTAAGTCAAAATTTATTTTTTCACTTCTCATGCTCAAAAAGTTTGTCAAATTAGACTTATCAAGCGAGACTCAAGTGATACATGTACAACCGAGGGAAAGTATAATATATATATTTTGACTAGGTAAAATATTAAATTGAAAATAGAATGATTTACATTTACAAAACATCTTAATTTGACCAATCAAAATACTTCACCAAATTAAATCCACCAATCACAATACACATCGACTGTCAGTCGGAACGTTAGGTTCTTTTTGGTACGTACACTCGTTAACTAATTCAAATCTTTTAAAAAAGAAAATGTATTTGATATCAACCAACCATAATAAAGCTATATTAAAATCGACCAATCAGGTAACAGAATTCATTTCTCAAAACATTAGGTGTTTTTTAGTACCTATTTTACAATTGCTAAAATATCATAAATCGTTTAAGCTAGGTACGCTTTAAAGCGCTAAATACTCACTCGGTCAGCGCCGTTTAGTCTATATTTTGTATCTGTGTCAAAGTAGTTTAAAAAAAAACACGCTGCCAAATTAAAACAATATTTTGCCGCGGATTACATTGTGGGTGGATAATCATTGTTAATTTTTACTTTTGTATAATTCTTTTATTTTCTCACAATCGAAGTGAAAAGTAGAGTGTATAACTCGGGTCTAAAAGCCATATTAGGTACCCCTCGCACAATTTTCCCTCGCTTTGCTCGGGAAAATAACCATCTCGGGGTACTATGGCTTATTTTTGACCCTAGTTATACAATCTACTATTATCAATTTCCACTATTCTCGACTTACACTCGACAGTTTTCTATTATTAATTTAATGTATACTCGTACATATCCTAACGTAACTTCCATACTTAGACACTCACATCACTAGGAACTAGGGAATTTCGTATTTTAAAACTGGCAACACCAACAATAATGCCAAGATGGAAACGTATTAATTAGACATAGTTAAACTGATGGATTTTTGAAATAAATACTATGAATTCTGAATTACTTACCGGTGGTAGGTGACTTTGCTGTTTGATTTCATACGTCCTTTGTAATTTCGACAAAGTTTAATTACACAACTCGTCATTTTAGTGCCTATTTAGCAAAATAAATTTTGACACGTAACACGACTGTATCCCTTGACAACACATTTGATACTAAGGAGCGGAAAGCTACTTATAGGCTAACAGTTAGCTGATAAATTTTTCGACGCATTCATGTCATTGAAGTTCTATCTAGAGAGTAAATAATCAAAGGTTGGCACCTTGTTGTTACGCGGGGTCAGTCTGTGGGTCGGGAGATCGTACCTGTCTGCCTCTTGCATTTTTTTTTATTAGTGTTGTGTCACACAATAAATAAATGTAAGTATTATGTTTTTAAATAATTATCGTTTTTAAGAAATGATACAACTTTTGTTATTTAAAATGAAAAAAACATATTCTTGTACAACATTTTAATTTAGTGAACTGTTTACATAGACTGTTTATAATGTTACATACCTTTGTAACAATAATATGACTATCTAATACTTAACATATTATTGAGGTAATAACTTGAGTATTCGTTTCCGAAATCGGAAAGAGGCTTGAAGTTGAACCACAATAACATAGTAATTGCTAACAAATATTTAGAGACCGGGTTACCTTCAGTCAAACGTATTATGTTTAACTATGTTATACAGTTTTGATCACTTATCTATACATAAAAACTGAAAGTTCGTTAATAAATGGTGTGATTTGTCTTATTTAAAATAAGATAATTATTTACTGTTACAAAATTGTATGGAAACGTTAAAAAAGCGAAAATAATGTTCACTTTTGTATTAATTACGTTAACGCGATTTCCACTTGTCCCCTCGTATTACCCCCACTCATATAATAAACTTTAATATCTATTATAACCCCCACTCTGTTCGAGCACAGCTTGCCTTCGGGAACGCATAGAATCAATAAGATACTGACATAGATTGGATCCACGAATACTAATTCCATATTGAACAATGTTCTTCCAAGGCTTTCGGAGTTCGTTCATTCTGGTGATTCCAACGTTGGACAATGATACCCCATAAATTTTTGATTGTATTTAAATCCTGTAGGCCAGGGAATAACCCTAATATTATTGTGCTGACCAACACACTACGTGAACGGTGTACTTATGGGACAGTTATCTTGCACAAACAACGTTATCACCGGAAATTTATAATAACAATTAAAGATATAAAATGCTATAAATAAAAGCGAAATATAAATTATTTCTATAAAAACATGAGTAAAAAATGACAACTTACGTTCACACCGGTTTCTCTAGCAATTTCTGTCAAATTTATGCCTTTACTGTGCAAAGCAATTACTTGCGATCTTTTGACCAGGTCAATATTGCAACGTGAAGTCATTATTTAAGGAAAATTCAATGAAAGTAAAATTAACACAAAAAGGGCAATCGATTAAGCAGCTAACGAACGAACGAGCGTAGGTCTTTGTAATAATCATTCTGGTATTTATAAATCTTAAGTCTACCCTCTTTAGTAGTTAGGTACATTAGGCGGTTTCATGTGAAAATAAGCAAATCATAATAAACTAGTAATTAATTTCGACGCCATAGTAAAAGGTTTGATGATCCAATGGCATATAAGGCCACCCTCCTTCACGACCCCGAGTGTCCCGGGTTCGATTTCACGTCGTGGAAGAAGTGTTTTTGATAATTTAACGTCTTAGTTTGGAATTGACTAACATTTCATAATATAACTACTAACCTACTATACTAAAATATTGAAACTATAAAATAAAGAAAATAATGTTTGGTTCTAGTATGAGCAAAGAAATATTTTTTTATATTTTAAGATCATTACCTACAACAACGCCATCTAGGAAGATCTTATTGAACCACTACGAGCAGATAGATGGTCAGTTTGCACCTCAGAGCATTATCTTTGTGAACTGTCCATGCACTTTTGCGGCCCACTGTACATAATGAATAATTAATAAAACTTCTCAAAGTACGAGTGCCAAGGTTAGAACGCAAGCAAGGGCCCTGTTTTTGACAAATATAATATAAAAACCGGGCAAGAGCATGTCGGACCATGCTCAGTGTAGGGTTCCGAAGCCGTAACGACAAACACAAAAAACTATCTCAAAAATCAACATGTATGAACCAATTTTCTATTTAGTTATTTGGCGCTGTCTTAGATGATTTTTAGTAGGTATAAACCCGTTAGTCGCCTGTATCTGAGGAACTAATTAAGTCTACTTATTGTTAGTAATGATTCTTTTTCTTATAAATTCGTATACAGTATGTAAACTTACTAAAACCATTTATTTGAACCCGAGCATGTCTAGGCGATAGATAAGGTTGGGGTATATAAATTATTGAAATCTTAACACTTTTTCAAATTTAAATAAAGCTTGCACTGAACGCAAGTTCAATAATCTGTTACGATGAAAACATTACAAACGGGTCTTATAATGGGCACTGAACAACGAAGTAAACATTACACATGGGATGATACTTTTAGGGTTAACCGACTTTGAAAAAGGTGAGATGTTATAATTTTTATGCAATGATAAAATTAAAAATATTCGACACACACTAGCAAAAAATGTGGTAAAACACTTAACTCAACTAGCCTAGCAACTGGTTGAAAGAGATGGTTTTAGTAAGTTTACATACTGTATAATATCTCAAACAAGAGCCAAGCTTTTAAGTGTGAGATCAGTATACCTATGTAGGTAGTTAGGTATCTAAACTGCTTCAAACCGACTTTAAATTACAATAAAAGTTTAATCTTTTATAATAGTAACTATTGGACCTTGTTTTTTTTTTAATTTCTATTTAATCTTTTAAATAGAAATTAAAAAAAAAACAAGGTCCAGTAAATAGAATTTTAAGTTTTCCAAACGATACTCAACTCAAATCAATAATCTAATCGAAAATTTGTAAACTTTCAGATCGCAAATCGCAAACTTGTAGGTAACATTCCGGGGCACGTCCGAACAGCATCTACCTAGGCGCTCGCGCTTATGAGCGCGGCTGTCGCTCGATTTGTTACTTGGACAGACTCCCCCCGCGCGTCCTGCACGCCCCGTTAACAAATTTTTCTATCAAAGTTATCATAGGCGATTTTGATAGGTATAAACACTTTAGTCGCCTGTATCTCAGGAACTAATCTTGTCTACTTAGCCGTGATAGTTTTCCTTTAAAATTCGTTGAAGATTTTTTTCAGATTTTTAGTATTTGTAGTTTTGGCTGTAGGGGGGGGGGGGACACTTGACTCTAACAAAAAATAGCGCTTTCAAGCTTAATATTTCATAAACGGATCCCTGAATCGAAAAATTGTTCACATAAACCCGCTCGCAATATTTTTGAAAGACCTATCCAACGACACACTACACTATGGGGTAGGCAAGAAAAAAAAAGGCATCCCACGTTACGTGTAGGGGAGGCGCTTTGTTGGCGTGACTAATATGTATATTCATGCCAAATTACAGCTTTCTAGTACTATGAGTCTCTGAGCTAGACTGGGGACGGGCGGACGGACGGACGGACGGACGGACGGACATGGCGAAACTATAAGGGTTCCTAGTTTGACTACGGAACCCTAAAAATGAGATTTCATTTGATCACCAAACACCGTCACAGCCATTGTTCATACGCGTACCATGGTAATAACATTGCCATAATAATTATAAAAGAACTGTTATTACCATAGCAACGCTCATTATAGATCTGTTTTCACGCTTCAGTTACGCTATACTTAGGTCGTATTTTGATCGGTTTATAGTGAGTTGAAAAATACTCCATGGCGCTCCCACGCAGTGGTTATAAAATCTCAAAAAAGGTTGTGTATTTCTTTGTTACTCCTTCACGCTGCAACGGCTGGACGAATTTGGATTTAATTTGGAATGGAAATAGCTCATTACCTACTTGGCTTAACACAGGCTACTTTTCACCCCAAATTCCCGAGGTAATAACGATAGTCGAATCTACGCGGACAAAATCGCGGGCAGAAACTAGTGCTATATAACGGTTTAAATCATTTTTAACCCCCGACGCAAAAAAGAGTGTGTGTGTGTGTGTGTGTGTGTGTGTGTGTGTGTGTGTGTGTGTGTGTGTGTGTGTGTGTGTGTGTGTGTGTGTGTCTGTCTGTCTGTCTGTCTGTGGCACCGTAGCTAGCCGATTTGGGTGCGTTTTTTTTTATTTGAAAGCATGTTTTTTGGCGGTGGTTTTTAGCAAGATTTCATGAAAATTAATTAAGCCGTTTAAGAGATATCAGCTCTTAAAGTATGTGGCGCCGTTAAAACGGGAGTTTTTAACCACCTAAAGCCAAATATTTAAAACGGCTGAACCGATTTTGATAAAACATTATATCTAAGAACCACCGTCAAATAATCTGCTTTCAAATGAAAAAAACTGCATCCAAATTGGCTCACCAGTTTAAGAGCTACGGTGCCACATCATGTTTGTCTACATTTTGATCGACGCCTCACTCTCACTGCTTGACAGGACTCGCAAAATACATCTAACTATCCGACTTGCAAACAAGTCAATGTCAGGCCTTTTGTACTTATTCACAATTATTTGAAATGCTGCATCAGACCATTCCCACTCTATATCTGGGTGAATACGCCGTGATTCTGCATCTGCGATCTTGTTGTCTGCAGATTTGATATGAATGAGGCAAATATATCAATTTTACGCGCTTCACACCATGTCCAAATATCTCTAGTTCAACTACAAGTGCTTGAGCGGTATTATTATTCTTAGGTTTCTTAGGTTCTAATCTTGAAGGACGAAGTACGAAGTAAAATAGTAAAAATACTGATTGTAGATGCACAGATTAAAAAAATTGTATAGCTGGCAACAACAAGTAATAGAACGATACGTCCAGATTATTAACAAGCAATTATTGCTCAAGAAATTGCTCGTGTAAGTGCATCTTTAGGCAGAGTAAGGTATAGTAGGAACTATTTAAAATCACGATTCCCACTTGAGAGCTTAACTGCCCGAACAATGCCATTGTTATCCTTTGTAAACCCAACCGTTAATTACCTGTGCAAAATAAATACCATAAATAACAAAAGATGTCGTATGAATAACAATAGTATTCCTTCAAAAATAAGGTTCATATTGTCATAGCATAGACATGTCTGTCTATGTTTGTTACAGGTGATATTTTTATAAAAATGCTAAATGCTCGACCCGGTGGTCCTTATTATATGTCATTTCCAAAAGGATCTATGTGAAGGGTGTCCTATTCCAATTTGAACCTTATTCGCAAGACGGTAAAGTTGTAATTCATATTCATTTTTTTGTTATTGATGCATTTCATGTTGTACAGGTAGTTAGCGGTTGCGTTTAACAAAAGATAACAATGCCATTCATCGCGGATAAGTTCTCAAGTGGGAATCGTGATTTTAAATAGTTCCTACTATACCTATAGGCATGGCATAGGCACAGAGCGAAAGATGAAGTGAATGATTATTAATTACACACACAGTTGCTTAGAGATTTGATTGCAAAAAAGTTATAATAGTACCTAAGTAAATGAATGAATGAATGAATGAATTATGATTATAACTTTATCATAATTATGTCGAGATGGATTACATAGATTGGTTTTAATAACCTGAGTCTTTTTCCGTGTTTTAGGGTTTTATTAAAACACCGTTAATTATTTCTTGATTAAGTGCTCTATTTTATTAATGGTCTTGACCGTACAAGAGTTGTATGGAAGGCACCTACATGTATAAACATTTTATTGTACAAAAGAAAGCGAAATAACACATAAACAAATATAAAAAATATGTGTAACCAAAGAAGAACTTAACCCTTAACTGACAAAGTATTTGATCAGATGATTTTTAATTTGCTTCATAGTAGGTATGACAGAAAAAAAGTTACATTTTGTAGTCGTCATCGATTTCCCTTCAATTTTCACCGCCGGACCACCAGTCATATTCTTAAAAACAAAAAAAGCGGCATTGGTCCTCTACTCTAGGCGGTAAAAACCATATCGTCTTTGACCTCTGTTTTGGCAGTGTTTTAACTCGGCCGCCATGATACTGCGAAGTAAATAAGAACTATCAAAAAGTTGAAAATACGATAAGGTCAAATGGTTTTTACCGCCTAGAATCTCGGCCCAGTAAATATGTTTTAAGAAGGCTTTTAAAAAGAACATACTTACTAATAGATTTTAATTTGAAATTTTAATTTTCACTTCATGCGTGCCTCTGAATAATATATATGTACTTATACATAATTGTTTGTAGTGTATTTTGATCAAGTTAAAGCTTGGTTTAGGAGGAGGATATAATAAACCACTCGATCGAGGTAAGCAGCAACCGGCGCATGCGCGCGGAGCACATGCGCGCGTGGTCGCTGCGCTTCCGGCGCGCCTCGCTCGAGCGCAGCTTCGGCCGGCTCGACGAGCGCACCTTCAAGTCCAACGTCGTGTGCTGCTTCGTGCTGTGGCTGTTCATCGTGGCCGTGCAGACCGTCATGCACCACAGGTGAGCTCCACTGCACCGGCGACCCGGGATACTCACCACTTACCCGCGACACTTTTGTATGTTTAACTAATTTCGTAATGCCTTAATATTCAATTAAACTAAATTGACTAAGTCACATTATGGCAATAAGCGGAATCTTGTACTATACTGTAAGTTCTTTAGGTAACTATATATTTAAATACAAAGACACAAACCTGGCTGAATGGTAGTGGGGCTAAACATAGTTATGATTAGGGTTAGGATTCTCGTGGCATTTTTGGACAAGAAATGCAGTGGAGTCGTCATTATTTACTTTTTATAATTGAATGAATGACTGAATGGTACAAATCTTAACTTAGGTATGTAAAATTATACGTACTTAAACGATTTCCATTAAATTATTTTACGACTCGAATTAAATTTTCCACTTACTCAAGCTACCAATCGCCTGATCATTTCTCTCCTGATCTGTCGACGTGACCTTAAATAATAAATAAAATGAATTTTCGTCAAGTTAGAAGAATTTTGGGATGGATAGAACCATATGAAGAACTTGTATATAGCGAAGAAAGCAAAACTATATATTGTTTAGCTTGTGCAGTAAGTCTGACGCAGATGAAAAAATATAACGTGCTGAAACACATCAATAGTGCTCAACACCGAATGAAATGTGGCGACCAACATGACTTTGTTTATGACTTGTGCATATTTCTCATTGCGTGTAATATTCCTTGGAACAGGGTAAATCATCCGGAATTTTGAAAGTTTTTTGAAAAATACCTTTGTTGTAAATGTACAAATTATAAAAAGCTGCCGGAGCAAAGTGTTTTGAAAAAAAACTATCTGTCAAAAATGTACGTGGCAATAATTGATAAAATAAGACTTGCAGTTTCCGACAGTAATCTATGGCTCACTGTAACTAGACGAAACAGTTGACACTGTTGGCAATTGTGTCGTAAACGTTATCGTTAAGTCTTTGGAAGATAATTTGCAAAGACCGTATTTGTTAGCCTGTAAAGTTGTGACTCTAGTAAATGCTAATACAATTGCTTCTGTGGTTGACGACAGCTTAAGGTTTTTATGGGAAGAGAACTACACAGAAAATATAAATAAATTTTTGATATTCTGCACAGACAGTGCTGCGTACTTGCTTGCCGCTGGTAAGATCTTAAAGAAGACATACACCAATGTTAAACACGTTACTTGTTTAGCTCATGGTCTACATAGAGTCGCGGAGCAAATTCGATCTGAACATAGTTTGGTAAATACTTTAATATCAAATGTAAAAAAGATATTTTTGAAATCGCCCCACCGCGTTCGACTTTTTAAAGAATATGCTCCAAATATACCATTGCCACCAGAACCGGTAATCACTAGATGGGGCATCTGGTTACAGGCTAGTTTCTATTACGCTACCTACTTTGAAGATATAAAAAACGTTGTGATGCAGTTAAATAGTAGAGATACAATTGCTATCAGAAAAGTTCAAGCTTTATTTGGAAATGAACATTTGAAAAATAAGTTAAAATTTATACAAGATTGCTACGAAATTATACCAGATTCAATAAAACCATTAGAATGTACAAATATTTCAATAGATGAAAGTCTCCTAATAATTGTCATTGTAACAAGTACACTGAACTCGCACGGAACTGAGACTGTGCGAAATAAGCTGGAATATGTACTGAATAGAAGTCCAGACTTTTACGAAGTGAGAGATATGGTAGATTTTGGAAATCATACTCAGATTCTAAAGCATGCTACATTAACATCCGTGGATGTTGAGCGATCATTCTCGACACATAAATGGATTTTTAACAAGTTAAGAAATCGCTTTACTCCAGAAAATATGGAACAGATTGCCACAGTATATACATTTCATAATCTTAACAATAATTTAACATCAGATGAGGATAACATGCAAGATTTTGAAACTAATTCCAATTGCTAATTATTCAACATCATAGATAGATAGTTGTGTTCAAAAACCTATTGGTTTACTCTAATACCTCACTTCCAGTATAGGATAATCAATTTGTTTGTTTATAAAAAGTAATGTTACTTACTATTTTTGTGTCATTCATTATCATTCATTCATTCATTCAATCATAAAAGTATGTATAATAACGACTCCACTGCACTCTGTTCAAAATTGCCACCAAAAATCCCAACTCTAGTTATGATTTTTAAAGTAGGTACTGCTTTTTTTCGAAAAATGTTCTTTAGGCACATCGAAATTTTAACAAAGTAATAATGTTGGTATAGTCTAGGAAATATGAATTGAACATTTACTTTTTCCACTTAAATCTTTTTGTAAATATCAAACAAAAGCTAGTTGTAAAAGTGCCCCCGTTCTTCAAACAACACAGCGGACCGAAAAGTCTTGATATTTGCGGCACGGTTTTGTGTCACAATTTTATTTGAAAAAGAAAAGTAAAAAATAAAATGTCCAATAGGTTATGATATTTTTTTATTAGTAAAAATGTATAGGATACTTTTACATTATTTCATTCATCCGAGTCACTAGTACTTGAACTTGTGGAACCAACTACCCACATAATATCACAGAAAAAAAACTTAAGTAAATGTTTTATAATACACCCCCAAAAGCAAAATTATTTTATTTAGATTACTATCTGCACCCAAGTGAAAAAGAAAAAACAAATAGTATCAATACTTTTCAATCCATGAGTAGTAGCCATTTCTGCACCCTGAGTGTCGAAGCGACTCATAATTAAGCGTTTGTTTTCACTATTCAAGGCTATACGTCGTTGACAATAAGTAGTATAATCGCGTGTAAATAAATGCACTTTAGTCGCTCCGGCTCCCAAGTGAGGATTAGTGCTGTTATGAACAATAGATACGGGTGCTCGACTTCTCATTGTCCGGTAAGTGTTTACGCCGAACAAAAGATCGCAAACTAGATAAGAAGTTTCCAATTTATATTTCTCAAACTATAACTAAAATGAAAATATCTCACAAAGACATTATTTTGGTGGGACACTTGCCAGGTGAACGAAGTTGTTGAGCCTCGAGCCTGGAGGACAGTACCTACCCACTGGCCAGGTTCGACGTTTAGGTATCCTACACATTGAGGATAGACCATTTTACTCAAATTCTTCTTTATTTCTGGAAATAAGAATAACTGCTGTTACGGAAAATGCTTAACTCAACTGGTAATCGAACCAACTATGATTGCAAGAATTATACGGTTTCCATTTTATTGTAGGTACATACCAACCGATAGAGTAATCAATAATAATAGATATAAAATTATAAGATTCAGATTCATGACCTGTTTTATTGAGTAAGACTTTTTATTTACAAACACAATAAAGATGATTTAAATATTTAAGTAAGTACCTACTTACAATCAACACACTTTAAAAGTAAGCTCAAGTTTTTATTATTGTGGCAAACATCTACAAGTTACGTTGACAAAACTCGACATAAAACAAGTCAATTTCTGGCTGCTTGCAATGCTTTTATTAGGTAAGTATTTACTAATCGAAGTGCTTGTCCGCTGAATTAAAGTTGTGGGGGGAAATGATGTCGTCGCCGAAGAGGCCACCGGGCGAGTAACACAAGCTGGGTGTGCGTGTGCGTGTTGCAGCTGCGCATACCTGGTGGCGGTGCTGGGCGCGCTGACGCTGCCCCTGGCGGCGGCGCTGGCGGCGGCGCTGGCGGAGGAGTTCCCGCGCGCGCCGGCGCGCCTGCAGGACCTGTCGCGCTGGCTGGGCGCCGCGCGCGCCCGCCGCAACCTGCACATCTGCTCTTTTCTTATCGTCATGTCGATATCCAGGTCGCATATCTGATGACTTCATTATTGACATTATCTACTAAAACGTTATTTTTAAACCGGAGAAGTTTGACTTGCGTCCCGAGGGTTCCTTACTAACTTGTATGTATATCCATCACTGGAATCGGGTCTCAAAGATATTGACCCGTTTTTAAGATTCATACTTCATAGTTATTTATTCAGTAACAATATTAAGTAATTGTGTTTTAAATGCATACATTTACACTAAATAAACAGTTATTATTATTCAAAATCTAAACAATCAATTTATACAACAAACAAATAAATCTACCTACTCATAGATATACCAAAACATTCAAATTTCCATAATTTTGAACATGTCATTCATGTTCCTAGTTCTAGTTAAATATTATGTGAACATTAAAAAATATAGGTACATTTAAATCATAACAAATGGAATTATTGTGAATATTGATTAAGGTAACGGCGCCTATTACCGTGGTACTTAAGGAAGTTTTCAAAAGAGTCCAAAAAATTAAGGTTATCAAAGCTCCTAAGCGACCAAAAAAAATTTTTTTATTTAAGAGTGTTTATTGAACTTTTAGCGTCGTAACTTTTTGGACTCATTTTACTTTATTATATATTGTAAAATAATTATTGAAACCAAAATACCCAAGTATTCTATTACCGTGGTAATACACAGGTTGTGATTCTATTACCGCGAATTCAGCTTCCATTACCGAGGGTATAAAAAGCAGCAATTTTCTACCATCGGTAATAGGCGCCAGACTCACGATTTGGAACTTAATACCGTGGGTTAAAAAATAAATAATGGCTTGGTTCCGTATATTATTTTGTACATCACATTTTTAAGGAAGACTAAATAAAACGGTAAAAATATGATTGTACTTAGGATTTGTATTTCGTTTTTAAAAGTTGTTACAATTGTATATAGATGAAATGAAATGAAATGAAATGAAAATATTTATTTCAGACAAAGAATATCCATAATCATCATATCACAAAGATACTTGGACCTTTTATTTTTTAGGGATTTAAAATCTTAGTGCAGACGCGTCCATACAAAACATTTTTTTCTCAAATCCTTATAAAATGAAAGATTCATTTTTAACATTGATAAATTGTACATACATTTTAAACCTTTGTTTATTAGTTAACGATAGTTTAAATATTCAGATCTTTTTGATTGGTTGTCAAAATTGAAAAGTTATATTTATAGGCCACGACTATAAAGGTAATAAACGAATATATACTAGTATAATTTATAATTAAATACATAAATTATTATAATATACCTAAGTATGAAAAAGAAATGATTTATGATCACTACATATGCAGTAAACACGGAAATTTCTTACTGATGAGTAAAATTCTCAACTTTATCAACGAAATCTGTACTTACGGTACCCTAAATGTGATAAATTTAATAGAAGACTAAAATGTCACTCGGTAATAGACACTTCTTTAGGAACCTATTACCGACCCAAACAAATATTGAATGGGTCGGTAATAGACTCCCATACATTCTATTACCGAGGGTTATCTGATCATACCATCGGTAATAGAATCAATATGGAGTGTTTGAAAAATCTAATTCCGACCCATAAAAACAAACGGATACAGTTTTATTTTCATTACAAATCAAAAGTATATAATACAACCTTGGTATAAAACCAAAATTACATAACTGGTATGTAAATACACGATTTTATCTCAATATTTAAACCACTTGACAATTTAAGGTTCCCATACAAACTACAAATTCAGTACTGAAGTTTTCGTTAAAAAATAAGGGTTTGTTGAATACTTTCCATACCACGGAAATAGTTCTTTGAAAGCGTGAATAGATCAAGATTGCAATAACCGTAAGAGAGTATGTATAACCGATCGCATTTACCAAAAATAAAGTATAAATAACACAAATCAAAAAAATCTATTACCGGGGTATACCACGGTATTAGTATCCACAGCAAAAAATGGCGTCTATTACCGCTGTATTTTATTTTCCATTTTAAACATATTTCCAGGCCAAAAAATGTATAAAAAACACTCGTAAGTCGTGCAGAAAACAATAAACAACCATTTAAATACCATAACATTAGTTCAATTGTCATAAATATTACGTAAAACACTAAATAAGATTCGAGTTCACTTACGTGTGGCGTCACGCATTAGTATGGCACGACCTCTTTCTGCGCTGCCGTCGCGGAAACTGACGAATTGCAAGCACTTTGTTTCATTCACACACACTAGCGCTAACAGGTCCGTAAGTCAACTAAATAAGCTTCGTTCGTGTAAAATTTGTTTTTTAGAAAATCGATCGGTTTGTTTATAAAAAGCGTATTTAAAAATACCACGGTGATGGTCGCCGATTTTGATACCCCCGGTAATAGGCGCCGTTACCTTATACTTAGTTAGAATCCAAGTAAATCCATGACCACAGAAATCCCTAACCGCTTAATAAATAATACTTATTTAGCAAGAAAGCCTTGAATTTAATTTGAAAAATGAAGTGATTAGTAGTTGACTTCATTTCCACCGGTAGCTTAATACTGAAATAGGAAAATGGCCTGCTAACTCTCGGAGTGCTTGCCAACTTCCCAATCCAATTTAAAAAAACCTAGAAAGTTAAGTTAAAGAGCAGGACAAAGTCCAGATTAGAGTATAAAGGTCCGGCCATGTCCGGACTAATCCAAACGGATGGTAACCCTAGATGTCCCACTTGCGTACAAGTTGTTTGCATTGGAAACATGTTTTCGGGAGCAAGTAAAACCTGCCTGCAAGCATGTGTACTTATGTGCAAATCGCATGCTGGTTTTACTTGCGTACCTACTAGTGGAGCTGCTGACTGCTGTTGGTGCTCCACCTAAGACCCATTATTTTTCGATTATGTTGTACAGCGGGAGACACCAATTATGCGCGTACGGCACTATTTCGCAATTCGAAATAGGTATTTGTGCGTTTAATTTGCACTACAAATTCGAACTTGTACGTGCAACTTATAGCTTGTATGCGGTTTTAGGTACCATTCCAATATTCTCGTTGCATGCAAGTTGCAAGGTAACTTACCTAACACACTTACATTTAATGGAATACCGCCTTTATTGAAATGGTTTACCAGTACCTATTGGTGAAATTGCATCTAATGCTTAATCTCTATTTATATCGATCGATCTTGTCTAATATACAATCTGAGCATTTTAGGATGAGTGCGAAATTTTAATCAAATTAGCTCATTCGGAAAAAACGGGCTAACAATGATGAACGAACTATCTACATACACGATGGTAAGGAACCATCGGCTCACTGTGTAGACTTCTTACCAAGCAATACCTATCTTGAGAATCTCCTTTGGAATTGCACTTTTCCTTATTGTTTCAGTTGAAAGTATTATTGTACATACAGTCAAGGGTAAAAATAAAATCGCACAACGGTGCAAAAATATGTACACATAGACCTTATTACCATAATAATAAGGTATGTATACATATTTTTATGACTTTGCGGTGTTAACATATTGGTGCCCTTGACTGTAGGTACCTACCTGTCTTTACTCTGATCTTATCTAACTGTGTTCTTTTTAACATTTTAGCACTATCAAACTATTTATGTGTACACCATCATGTTATAACAAACATGCTTCAAATGTGACGATGGATACTGATATGCAAGAGAAGTGCAACTACCCGGAGTACGTCGTGTTTACATGGATCTTGTGCCTCGTCGCCCTGACCTCAGTGCTAAAACTGTACTACTTAATCAAGACTTGTCTGGCTGTAATTAATGTGGCAATGTATAGCGTTTTATTGGTGAAATATTACAAAGAATGCGACGAAATCGATCCAAGGTGAGAACGTGTACTAATTGGTATTATTTATAGTACTGAGTGTCACGTATTTGCATCTAAACATTACAGTGTAAGTAGGTAGGTACTCCTAGATTGATTAACCAAGGTTTAAGTTTTATTGGAATTATTAGAAAATACGATTATCCACTAAGAGCTGCCGCATATTGGGCCACGAGTGGCGGCCACAGCGAATGTACTTGTGCCCGCGACAAGTTTTTTCATAGATTTTGAGTAGGTATAGCATCGCATCGGTGCAAACTGAGCGTTTAACGCACAACCCGCGAGTCCGAGTCGTCCGCGCTCGCTAGTGGCCGCGTTTGGTCGTTTGATTAGCGCGCGCACACGACCACATGAACTATGCACCCCTTTACACACGAGCCTATTCTGAAGTGAAGGTCAAAGTTTAAACATATTAACGCTTCATATTCCTATGGATGGATTTAGCCAATATTTTTATTAAGTACATCCATTAATTACCTATTTAATTTAATTTTGGAGGTTTAAAACACAACCACAAAGAGACTGAAACTTAGTATATTTTTAACTTGTTACTCACAGACTTTAATATTTAACGAAAAGAGTCATTTTTAGGGTTCCGTAGCCGAATGGCAAAAAACGGAACCCTTATGGATTCGTCATGTCTGTCCGTCCGTCCGTCTGTCCGTCCGTATGTCACAGCCACTTTTTTCCGTAACTATAAGAGCTATACTGTGGAAACTTTGTAAGTAGATGTATTCGGTGAACCGCTTTAAGATTTTCATACAAAAATAGAAAAAAAACAATAAATTTTTGGGGTTCCCCATACTTGGAACTGATACTCAAATATATTTTTTTGATCAAACCCATACGTGTGGGGTATCTATGGATAGGTCTTCAAAAATGATATTGAAGTTTCTAATATATTTTTTTTCTAAACTGAATAATTTGCGCGAGAGACGCTTCCAAAGTGGAAAAATGTGTGTCGCCCCCCCCCCGTAACTTCTAAAATAAGGGAATGATAAATGTAAAAATAATATATTATGATGTACATTACCATGCAAACTTCCACCGAAAATTAGTTTGAACGAGATCTAATAATTAGTTTTTTTTTAATACGTTAAATGGGTGAATTGCAAAAAAAGTGTACATTTCATAAAGATGAAAACGTCCTCAACTTCAAAAATCGATAAAAATTAAATTATTGAAGTTATACGTATTCTAGATATTTCTTCTTATACCGTCGTTTATATTCTAATACAATTTATACAGTTATACTATGTAAAATTGACAAAAGTATTTAAAAAATCGCATTAATGAAGAAATCGTATTTATTCTCCCATACAAATTGCATGTGTCCTCACTTAACCACTCGACAAACAAAAATTCATAACTTTAATTTTTGAATTAACCGGGCACTAAAAACTTTTCAGAGTGCGTAAATACATAATGAAAATTCTAGAAAAAATGTTTTTAGATGATTAAGACATAATTTCTATACTTAAATCTCGTTTTAAAGTTTGGGGACAGATTTCGTGATTTTGTGTAACGCCATCTGTGTAACGCCATATAGTGCATTTTAAACGTATTTATGAACGCATTCGTAATAATATTAGGTCTGGCGACTTTAGTCTGATGCTGACGCTAAGGCACGCGGCGACAGCCATATTGGTTTTCGTGCAGTGAAGTGAACAAAGTGTGTCCCAGTTTTTCGGAAAAAAATATTCAGCTTTTTGCTTGTGCTTAAAACAGGCAAGTTTATCTTTTTTTGCTACTGTTTTTACACAGTTTATGGTAAATTTAGTTGGCTATTGGTTGGATATTTGTCAATTCTAAATTCTCTTTTAATTTTTTTCCTACACGAGGTATAACGTTCTGCGGCATCGATTTTTGGTTCCTTTGTGTAACTTTGTGTAACGTTACACAGAGAATTTGAGGTTAAGGTTTGTTCATATTGGCATTTTTTACCAACTTCAAAGAAAATGGAGGTTCTTACAAAATTTATCTTGATTTTTGGATTTTTACCCGACTTCAAAATAGGAGAAGGTACGTTACGTGATTACAAGTATGTTTGCAGAAGATTTTTTTATTTGATTATTTTTCTAAATATATTGTTTTGAATTGTGGACTGTAGTTTTAATAAACTCCCTTTTAAAGTACGTAATGCTGTAAAGCTTTTTAAAGGAACGCCTGGCCTAACCATACCAAGCCAATGGATATCATGAAAAAAGCAACACTCGGAACAATAAAAATATGTTTTATTCGCAATTTGGAAATTTTGGGCTTATTCTAATAAAAAGTATGCGCCTCGGTCTGGACGGTGGGAAACCTTACAAAAATTCACATAAGTAAACTTTCTGAAAACTACTTAATATTGTTGATGTTAAATAGACCATATCCAAAATTTCCAAATTCTGAATGAAAAATAAAATCAGTCCTTTTTTTTAAGCTTCAAAATATAACGTAATTTTTACCCAAATATAAAAGCCTCCTTATATTTCCATTGTGTAACTTCCGTCGTTTTTGTGTAACAAATATGTGACATATTCCTTTGTGTCACGTACAATTTTTTTGCAATTCACCCAAATAATATAGTGGTACGGAACCCTACATGCGCGAGTCCGACTCGCACTTGGCCGCTTTTTTGTTTATTGATTGCAAGGTTCTATCCGCTAGTGGCTGCTTCTGGTGGCCGCATCTAACCACCAGTGGGTGCTGCTGGTGGCGCTTTGTAGTGGTTTGACTGAACCACTAGTGGTCGCGTTTGCTAGCGGTGACTAGTGGCCTAATGTGCGGTAGCTCTTAAGTAACTATGCGACAGTCCTACCTACTACTAACATTGAGTCTTGATACATAATGGGCTATTGAGGTGTTTTAGACCAGAATTAAATCTGTCAAGCCTAAAAAAATTAATCATTTTATAATAAAGCCAAATGATGCATTTCAGCCAACTACCGTTCTACGTAAGGATGCTCATCCTGATGATGGTGTTTCTGGTGATCGTGGCGAACCACGCGCGCCTAGTGGAGGCCACGGCGCGCCTCGACTTCCTCTGGAAGCTGCAGGCAGAGACCAACCTCGAGCAGATGAACGAGACTCAGCGAACCAACCGGCACTTGCTCAAGCACATCCTGCCCGATCACGTCGTCAATCATTTCTTAAGCAAAGATCGATGCCCTGACGTAAGCAAGTTGCCTACCTAATTAATGGATGTCGATAAAACGGAGTAAAGGTGGTAACGCCCTTCGGGTCGTGTCTTTGTTTCATTTAGTTCTCATAAAAATATACCTACATATTAGGTATTAAAGATGTAAAAGAGCGAGGAGTAAGTTTATACTCAGTCGTATAAAAGGTATGCCTTATTTTATTTAGTATCGCCCGCCTCCATACAGGAGTACAACTTAATTGAGAGCCGGTGTTGGCATTTGCAATACAGTGGTTTACACTGATAACTAAAATATATGCTTGAAACTTCTTTAAGTCTGTTTTTTTGGGAACACTTTTTAAAAAAGAACATGTTATCCATGTAACTGCTACTTCTTTATACTGATCATATAAGTAGAATAATTGCCCACCAAAAACTTTCTCCCAAATACAATGAGGAAATGACTTTCATTTCACCCTTTTCTAACTTTTCTTTTAAAACACGTTTTCATTTACTCTTTTCGTTTAATAAACGTCTCGCATACTCGTATTTTGATGAAGTATTTATTACAATAAAGACAATTAGAAGACACTGAAGTCTGACGACAGCGGATATCGTATAAGTAATATGTTTTGTTGACCTACTTAGTTATTGACTTACATTAATTTATTTGATAATGAGAGCATTTCAATTAGGTATTTTGCTGTTGAGTCTTTCCAATACGTACAACATTTATTGTAACAGAAAGGCTAGACTTGTTGCTGAAAATACTAAAATCGCTATACTTATGTAAGTTATTATATTTGAGGTGTTCCCTCAATTCCTCACGGATCCGCTTGTTGGACTCAGATTTGGTGACAATGCAACCACCTTGGAAGTACCTACTCTATCAAACCGAAAAACATTTTTTAAAATCGGTCCACAAATAACAAAGAAAATACATTTAAACAAAAAACGTACAGTGGAACACAGAACCTCCTTCTTTTTTTGTAATGGGTTAAAAACTTAAATGTGCCATCAAACAAAATCACAAATTAAATGTAATAATAAGGCTAATTAGATATTTAAATTATAGAATGTATGTTCGTGAACGCAGTATGTTTAAAAGTAAAACTATATTCACGTGACACTTTTAAACCTACTCCGAAAAAGGAGGCGGTTTCTCAATTCGACCGTATAGTTATATATAAAGACTGTACCGTTTAGTATAAATACATACAAAACCTAGTCTAACTTTTGACATCCGTATTATTTTGAATTACAATGTTGTGAGGATATGACCTGAAGGTGTTTTTTAACCATTTCATCTGATATAGTATGGTTAACTTTTGTGTCTTGGAGACTTTATGATGCTTTCAAAATCGTCCCTAAAATATATTTTGGACAAGCCTATTGAGCTCAATTTGAAGTATTTCAGCAACTCCAAACCATGCAGCCAAAACATGTTAACTAAGTGTCCCCTTCATGTTTGCCCGAATGAGCATCCTCAGAATAAATATGATAGATTTTTACTTTCACACAAAAGCTACTTTTTGCGTAATGTTTTGGTTTCCCATCAATATCTGGTGCGAGCGGGAGGAGGGAGACTAACCAAAGGTCTCAGCGAGAGATCCAAGCACAATGGACAATCGTGGCGTCCAACCATCGGTAAAACACGTCGATAGAAACGCTTCTTAATAGTTATAATAGATGTCAAAGTCGGAGTTGTAATGAGGAATATGCCATATTCTCAAAATGGCCACCGCCCATCGCCATCCATGCCATTTTTTTATTAAAAATAAATTAAAGAGAATGCTCAGATGTTTTTATTTGGGAATCATGTCTAATTATGGTTTGCGTAATATGATATTTTTTTTTGGTTACGTTGTCTAGCTCGCAAACAGTAAAATTTCTTTTGATATTTGTCCACTATAGTCGGTAAATTTTGACTAAACCATATGCCTCAAGTCGAGCCCGCAGGATGAAATATGTACCTAATAAAAGCACTAATTAAACACATGTACAATTAAATCTAAAAAATAATTTAGGAAAGAAAGACGACTACGTAAAGTTCTATTTATACTAAACGATACAGTCTTTATTATAAGTGTTCGCGGATAACTTCGTCGTTTATGAATCGATTTTGATGATTATTATTTGGTTGGAAAGGAAATATCCCAAGAGTGGTACCATGATACGGAACCCATCATCTGATGACAGAATCAGTGAGGAATTGAAGAAACTCCTCATTTATTGTAGGCATACATAAATTATAGCGATTTAAGTATTTTTAGTGACAAGTCTAGCATTTTCATTCAGAAAGTATCATTTACTGAAGCGTAACTGATGGATGGTGACGACGACCACCGACGGCCGCCGGACCGCCTCGTCGTTACCGATCTCAAGGGTGGCGATATGATATCTCGATTAAGATATAGGTAAATAAGATAAGGTTGAGCGACTAAAACAAAGAACATTTAACTGTTTAAAAGTGACTATGATTTTCCCGAGGCGTTGCTCGAGGCTAGCTTGAAATGTCTTACAGTTTCATACATCAACTAAGAAGTGGCACTGCCTGCATAAACTTATTATGATCACTAAAAAATGTTAAATTAAGACAAATGATTTAAATAACAAAACACCCAAATGATAGGTAATGGGAGACCGGGGACAATTGAAACGATTTGACTTTGACTGCCTGTTGCCGTTTTAGTTTTAAAGTTAGAAAGATGTTTGCCATAATTATTTCAAGGTTAGTTATCTGGTTCCTAAATAAAGTATATTTGGTAAGTCTATCATTAATAGTTATTTTACAATAATTTAATAAAGAGAATGGGGGAATGTGGTTCAATTGACCTCACACCGTTGTTAATTGAAACACTATGTAAGGTCAATTGAAACACCGTAATATCTTTGACACAATGAAAGTAATGTTATCAGTCCTACTCGTTTTCATCGCTATATTGGTATATAATACGACCATCAAAAGTTCACAAGCATAACAAAAACATATCGTCATTTATAAGCATCAGAAAATCTCGATCATCAAACGCAGATAAAAAAAAATGACTTGTAGCTTTCTTTGTTGCTGGCTACCTTATACATAAAGCTTAATAGAAAATAGTTTTAATGTTATAATAAGCTATAATGATATGGAATTGTGTTAAAAATACATAATTATACTACATACAAAAATGCTTGTTTCAATCATAACAGTGTTTCAATCATAACTTAATGAATGGATAAACTTGAAACGTCGGGATTTTAAATAATATACACAATATAATCGGTTAAGATCGTTTTATTATAAAACAAAAACAGTTACAATAAAAATAATACCACGGCTACTTATATGCCGAATTAAACTAAAATCAAAAACGTATTTTGACTCTTTATTAATAATTATAAAATATTTTAGGAATAATCAACCTGTTAATTAAAATTACAATCAGTCTTGCAAATATTAAACTATAGGCGAATCAGGCCAGATTAATACTAAAGTATCCAGTTATTTTCTTTATCTGTTTCTGGACGAGTCAGGTGACTTTCTTTCAAAATAAAAACGGCTCGCTTGCATTGTGTAACAAGCTATAAAATTAAATAAAAAAATTACTGCAGCTTTATGCCAAATTGAAATAAATAGTATTTTTCGTAATCGTGTTATAATAGAGAGCTTTTTAGTCGAGTACCGTGTTTAGGCCACGAAGCTTGCTGAGTGGCCTAAGTAAGGTACGAGATTAAAAAGCTTAATTATGACACTATTGTGAACAATACTTTTTGTACGAGTTCATTAAAATTAATAATGTAAGTCATTAATACGAGTATATAAGAAAACTAAAAGTAGATTTTTGACATATGATGCGACGCTGCTACGTTCCGAAACGACACAGATTGGCAATTTTGTATCGGATCGAGGCTCCTTAAACAAGGACACATATATGGAAATCCGAAGTTCTATTTTCAAATTTTTTTCGGTTGTCTAGAGCGTATCGAAATAGTTATTTCGGTTGTTTTGGAAGTAACATCTAGACTATTCAACGATGAAAAGAGTGACGTTACAGTATTCTCTATGAAATCGTAATACACACATTTTAATCGACGAGTACAAAAAAAATGTTTTTAACTCTTTCTTAGGAATAACAAATAATTATAAAATATTCTAGTAATAAACAACCCGTTAATCAACAATTACAATGTAGGTAGTAAAAGTTAGTGTAGGTATAATAATTATTGACCATGAAAGAAATCATCATAAAAAAGAAGCCATTTGCGCAAATTCATTTTCACATTTATTAAACAAAAACATGCGTCAAATACAGAACCTCCTCATATTTAAAGGCGACTACATTTGGGGACGATTAAAACGCCAGGACGAATGAAACGTTTCAATCGTCCACACGCAAGTTGTTCCTACCATCCCCAAATCAGTTTTTAATTCAAGGTCAAATATTAAACGCAAAAACAACTCGAACACTGATAATTGGCAATAATAAACATTCGTTAATTTATCACAATCACGCTAAAATAGTTAAATCAGTTAAAATACAAGAACAAACAAAGTTATTAACAAATATACAAGATGAGAAATACTTACTTTTGACCACGAAAAAATTAAATCGCTCCGTGACACCGCTGCGTTGCTCGGTCGCTCGCGCGCTACCGACCATAGATTAAGATATGGCCGGCGGAGTCCTGAGTGTTGCGTCATGCTCGTAGGTATTAGTTTTTGAGAAATTTGACTTGTTTCAGTCATGACGTGTTTCAATTGTCCCCGGTCTACCTACATTAGTCCAACTGAAATCGGCGACTCACAATATTTTCAACCAAAAGCCGACTTCTGTTGGACTAACCTATTACCTATCATTATAATAGAGAGGTTATTTTTTGCGTTTTTGAAGACCGTGTTTTGTTTTATAAAACATTTATTAATAGGTACCTGCGGTGTTGCGTTGCAGGAGCTGTACTCGCAGTGGCGCCACGAGGTGGGCGTCATGTTCGCGGGCATCCCCAACTTCCACGAGTTCTACTCCGAGCTGAAAGCGGTAGACTGCATGCGACTGCTTAACGAAATCATATGTAAAAGAAATACATTCATATTAATATTAGTAAAGTCCGTTCCTATTCATTTCGTCACTTTTATAAACAAATCAATTTACCATTATAACTCCATATTCGCGTAGATTTGAAGGTTGAGCATGGTTATACTATTTATTTATACACTTGTCTTCTTCACATCATTGTCTTTGTGTTTATTTTGAGGTAGTAGGTAATCTCTATCTAACCATGTATTTTTAGATGAAAAACATCTTCGCTAAAATACAATGACACTAACTGGTGCTTGACATATACATTTATTTTTTCTAATTTGTATTACCTATATGTTATGACAGAAAACGTAGTGATGTCTTGATAGATTAAATAGTTAAGAGAGGGTTTTTGTCTCTGTCGCACCCAGCAGTGCGACAGGGTCGAAATAATCGGCTTAAATAACAAAAATAAAACTTTCGTTTGTTAAAGAAACGTTTAAATAACACAAGGTTATTATTAATACTTATTAAGTATAATGGCTACGAGAGGATTCGAATTAGATGCTACATTTAAGCTAAGTTCAAATGAACGCGCGTCAACGCGCGGTTGACTTGCCGCGCGGTGTGAGATCGATATTGTCGTTGACATGGCCGCGCGTAGCGTCGTGCACCGCGCGCAAGATCTTTGACTGCGCATCGTCAGAGCGCGGTAGCGCGCGGCTTAGGCCAACGGCGGCGGCTTGCGCGCGGCAGTCTAGCGTGAACCTTCAATGAGAATAGATGTGGAGGAGGCAATTTGCTTGTGGGTTTTAGTAAATCAATAGATGTCTCGCCCTCCATTTTCGTAGCAGAATATAATAATAATAATAATAAAGCCTTTATTATTTCCCATAAACCATTACAAGTATTTCTTAATAGCTAGTGTTAGTAAGTAACGTGACTCTATGGTTAGTAATTATTGCAATTGATATTTCTTATTTTAATTTCTTAGGTTTTATAGGAATCCCTTTTAAGGGTATAGGCCTCCTCCAATGTCTTCCACTTTTTCCAGTCCTTTGTCCTCATCCAGTTTCTTCCCGCCACCGTTTTCAAATCGTCCGCCCATCGTTTTTGTGGTCTTCCCACCGTCCGTTTGCCGTTCGGACCAATCCATTTAGTACTTTTGAGAGTCCATCTCTGGTCAGTATATCTCGCTACGTGGCCGGCCCAGTTCCATTTGATTTTAATGCGTGGTGTAAGGCGTCTGTAAGTTTGGTCTTTTTTCTTATTTCCTGGCTTCTAACTTTATCAATCTTTCTTATGCTTAAGATACTTCGTTCCATTGCCCTTTGGCAAGTGGTAATTTTGTTTTTTATGGTGTTTGTAAAGGTCCAGGTCTGAGAGCCGTAGGTCAAGCAAGGTAAAATGCAAGTCTCCATAACAGTTTTTTTCATACCCAAGTCGTAATTGCCTTTGAGTATTTCCTTGTGCATCCAGTACTTCTTCCAGCTGGATGTGATTCTTCTGTTAACTTCGTCTTCGTTATTTGTTTTGCAAAAGGATATTTGTTTTCCTAGATATATGTACTGCTCTACGTACTCTAGTTCTGCGCCGTCTAGCGTAATTTTTCCTTTCTCGCCGTTTGTCATTACTTTAGTTTTACTTAGGTTCATATGTAAGCCGGCCTGTTTACTCTTTGTATTTAGTTCTTGTATCATTTTTTCTAGCTTCTGGTGGGTTTCGGCAAAGACAGCGATATCGTCGGCGAATCTAAGATGGCTGAGACGAGTGTTGTTCATTTGAATGCCTTCAGAGACCCAGTTCAGTTTGTTGAATATACATTGTAGAACCGCTATGAAGAGTTTCGGGGATAATGGGTCCCCCTGCCTCACGCCTCTAGTTATTCTAATTTCATCTCCTCGAGTTTCTAGTTTGACTCTGCTTACATTGTTTTGATAAATATGTTTTAGGGTTGTTGTAATAACTTGGTGTACATTGCAGTTGTGTAAAGCTTGCCATATGGAGTCATGATAGAGACTGTCAAATGCTTTCGTATAGTCGACGAAGCCTATATAGAGATTTCTATTGAAGTCTGTGTATTTCTCCATTACCTGCTGCAGAGTATGTATATGGTCCATGGTCGAGAAACCGGAACGAAAGCCTGCTTGTTCTACCGGTTGCATACTGTCTATTTGTGGGCTAATTTTGTCTTGTATTATAGAACTGAACAGTTTGTACACACTTGAGAGTAGGCTTATCGGACGATAGTTGGCGATGTCGAGTGGGTCTCCTTTTTTATACAGTAGTATAATGTCTGACATGTGCCACTGTTTTGGTATTTTTCCTGTACTTAAAACGATATTAAATATGCGTGTCAGTGGCTTAGTGATTATTTTTGCTCCTATTATTAGCGCCTCGTTCTTTAAGCCGTCTGGACCTGGGCTCTTTTCTCGTTTCAGTTTCTTAATACTCTTCATAACTTCTTCTTTTATAGTTATAGTGTCAACCATATTAGTGTTTAAAATGTTAACTTCTGTGAAAAATATCTTGTCTGGTGGTTTGAAGGCATACAAATCTTTGTAGAAGTTGGTAGCGCAGGATATTAGGTCTTTTCTTGATTTTGTTTCGTTTGGGCCATCTTTTAGGCTCTTAATCCAGTCAGTGTGGGTGTTTAGTTTTTTGTATGCTTTTTTTGCACTCCTATAATGTTTTAGGGATATTTCTATTAAGTATTCTCTTCCTATGTAGTTTGTAATCTTTTCTAATTGATTTATTAGTTTTTTTGAATAGATACGACAGCTCTTTTTTATTTTCTTGCGATTTATTTCTGTTTTTTATAAGTTCGGTTCGTCTTTGAATCAGAAGTTTGGTTGGATCGCTGAAAAAATAGCAGCTGTGTTTTTTGCCTTTATTTGCTGGCTCATGTTTAAAAGGCTGTTTTTTATGGTTAAGTACACTCGCGGTCAAATAATTCGGGTCAGAGTGCGTTTTTCATACAAAAGAGGCTATTTCGAAGCCTTGGTCCCTAGCCAGGGGTTGTTTTGAGTGAGGTTTAATGGTGGATACTCCAAGGTTCAATAGAGGAGGTCAAAAGTTCTTAAGATACCTAACTGATAGCACAATCAGTTGACACCACAGCGAGAGAGTTTGGGTCAGCATTTGGATTTCCTTACATTTTATTGACATTTTAGATGTTTTTCTGAAGATGCACAATTCCGGCGTTAGCCGCAGAATCAATCAGTTGGGTGTCCTAGGCACTCTGGAAGTCCTGTATCGATGCTCGGGGTATCCATCATCAGATTTCACTACAAGCATCCCCTGGCGAGGAACCAAGGCTTCGAAATAGCCTCGTTTGTATGAAAAACGCACTCTGACCCGAATTATTTGACCGCGAGTGTAGTTCGAATTTATCATACGTTTCTTGTATGTCCTCGTTGTTGATGCTTGATAAGTCTATGATGTTAGTTTCCAAGTTCGAAAGGTATGTTTCTCTTTCTTTGTCTGTTTTAAGTGCGATGATCGAGTTTTCGTAGCTTTTTCTAAATTTTTTGACGTTTTTCAGCAGTAATGTTGCTCTTATTACTCGATGATCTGACGGGAACTCTGCATTGTTTAAGACTTCTATATTTGTGATATTTGTGGGAGAACTAGACATTATAAAGTCTATTTCGTTTTTTGTTTTTTCATTTGGTGATATCCATGTCCATCTTTGTTGATTCTTCTTTTTAAAGTACGTATTCATGACTGATAGTTTATATTCAAGAGCGTATTGTATCAACCTTTCTCCTCTTTTGTTTCTTTTCCCGTATCCATATTTTCCCATGATTAAGCTTTCATGACTTTTCGGTTGTCCTATCTTTGCATGTCGCAGCAGAATAGTAAACAGTAATTCGCGGTCATGTAAACGACAACATTGATTTGTTATAATCTTACACCGCGTGGCGAGCCAACCGCGCGTCGACCCGCGTTCATGTGAACTTAGCCTTAAGATCCGATATGCACTGAGGTGCGTGACGCCATGATTGTAACTGATCGGCCACATAAACTCCTCGTTCAACTCCGTTTTGCTACAAAAAATCTTTGTTGGCTTTTATCTTTGTTATTTTCATAGCTATTCAAAATAGTAGGTAGATTGTGTCACAAATGAGCAAAATGACATATTTACGACGAGGGCGTACATTGATCCTGAGCGTAGTGAGGGATTCAAGTGTTAATGTAATGCCCAAGGTGGAAATAATTCTGCCACCGTATACCTAACACATACTGCTTTTCACATCACCTATGAAGAAAATAAAAGATCTTACTTAGTGATGAAACAAATTTAATTATTTACACTCTAAATGAGCTGAATTTATCAAATTTAACAAGAAAAATTGTGGTACCTATTTTTCAAACCGTAACGACCCTGCAACGGTGACAGATGTCACTAACAACAATAACCTTAAAACGCCAAATTCACTTGTGATTATGTGCAAATAAGTAGTAGGTATGCTCTTAAACGACTTAGCCTAAGCTTGTCCCTTTCTTTCGATCACGTCATAACTGTGGAATAAAAGGTATTTGGAGTATAGGTGTTTCGGAGTAACCCACCTGGGTCACCTGTATGACGCTTACGAGAGCGTGACGCCTACTCAGGGTCCGCGGGGCTCCGAATTTTGCGCTACGTTGGCAAGTAAAAATCAAAATTTTATATATTTCGTAAAATTACGCATGATATGTGATTTCTTGAGCTTTATTCACTTTAATTCGGTAATTTGTGCACTTCCGAAGCACACACGACGCAATTTTTTTTACTTATTTTCATTCAACCTCGGCTCACGTGAGTTTGGTCGCCATGTTTCGTGTGAACTGAGAGCACAGATGCGGGTATACTGGGAGCGAGATTGGTCAATTGGGTATTTTATGAAGCTTCAACTCAGGCGCGGTAGTGACATAATATCTTCTTCTTGTTTATATGTAATATCATTGGAAAAATGTTAGAAGCACCTTCAAAATTATCATTCGGACATATAATAACGATGACGATGAGGACTACATATATGCAATGCAGCCTTATTAATTAACTAATTAGAGGTAAAATTATTCCCATCACTATCCACAGTGGATTTCTATCAAAAGACAATTTTAGTCAGGTATACCAGTAATTTTTATTGGCACTACGAACCCTTATAGTTTCGCCGTGTCCGTCCGTATATCCGTCCATCCGTCCGTCCGTCCGTCCGCAGCCTAGCTCAGAGATCTTTAGGGCTAGAAAGCTGTAATTTGGCATGAATATAAAGACATATTAGTCGTGCCAACAAAGTGGTAAAATAAAATTTAGGAAAAAGTCATTTTTAGTGTACCTCTCCTACACGTAACGTAGGAATGTATTTTTTTCTCGTCTACCCCATAGTGTGAGTGTCGTTGGATAGGTCTTTGAAAAATATTTCGATTAAGTCATCCGTTTATGAAATATTTAGCTTTAAAGCGCTAATTTTTGTTAGAGTCAAGTGTCTCTTTCCCCCCCTACAGCCAAAATACAAGTACTAAAATAAATTCACTGCCCCCCTTTCACCATTACAGGTGTAAAAAAACACGACCCTAGATTAAATAGGTAGATCATTTAGTCATCTAGTTACTTAACTTCTATACAGCTGAATATTTTGTTTATGTAATAGTAGTCTCAATGCCTGAAAACCATCTGTAACTTCGAAAATTACTTAATTTCGATACAAATTTTACAGTCAGCAGTCTCATAGGTAAATCCCAAGATTTTCCCTTTACTTATTTTTTTACTGTTAATGGGTTTGCTCTCGGTTAACTTTTCCTTTAGGAAATGTTTCAAAAACACTGAAGGTTGCACTTTTTTAGATGCCATCATTCATGTACCTGGCTAAAAAAAGTCACATTCAGACTTTCGCCCGCTTTTCACAGTGTCAAAAGCTTGTTTTAAAAACTGGGTTTTATTTAATGTATAATGGTATACCAAGTTTCATGTATCTAACTCGTTCAGTCATATTCCTTATTTATAGGTAAATAGTAGGTAAAATCGATTTCCACATTGTTCACTTCAAAAATGACCAAATTCCCATACAAACTCTACCCCTATTTCACCCCCTTTTCCGAATTTTACCATTGGTGATTTTTTTATTTATACATGTACTTATGTATGTTGTATAACGATGTTCACGGAGATAATTTCAAAGCCGAACTCTCTTACAAACTACATTTCACCTCCTTAGATAAATATAAATGTACATTTATCGCTTCAAAAATATTCAAAATCCCGTGCATTAGAAGTACTGCCAATTTACCCCCGTCATTTACAGGGATGTTTTTTCCTAAATCTCCGAAAGTATTGTTTTTTCCATTCATATACAGTAGCCATTTTACACGTTTCTCACTTAAAAAATAACCGGACTCAATAACTTCTACATCCCATTTCATCACTTACGTTTTTCCAAAATCGCCAACAGTTTTACCTATTTTTAATTAATAAACTATAGCCTAAATACCAATTTTCATATATCTCACATCAAAAATGACCAAAGTCCCATACAAACTTCTACCCCCCATTTGGGACAGTTTTGCTGTAGGTACTCACAATTGACCACATTTTAGTATTTGTTGTTTTTCTTCATAATTTGTAATACATGTTTTGCGCTTGTATATAGTTTATCGTTCCCACAATACAGCAATAGTTTTTTTTTTTTTCATTTTGTAAATCCGCGTAAATAATTCATACTTTATTCTAAAAAAAATGCTATCTATTACGGTTTATAAGATACAGCTCTTTCAAGTTAGGACGGACGGACAGCATGGGAATATTATTAGGGTTCTTTCGGATACGGAACACTAAAAAGGAAAAATCTGCATTTAGGGATTTAAACAAGCATACGTAGTAACTAACCGGGAAACAAACCCAGCCGTTGGGTTAACCTTTTTTTGCATAATTCCGAGATTTCGTTTGTTTTGGAAACAGCTAGTACAGTCACCGACATAAATAAGTTATCATTTATGAACCTTATCACTTTAAAGTCGTGTTTGAAATGTCATACGAAATTGTCAAACGATTAAAAGCGACAAGGTACAGAAATCATCACTTATTTATGACGGTGACTGTACCTACCTACTAAATTTTTGTTAAAGTCAAGTGTCAAGGGAAAGAGGGTGGATTCTACTGGTGGACCTAATAAACGCCGTCGTCGTCGACCCATATTGCTACCACAAGAATATTGCTAGAACTAAATCAAAACGAAACGCAACTAAAATGCCAACTTCTTATTGTGTTACGAACAAAATTTAAAGTATAAAAAATACTTATTTATTAAAACTTAAAATTGTAATTCGAAACCACAATTTATGAAAAGAAATATTAAGTATAAATTAAGGTTTTATTTTCATAATCTCCTGAAGGGCCAAAGACAAAAGTCCTTGTTTATGTTTGCTTTTAACTTGAATTACTTTAAGAAAAGGGGTAGAGGTCAAGGTTTACCACCCTTGCAACGCTAATTGGCTTGACTAGATGAACGTACTGCCGGTACCACAATACATTAGCGAAAGTAAAAAATACTCGTTTCGGGATGTTTTCGGGAACATGGGTTGGTGTAATGATTACTAACGGCGTTTTCTTGGTAGAGAGGTGTCAATGTCCTGGGGTGTTATTCTCTCAAAAACAACGGACGGGCGGACGAACGAGCGAAATCGCAGCGGCGAGTTTATATGCGTTGATTACACCTAACGAGTACAGTGGCGAGTCAGTGTCCTCGGCCGAGTACTCGGTAGGTAGGTATAAACAGTTTAACGAGTGCTCGGCCTAGTGCTAGGTCGAGCAGAGAGGCGAGAGAGTCACTAGAATCCCAATCTGTTTACTAGGCCGAGTACCCACCTCCCCGCTTCATTCTTCTGCCCCCGCAGCGACTCGATATCCCGCTCGGCACGTATGAACACGTACTCGCTTGTCACTCGGCCACTCGCCACTCGTTCGTTCATCCATCACCAAGCATCCATTGCAGACGTAAGTGTGATCAAATCTGAACTGACTCGCCACTATAGTAAATACGTGTGACCACCCACTCGGTTCGGCGACTCTCTCGGCCGAGAGCTCATTTACTGACTCGCCACTGTACTCGTTAGGTGACGCATTAGGTAGCGAGTATTTTAGCTCGTGCATTTACAATTAAGCAGCCTTATACGTTCGATCCATCGGCAGAAACCATGCGACTAAATTGAAAATGCACGTGCTAAAATATGTTTAGTTCGCACTGACGGGACTACTTAAACTCGCCGCTTGGACATTCACTCGTCCGTCCATCCGACCGTCGTTGTTCAGAGAATCACTAGGTACCTACCCTGTATTGCCCTGCTATCTGGCACACAGTATAGGTTCCTACCTACTTGGTTTCGTATACTTTAATGGTTTATTGCAGTTGACTTTGACAAGTTACTAATGGACGCGCGCTTCAAGAGTATCGAGAAGATCAAAACCATCGGTGCTACGTACATGGCTGCATCCGGGCTGAACCCGAACCACAAGGTGATATGGTCGACCTTCAAATACCCATCGGCGCCACGTTATAGTACGCGAAATAATTATAAACGTAGGTCACGTATGCAGACCTAAGTACCTTTCTAAAAAATCTCTATGTCAGATAACAATGTTTATAATTGTTACGTCATACATTTATCTATTTCGGGTTATTTCGCGAATTATAACCACCATTGCGTGCATGAGTGGGTATTTGGGTAAGGTTAACCAAACATGAGTTTTCGAATTGATAGAACAGTTCTTTGCATTTCTCAAAACAGCCCCGCGGGTCGATTTTTGAGTGCTTGAAAGTAGAAAATACTTAATTCGCAATGGAAACGTCACAACTAACCCCGAACTTTAAAAATAATACTATATTACCGTTCCAAGAAAAAAATTGTGTTCGATTTTTAAAACTCGACCCGCTCAGGACTCTAATTATTGTACCTACACACAGCAACACATCTAGCTATACCTACACTTCAGAAATCTGAAATATTGCATGAAAGAGAGTCGCACTAGAATGCGTATGTTGTTGACATAATACACATATATACATCTCTTTCTTTTTCTCTCTGCTCTGTCTTTAATGGTTAGTTAGGTGTGATGTTGTGTGTACCATTTGATATATGTAGTAACATTTGAGAAGAGATCGATCAGGGGATCTATGGCTCGGTAGAACGATAGTGCTATTGGCATGTTATTGTATTGTCAACGTTATTAATAGCTTTTTCACCTCAGCAGCTCAAACAAGCAGGTTTTGCTGCTTAAAAACAGTGAGCAAAATTCAATTTTGCTGCGAGCGAGAGGCAAAGTAGCTTTTTAATTATTTTTTTTAAATGCCGTGAGCAGTGCTGGGGCTACTCACAACATTCGAAAAAATTGAACTTCACTTTGTTCTGTCACTTTCACTTCGATAGGAAAAAAGCGAGAGATAGAAACAATTTGATTCGAAGTTCGATTTTCAAATTCCACACATAGTAGGCCCAAAAAGAAACGCACGTTCGGATGCACACATAACCGTAAAATTGCAAATAAAACTATCTGTTAAACTTTGAAATGTGTTTATTATAACTATTTTATACAGTAGGTACAATCATTTTTTTTATTTAATGTTTTGAAGACAAAATTAATGAAAAATAAGAAGTTATGTATCTACATAATTTTGTTATCGTTTTAACAATCTTTAATTTCGTGACATAAACCGCGGGGGCAGTTTCAGAACGCATTTCAAAAATAGCGGGATTATTGTACTTAAAAAAAAAAAAAGTAATGTAATGTAAATGACGATGTAATTTTTGTTAATTTGTCCGCCATAGCCAATAGCCATAGACAAGGCCTAGTTAGGTTTTTTTTAAAGCCACAGACTACATAAAGCTGTATAAAGTTGTGTTTGCACTACGGCATTATCAAGTTGAGTGACAGGTTTTATCTGTTTCATGTTTATTTTTTCCACTTTTTATTTTATTAGTATTTTGCAAAAATGCTTGTGATTGATGCATATGCGATCGTGTCGTTATTTAGTCGTGTATTCACCAAATGGTCACAACGGAAGACCTGCGTTGGCCCTACCAGCTTCACGCTGTGTTGTTCTCGCTGCTGAGGTGAAAAGTTGTATGTCTCACACGAGACCAAAGTTTTTTACGTCTCGTATCTTTGAATCCCTCGCTACGCTCAGGATTCTAACCTAGAATCACTCGCTACGCTCGTGATTCAATAATAGAATCCTTCGCTTACTCGGGATTCAAAATCATCACTCGCAGCAAAAACCAACTTTGCTCTCTTGTTGAACAAATAACTATTTCAACACACTTGGTCAAAACGACGTTTTTATTCCACCGATTTTTGGCTCATAATCCTAGATATTAAACACGCGTGCTTTTCGGTATGTTATTGAACTAGTGCCTTTAGGTTTATTAACCCAACCAATTTACATTTGGTACCCTAGTACCAAGTTGTAAGTACGAAGAAGAAGCGATATAATTTAGTTGGGTTATACCTTTTTTTTTAGCAACAAACAGTCTTTATGCGCAAATAACAGTAGGTATCTACATGTTTATTTTAATAAATTGGTAAAACAAGCTTTATTACTAAAAACTAGCTCAAATTAATTAAAACAATTTTAATTTATCAGTAATTTGTGTTTTAAACACGAATTATTACATTTTTAATCTTGGCTGTTGGCCGATCTCGTTCGCCTTGCGCGCGCATCGGTATCGCACCAAGAAAAAAAACAACGCGCCAGTTTTCGTAAATATTTGACGGCTGTGACGAAGTTTAGATTAATTGTGCAGTTTAATACCTATTAACGAAAATGTCTATTTCAAGTAAAGAAAATGAAGAAAATTATTAACAACATTACACAAACCGTAATGCCAAACAAAACTGTGCAGTACCGTTTTGAAAAATGTACCTACTTTTACTAACTGTTTTAATAATTAAAATTTGACTAAACGAAGTCTTATGTTTTCCTCCTGTGTTGAAAAACGTCGTATGATGCACGTGTGCCTGTGACCATAACATACGCGGTTTTCTTATGGCGCACTCGCTTTCGCTCGTGCGCACACAATAACGCCTAGTATATAGTAGTCAACTTAGCACAGTTGTATCATAATGTACTATTATGTACATTTCCAAACACATAACGTCTCTATATTGAAGATGACGTTGTGTCAAGCCTTATAATTTGTTAAAACATACCTGACTATCCTTGGTTACCGTGTTTTCCTCTATGGTTCCAGCAAGTGTGAGCGAGGCCCTTTAGCCAAGACGAGCCGTCAGTTTTGACGTTTCTCATAGTGTCTTCAACAGCAAGGTCCTTGCCGAGACGTTATGTGTTTGTTCAGTACATAATATTTATATGTTTTGTTGGAATGCAAAACATTCCCATTATGTAGGTACATTTCCAAACACATAACGTCTCTATATTGAAGATTACGTTGTGTCAAGCCTTATAATTTGTTAAAACATACCTGATTATCCTTGGTTACCGTTTTTTCCTCTATGGTTCCAGCAAGTGTGAGCGAGGCCCTTTAGCCAAGACGAGCCGTCAGTTTTGACGTTTCTCATAGTGTCTTCAACAGCAAGGTCCTTGCCGATTTGTTATGTGTTTGTTCAGTACATAATTATATGTTTTGTTGGAATGCAAAACATTCCCATTATGTACATTTCCAAACACATAACGTCTCTATATTGAAGATTACGTTGTGTCAAGCCTTATAATTTGTTAAAACATACCTACCTGATTATCCTTGGTTACCGTTTTTTCCTCTATGGTTCCAGCAAGTGAGATCGAGGCCCTTTAGCCAAGACGAGCCGTCAGTTTTGACGGCTTAAAATCTATACTTAATTACATTCTGCAAATATACAGGAATGTCGGTAAAAATATGCATTATGAACCTCATTTTATTCTGATCAATAGTGATTTTATTTGGTTACTCTCGCTTGCACGGTTTAGCTATAATAACAGCTTAAAACAAAAGAAAATCGAAGGCTGATAATAGGCATAGTGTTCTTAGGTCCTGCCACTACTCCACCTGAAAGTATAACCAAATCCCTCGCGGGGGCCACTCTTATTAGCTTAGCCTGTAAGAGCCCTTTATCTAGACTCTTTATACATAGTTACTTAATCGGTACGGTAGGTACCTAAGGTATGAAATATAAAAAGATAAAAGAAATTTTATCAGTAACACTACTAACGTTCAGTATCACTTTTACCCGTCAAGGAAGTCTCTGCTTTACGGTACAGGGTTATGTTTTCAAAATGACGGACGTTTTCCGATCTTGTATCGGCACTCCATTGTGAAAATATTTATTTAGCAAAATAATAGCCACAATCTACCGGGTTGACATTAGGCAAAGCGATCCTGACGAAGTAAATTATTACTAGTCAACTATCTAGACACGCGGTAGCGTGTCAAGCCAAGTTCAAGCTAACAGAACTGGCGAGCAGCACCGTGGGTAATTACACGAACCATTTGGAGCCACTTTTGACTCCTTAATAACTCAAAATCTATTTAACATAGAAACATGAAATTTGGTACATTAGATAAATTAGAACCCCTTTGAATAACTAGAATCCGAAATTTCATATATATAGGTAAAACGGTTATTGAAATATTAACGTGTAAAAATCGGCATTTTTATCACCTAACTATTGACTTATTGACTGACCTACTTATAGATCAAAACTTTAACCCAGTTCCAGATGACCTAGAAACTTCAAATTTGTCATCCAGATAGGTAATTGGGTGAACACAAAGAAAAAAGTCAGAAACTAGTAAATTTTCATCATTTTATTATATTTTTTCAATTAATTGGTGATTCTATGAAAACGGGTCACTTTCTATGGAAACTCTATACAAAGTGACCCGTTTTCATTGCTCTTGACTATTAGGAACACTTACTTATAGTACCTGTAAGTATTGTAAGAAGAATGTAAGAAGAAAATCAGCAATCAAAATTTATGACATCCGGACTTCATATGGATTTTAAGGTCTTCACGTGAATATATAATGAGTGGAATACCACCCTTAATTATTTTTTTAATATAGACACGCGGCAGCGTGTTTAGCCAAGTTCAAAGCCAAGAGGAACTAGCGACCCATTTGGAGCCACTTTTGACTCCTTAATCCATTTGGTATATATATATATATATATATATATATATATATATATATATACATATAAACTTACTCTTTAGTAATGAATAATAATAAAATCTTTACAAAAAGTAATGATATCCCACCAAAAACATAAATGTGAAAAAAGAAGCCAAGTTCAATATTAAGAATAATCGTGGTTGTCAATTTCGCCGACAAAAAAATTGAGATCTAAATGGGTGCCAAGTTCAGTAGGAAATCCTAAAATAAAATGTTTTCTTAAGAACATACAATTTCTTATTTTTTCTACTACAACAATGTTTGCTAAATAAAAGTATAACTTCTTTAATTTGAACACTAATTATTTACACAAAGCAGATAACTTAGGATAAATTGATGCTCAAGATTTGACTTGGCTAGTTTTTACATACCTACAAGATATCTGTTATTTGGCTAATCAACTTATCATCTTTATGTTATACGTAAGTAACTGTTTATATACCGTAAAATGTTCCTACTTTGCTCCCCCGTGGATAACTATGCTCCATAGTGACTATTTTGTTTGTTACCTTATAAGTCAAGGTTGAGGACAAGGGGTATAGCCGGGTAAGCATGGCGAAACTGCCCTTAGCGAAAAAAATAATTTCCTTTTACTGGGTTATTAACCTTTACATATGTAGTGCTTTCACCAAAATTTAAGCCTCTAATCCTTCAGGTTTAAAAAAAAAACCGCATAAAAAGAAATAACATTTTTATTTTATTTTAGCCAAAGTACTAATCCGATTTCTTTGTAATTTGGATATGTTGTATATACAATTAAAGTCACTCTCTAAAAAAAAATTAATGATTTATCTCTTGAAAAAAACAAAAAAAAACGAGTTAATAATTTTTTAAAAAATAAAAAAAATACGCGCGAGATTGCGACAATTTCCAAATTTACATATTTTATGTAGAATTTAATGATTAACATATATTTTTTTCAAAAGCTAAAATCGGGATTAACAGTTTGAAAAATCGAATTTGTGACATCCCATAACACTTTATCTTCATACAAGCAAAACCAAGTTGACAATAAATGAATGAAGTATATTTTGAAACTATCTTAACGAATTTGAATTTATTCATATCCCATACATTATATCGACGGTTCTGTGACTCAACCTCGTATATTGAATATTGTCCAGTATAAACTGACACATGCACTCGTGTACTAAGTAAGTGTCAGTTAATACTGGATAATTATATTCTATATACGAGGTTGAGTCACAGAACCGTCGATAATGGTATTATTACGCAGTTGTAACAGCGATTCAAATTGTAGCAATAACACAGACGACGGCGTAATTTTAGTTCGTTTACCAAATAATATTTGTCGTATAAAATCAGAGCACTTAAAAATTAAGGAACAGACATCTCGCAATCGTTAACGCTCAATATAAAATTCGTGCCATTGTACCATTCCCGCCTTTTTGTTTTTTTTTTTAATTGTCTGCAGCTACAGCCACGTATTTTAAGGTTCGCATGAGTATGCACTCAGTAAAATAAGTCGCGTTCCAAATTCAAAATGCGTTGGAAATATAATTTCATAGTGTAATACGTAGAAGTTATTTTGTTTGAAAAGAATGTATGGGATGTTACAAATTCAAGTTTTTCACACTGTTAATCCCGATTTTAGTTATTAAAAAAATTATATGTTAAACATTATTAAATTCTACATAAAATATGTAAATTAGGTAACTGTCGCAATTTCGCACGTATTTTTTTTATTTTTTTGAAAATTGTTAACTCGATTTTTTTTTATTTTTTTCAAGAGATAATTAAATATTATTTTTTTTAGAAAGCGACCTTAATTGTATATACAACATATCCAAATTACAAAGAAATCGGATTAGTACTTTGGCTAAAATAAAATAAAAATGTTATTTCTTTTTATGCGGTTCTTTTTTAAACCTGAAGGATTTGAGGCTTAAATTTTGGTGAAAGCACTACATATGTAAAGGTTAATAACCCAGTAAAAGGAAATTATTTTTTTCGCTAAGGGCAGTTTCGCCATGCTTACCCGGCTATACCCTTTGCTTAATAGAATCGATGTATACATCCAGCTACGAAGTAAATGAAAGCTATAGAATGATTTACAATACAGATTACCTCAAAATAACCATGGAGCATAATTACCCAGGGGGGAGCAAAGTAGGCACATTTTACGGTATTGTCTTACTCTTCGAAAAATAAGGCTTGCTAGTAAAAACTAGCCAAGTCAAGTCTTGAGCATCAATTTATCCTAAGTTATCTGCTTTGTGTAAATAATTAGTGTTCAAATTAAAGAAGTTATACTTTTATATAGCAAACATTGTTGTAGTAGACAAAATAAGAAATTGTATGTTCTTAAGAAAACATTTTATTTTAGGATTTCCTACTGAACTTGGCACCCATTTAGATCTCAATTCTTTTGTCGGCGAAATTGACAACCACGATTATTCTTAATATTGAACTTGGCTCCTTTTTTCACATTTATGTTTTTGGTGGGATTTGGTATTACGGTACCTATTTCTTTACCGTGTGAAAGGTACCTACATAATAATCCGGAATACCGGATGTACACAGGCTATTTTTTATTTGATCAAACCGGAACGCAGCCGGAGGCGGGACCCTAGTTTGCAATACGAATTAAGCTTTACACGTATTAACCGAATGGCGGTGTTACTAGCACCTTGGTTACCAATATACAGGTGACAGGTAACTTGACCTATTCCTTGAAAGGGCTACTAGAGCTACTTAACAGTAATTTGCAATAATTAGGTCCCAGTTAACCGGCGGTCTAACGTTTTTCAAGCTATTTTAGATATTTAAAAAAAAAAACACGTTTTCAAAATCTAAAACTGAAAATTGTGAAAAAAATGCTTCACTTTGGGAACTAAAAATGCATTTTTCTAAAAACCGATGAATAAGCATACGCTTCAAACATAAATGCTTGTCCATAATTCCGAAAGCCTCCGAAATAAATAAAAGGTAGGTACTTAAATCACACATCACTTTTCTTTCTTTTTTCGTATCTGTCGAAGGGCGATTATTGCAAAGAAATTAATGACCCTTGGCAGGAAGTAACTTATCCGTTTATAAGCAAAAAGGAGCAATTATTTATTGTTGTCCACTTTAGTACAGGTTTGAAAAATTAAGCTTAATAAAAGAGCGGAATGCGCGATATGAATAACAAAAATATCAAAAATTTAATCTTGTTTTATAGGTTACTGACATTAAAAATATTACTTTGTCAAATTTCAAATTTACTTGTTTACTTACTTTTTATTATAATTGTTCGGCCCGCTTGCCATTTGTAAGTAGAAGGAGTGGGTATTGGTGTAAGAATGGTGCTAACGGGGCGGGTGCGCAGGCCGACGACGAGGACTGCGAGCACCTGTGCGCGCTGGTGGACCTCGCGTTTGCGCTGCGCGAGGCTCTCGATGACATCAACAAGCACAGCTTCAACAAGTTCCGACTCCGAGTGGGTGAGTAGCCTCTCCTCCTAGTGGTGCACCCACGAAGAGCGAGTCTCGTGTTTTATTAATACTTTATGCTTTAACTGCCACTAACCCGCTACGCAAGTCGATTTTGTACGAAAATCAAAACTGTTGGCAATGAAAGTGTGCCGGTCATGTTTCCAAGTGGAACAGTGCCTTGATGGATATGCTGGTGATTGCCCAATGACGACAGTCAACCAGCAGCAGCAAGTGGGCAGCATTGCATTGCTGATGTTGAATCGAACCTCTGCGTTTTTACCTACCACTCCAACTAAACACATCCCGTAAAATGTGCCTACTTTGCTCCCCCCTGGGTAATTATGCTCCATGGTTATATTGAGGTAATCTGTATTGAAAATCATTCCATTGCTTTCATTTACTTCGTAGCTGGATGTATACATCGATTCTTTTAAGCAAATTTGACATCAACCTTGACTTATAAGGTAGCAAACGAAATAGTCACTATGGAGCATAGTTACCCATGGGGGAGCAAAGTAGGAACATTTTACGGTCCCTTGAACCCTCGTTCTGGGGCCCTAATATGGCTGCGTTTATCGCGTGACAAAGTTAGGATAAGGCATCTGTCACCTTCTGACATGTAAATAAGTATAAGAGTGACGGATGCCTTATCCACATTTGGCACGCGATATTGACGCAGCCATACTAGGCCCGCTGGACATAAAACTCCATCAAAAATTATCTTGAAAAAGAGCACCACGCCAACCTGTTTAATCACAGCAGTTATGACTCAAATTCTAGCTGGACGTGTCATGTTGATACACTGTATGATATTTTAAATGGGTGCCGTCTGTTTGGCATGGTTCCGACTGTCTGAAACGTACCAACCTATTAGGCATAACATACCTACTTAGCATAATCGTGTTCCGACGAAGGTCGACATTGCAGAAAGCGTAAGGGGCATACTCGTGGTCACCCCAGTTTGTCACCCCAGTGCTATTCGCTTTAGTCGGTTATTCGTCAGAAATAATTTTTATTCCGCAAAAGTAGGTAGGTTAGGTTCGTTAGGTATCTTAAGATGCCCGAAGGGCAAATCGCTCAGAAATAGGAGCCCTGCCATAGGCAGGGCTCCGTCGAAAGGCACTGGGGTGACCACGAGTCTGCACCCTTCACAAAGCAAAAATGTCTAAGGATCAAAAATATCCTTCCATTATTTTAATATTTTGAAATGAACTGCGTTGCGACAGGTGGCGACACATATCAAAACAGGGATATTTTTGAACCTTCGACATTTTTAATGAATTTTTTGACAGAAACTTATTGTTTCGTTCAAATAGACACCCCAGTAGTTTTCATTCTACGAACGCTTAAAATTTTGATCAATAAGATTAAAGGGCGCGGGCGCCATCTTACTGTAGTGACGTCATCGCTTCACAGCGGTACGCGCGCTTATAAGATGGAGTAAGTTTACAGGGCTATATCTTTTTAGCCGTAAAAAGTAAACAGTTGAAGTCTTCACAGAATACGTGTTATTATAAACACTATCGTTTAAAATTATAAAATGATCAGAAAATCTAATCCCAAGAGGTCCCCATACAAGAAATCGGTACGGTCCTTATGGCAGACTGCACGGCCGACGTCCCAGGAGAGGCCTATTTTTAACCCATTGCAAAATCTATAAGTAGGTACAATAAATATAATATTACTTGAAGGAACGCGCGGTTAGTGTACGGTGCGCGCTCCCACAGGTATCAGCTGCGGGCCGCTGGTGGGCGGCGTCATCGGCGCGCGCAAGCCCGTCTACGACATCTGGGGCAACACTGTCAACGAGGCCTCGCGCATGGAGAGCACCGGTGCCATGGAC